>OX596247.1:777845-1018727 GCA_951394255.1 Polyploca ridens | reverse complement strand
TTCCATTTTTTCGTCAACTAAAGTTCTCTTTAGCGTTGAAACAACAATTAGTTGTAATATTAATGTATCGGGTCTATTCGCGCACAGATTTATCAAAATTTAATTTTTAGTTTAGTTTATTTGTAGATTTAAAAAAATTTGATCGTGGTCACGAGTGAACTCTCTTGATCGAAACGTCGAGGTTAGTCAACATTAAATTTTGATAATAATCTGTGCGCGAATAGACTCGATACATTAATATTATAACAATTAGTTGTCTAAGCAGATGCTATCAGAACGTTTTTGGGAGTATTTTGCTCTCAATGTTGTGATTTTCACGGCGCTTACGCGTTTCGTTCATCGTTATACACCAACAAGTGTGGCCGGATGGCCTCACTTGAACGGAACATAGTTGTGATGTGTGGCATCTTCTCTATACGTAGTAATAATAGCTCAATGATTGTAGTCGTTATCAATAAAATAAATCATCCACCATTTTTCTATTCTGACATTTCAAAATAAAATAGAATGCGTTAGTAAGTATAGGCAAAAATCACTGCTTTTTCATAAAATGTTTTATGAGTTTATTTTCTGATGCTGGATCCACTTCAAACTTTTCTACTAAAAAGCAATTACATTCGTAATTAAGTACAAGAAGTATTTATCGCATTTCATAACAAAGCGTACGTTCACAAAATGATTCCTTTTGAAAAACGAGACAAAGTTTTTAATTCGATTATTCACGCGTCGACGCCACTTCCGCGAAGTTCTGCCGATTGGGTACTTGATTTCTTCTACCTTACAAAACAAGGAGTACTCCCCATCTTTTTATTCATCAAAAGTGATTCTGAGAGCGGAATATAAGTCGTATTATTGTCCAATATTATTCACATGGAAAAAAGCTATTTTTGACAATCGACTTCGTCTCGAGTTCCTCTCGGCCCGGAGAATTCCATTAAATATTTTTTCCGGAGGACAGAATAAAAAAAGAATACTCTAGGTGGAATGTTCGATTTCTCATTTCGTTTCATTTATGTAATTAATTTAGTTTGAGAAATTCTATACTTTAATTACATAGTATTGAAATTAAGAATATTTGGTAATACACTTGTAAGACACTACAAGACATAAGACACTTCTCAAGCTGAAATATCTTTGATCTTTAAATATCACCGTCCCCTGGAATTTATAATTTCGCTTCTATGAATATTAATGCTTTAGATAAGGCAGTGTTTTCCTTTTAAACAATAAAGATATTTAAACAAGGTTTATTTCTATATATATTTGACTACAAAATAAATACTATAATTACAGTATTTTAAACACGGGTATTGCTGTTTAAAATACTGTAACTATAGACAAAGTCAAAGTCAAAGCCATTTATTCAATTTAGGCCCCAGAAGTGTGAATGTGACCTTCATAAGTGCCCACTTATGAAGGTCACATTTACTGAAGTTACCGACGGTTCGGAACTCGGCCTTCAACTGAGAAGAATCCGGCAAGAAACTCAGCAAGGTTACATTTTTTATATATTTTTTGGACAATCTGACTATGTTTGGCTTTTTTTCCAAATAATTAACAATAAAAAGATATACCTAAGCATAGATATAGTACTGACTATACGAGATTGTTGCTCCTAAAGAATATTATGATAGAATCGACATAAAAATACTGTACATCGGAACCCGCATAAACAACAACTTTGAACCATACTTACTTATTTCATAAAGCCCTTAATCCCATAAACAACATGGATAAGTAAGTCAAAACAAGTTACGTTTTCTACGAAAATAATATAAAACCTCGGTGAGCGCGACATTTTCGTAGAATCAATCCAAAAGCAGAAAAGTTCAATATCATTCGATGGCTGAAATTCCCGAATTCCGTACCTTACGTTGTTTGTAATTGAATTGTCAGTTTATAGGGCCCGAGCGAGCACTGCCAGCGTAAGGGTCCGAAGCGAGATGGATTATAAGCGGTAGCGGATAGAGGTACATGACAAGTTCAAAAAATTATTACATAGGATTTGTAATAATGTTGGAGGCATAACGTATCGATTCATGAAATATAAATAACTATGTAATTCGATTTTAAATTTTGTATATAGCAACACTGTTACAAGGAGTCTGTCTGTTCGATTGCCACCAGGAACGTATGTGCGCCGTGTATAGCTCATAATAAAATATGGAGTTCTATAGCAGTGGGATGTTTTAATTAGCTTCCTGCAAGCACCAATTCCTTCATAGGATAAGTCTAAGTACTTTGGAGAAAAGTTTAGTAAGAATAGGGATGTTGCCTGGGTAAAAATATAATAATTCTAATTAGTCCGTCAGTTAGATTATCAAAAAATATTGGACACGTATTTTTTGCTTTACTAAATCATTAACTATTGACGAAGATAAAGCGCGACTAAGTTCGGGAGTTGGGGACTCGTAACGTCACTTGTTCCAAAAAAGCGTACCACACCGTGACGTCACGCGGAACTTCAACACACGACATCTTCGTATTTTTTTCTTTAATTGACAAAAGAAAAAATACGTGTCTAATATTTATAATGTAAATAACGGACTAATTAGTTTTTTTCAGGAAAGTAGCCTATTCTACGGCATATTTATCAAAATATATTCAATTTCAAACAATAATGCTGGACCAATCTATAAAGCTGAAAATATTGTATGTTTGAACACTGTAATCTCTGGAACTACAATCCCGATATGAATAACAATTTCTGCGTTGATAGCCCGTTAATTGAAATAGGTTATAAGCCATTTAAAATTACGCATTTATTAGCCAAATTTAATGCGGGATGTAAATCGCTTCAGTTTAAAACTTACGCTAGCTTCCGCTATGCGACCCTTCGACGAAAATCACCTTTAGATAAAATAGGAAAGATTTCAGAAAAGTCAAGTCCCTCACTCCAAGACATTGCGAAACAGTTTCTGCGCACTTTCCGTCTCACCTCACCAAATATTTTCATAACGTTTCTTTCTTTTTCTAATACGACAAACAAAACAAACAAAAGATCAATTTATGGACAAATTGGTGCGTACATCAAAGGGATCTTGGAATGTCTTGTAACATAAGCACACCCTTAGTAACCGGCCCTTGTTGTTCGTGTTTTTTTCTATTTCGCATTCGTAAACAATTGTTTATTTTCAAAATATTTATGTAGACTGTATTTCTAAGAAAATGATAATAAAGCTACCATAAGACTTCAATTCGATGTGAGACAAGAGAAGACAGGTTGAAAATAGCATTTCTTTGCACAAAGAAACTCAACACTTCACAGAATCCTGCGTATTGGTAAGGGGGTCTCACAAGCATCCATAGGGTTACAGAAACCACTTACCACCAGGCGGGTTACTTATTTGTCGACTTAGTCGTATAAAAAAAGACAAAGAAAATAACAATCAATTCTAAGCTACAGATTAATTTTTGTCCACAATATCACCAGAAAGTGATGACGTCACCAAAGATGATAAGCTTTGGGTAAGAATTTCAACATGAAGGTAGTAGAATAGAAAGCCAGGACTCTACAAAGTACTCATTACCTTGCACTACCTTACTGTGCCAACTCCGACCACATTACTTACCATGGTGAGATTGTAGTCAAACATAGGCCTATCAAAATCAAAAAGTCATTTATTCAGTTTAGGCCCTAGTAAGGCACTTATGAACGTTACATTGGTACATACAGTTGAATTTACCACCGGTTTGGAATACACTTAAACTGAGAAGACTCCGGCAAGAAACTATCAATCGAAAGGAATCGAACCTACTAGCTTTCGCCATGGAATTCGAAGTAACCAGTGGAAGACAGCTCATAGCTATAGTAACAATTGAATGCCAATGAAGCAGAATGTCTCGAATTTACTTGTAGGGTCAGAAAAAGTCGATTCAGCTCGAGCACACATGTATGCAGTAATCATATTCGTCTGGACAGAATCGAGGGCAGCAATTTAAGTGGTAATGAGGTGATCGACGGCTGGACCGACTGCAAAACAGATAAATTGGAGGCAATTTGCTCCAGAAACTCAGATCCAAGTACATCTCACTAATATTTTGCTTACAAACGATTTCTTTTTCTCCAAATAAAACTTGTAGTTTGTAAAATGGTTTTCTTGCTGAAGCAGATATTGGACTCAAAACTAAAATCCATTTTGTAAAATGTTATAGTATCCTGATCAGAACCAGGGTTACTGATTAGAATAAAGCCACAGGAGGCATTGTAGAGGCAGGATATAAGTTTATTAAAACCTTTTAAAAATATTATTTTATTTATTTATTTAAGCCTTACAATTATTATTTTATTTTTACAATATTTCGCTTATTTTTATTATATTTCATCCCACTGCTGGGCAAAGGCCTCCCCCTTCTTCTTCCACTCACTTTTATCCCTTGCGGATCTGTGCCATAGTGTACCGTCAAAGTTAACTAGCTCATCTCTCCATCTAGCAGTTGTTCTACCTCTTCTTCTTTTAGCATCTCTTGGGTACCATGTAGTTGTAATGCTGCTCCATCTTTCCTCACTTGCCCTCGATAAATGGCCCGACCAATTCCATTTTCCTATCTTTGCTATCCTAACTACATCCCTTACTTTACTCTTCTGTCTAATATCTCTTTTCGCAACTTTGTCTATCAGTTTAATTCCTAGCAAGCTTCTTTCCATATTTCTCTGGGTCACCTTTAGCTTTTTCACCTGATTCTTAGTAAAATTACTTAATATAAATATAACGGGAGTGAAGTTTGAGAAACGCTTATTTAAATAAAAGATCTTTAACCGATTAATGTTAAAACTGTACTTACTTTTAATAGGTTCACAAAGTGCAACCTGTCAAAAGAGTTTCTTGGATATTTTTCTAATCATGAAAAATTCAATTATCGATAGGAGGGTGGAACGAGAAATTCCTTTATCACGCCCAAAAAGTTTCTAGATCAGTAGATATCGCTTGTCTCTTTGGAAGGCGTTTTATCACATCGTTTGTAGACGGCTGACAAGTTTTCGTTAGAAATGCGCATAAGATTTTGGCTACTTTTGTTTTTGCTACACTTAGCTCGAAGATCGGAAGGCTACTTTGCTGCAGCAAACGTCTTGAAGCGCTTGAGATCATTTACTAGCTAGTACTAGTATAGCTACTAAGAGGAGTTTGAACTCTACTCGTTACAGAAAATACTACTTTACAAACAAGTAATTAGGATTCCATGTTACTACGTCTTTTTGCCAGCCATGGTCGTACCATGTCCGAGATAGTGTAACTACTTCTTAGTATACAAAACTAACATAACAGATTATCTGCAATTGTAGCCGCAGCTATATGTAAACTCGCAGTTACTGAAAATGAATCCATAAAGATAGTGTTGCCGATTCTGTTGTAAATCGCACTAAACGACTACGCTAATTTTAACCACATCGCATCTCGATAGATCATATAATATCAAATAGACGTAACCAATTTAAATGGCAACTAAATGTATGTTGAAAACAAGCAATTGGACTAATTAGACAGGACAACATTTCTTACATCCTTTTCTTATGTTCTTTGTTAGAAAGAGATATGGTGAGACTAAATTAGTTTAGTTGTAAACAACAGAACCAGCACTATTAACTCATACTAAATTAAAAAGCAATGTGGCTATGTGGCTCGTATCTCTCATAATACAGGGTGTTGTTTTGGTCGGCGACAAGCGACCCAGGGGCGGAAGTACAAAATATATATTCCCCAAAAATTGACTTAATTCCATTAAATACTGTAAATATGTTGAGAAATACCTTATTCAATTTGAAATAAACTTACCGCAAAGTATGGTTACTAGGCACGTGCACAGACTAGAGCTAGGCGCAAGCCGCCATCGCCCCACCCCTTTACTACCTCGTACTCCCATTGAGTATTATGTCTACACTTTAGCTTATTACATGATTTTCAAAAAAAAAAAATTTTATTATTAAAAAAAAAAGTATTTTTTTTAGCACCAGTATTATTTGTAATATCGACCCTGAGTCGCTCGTCGCTGACCAAAACAACGACCTGTATAACATGATTCAATTCAGACAAGCGGACGTGGATAGGAATCAACTTAATGCATCTGCAATCTCATTAACATTGAAGTTTCGATGTTGGAGTGAAGACCAACAGCCGAACGTAACTCGCACTCGCACCTACCTCGTATTTGTGTTCTGAATGAGATAGGAACTGTGGTATAGAAGTTATGAAACATCGCAGTATTCTGTTCGTGATTTAATAATGCTTTATCATTGCCCGCGGTGAAATTCAAATGTATTTATATATTGATCAAGAGCCAGGAATTGCTCTTAATAAAACCAGGAATTTTCTACATAGGTGACACACAAGTTTTGATTTACAAGTACCGCAGACTCTCAGATTGTGGAATGAGCTCCCCGCCGTGGTTTTCCCGATGGAGTATAGCATGGGGTTCTTCAAAAAGGGTGTGAAGAGATTTCTGCAGAGTCGGCAACGCGTGAGTAACATCCTTGGTGATGCAAGTGTCCATAGGCTGTGGTAACCGCTTACCATCAGGCGAGCCGTATGCTTGTTTGCTACCTATGTAGTATAAAAAAACCACTAGTACGAATATACTAAGAAATGCGCAATCCAAATTTATCTGTCAAAAACTGATACCTATTACCAATATAGCATTCCGTACATATAGATTTATCAGTCTAGTAAACCTAATACAGTCCATAATTTACATGTTTAGTTCAACTCCATCCAAATACCACTCCACTCAATAATGTCCTCAAATATCAATAAAAAATAAGCCTCTAAAACTCAACAAAGGATCATGAATAGTAGGAGTTTCAATAACATTCCAACTCTCTTGGTTCGTTTTAGCAAAATAAACTGTCAGCCGAGAGAAACTGTTGGCCGACAGTGGCGGGCTATTCATTAGGTGACAATGGACCCCGTACCTGTCCCCAACGGATAGCGGAGTGGGATAGGGGATACCTATTGGGATACCTATTGCGGTACCGATATCTACTTAGCAAGCCTTTATTATAAATCCTTAGAGCTCAGTGGTTCTTTTGTAGTGCTATGTTGCTTTCAATTTGGGTTGGACTTTAATTATGTAGGTATATTATTTATTTATTTGGCGAGGAGGGCGATGACTGCCACACGCGTCATACTTGTGAACAGGTGCTGCTTGTGGGGGCTGGTCTGCTTAAGTTTGCCATTTATTTACTTATTAAATATCGAGTCAGTCTACTTTGTAGTTTTGCCGCCGCGCCGGGTAAGCAATTGTTGTCAGGGCGATTAGAATGTAAATATTATGTAATGAATCTAAGCTTGTTTTGAAAAGAGTAATTGCTGAGTTTATTGCCGGCTCTTCTCAGCAAATGCTTCCGAACCGGTATTAGAGTATTAGAGTCAGACTTTTCATGTGCCTGCGAAGGTCTATTTGAATAAATAATTTTGAATTTTGAATTATTTCGTAGCTGTCTCCTGTGGTTTCAACGTGTTCTCGAAGAATAAAATGCCCATAAACTATCTTTATGCAAAATATTACGTCGATTCGCTGCTCGGTGGCTGAGTGAAAGTAGTACAAAATCCACTTTCGCATTTATAATTAAAAAAAAATATACTTATGTGAAAATTAAGAATTTATGTATTTGCAACTAAAAGTATTTTCATGAAATATTAGTACACCTAAGTATTGGGATCACAAACCAAACAAGCAAAATTACATGCCTAAATAGTAAGCAACAAATCAAATAGAAGACATCTTAAACCACAATGTAACTTAAACCTAAGCAAATCCAGCTTCTGGACTTACTATTTAGCGCTTAAATCACTAGGTACAAGTGACAAACCGCACTCAATCCACTAATGGTACGTCTGTCTGTCCCATGCCATCTCGTGAATAATGCACCCTCCAAGCGAATGGATAGCCTTACCCTCAGAAAGATAAATGTGCCGTTTTTTAGGTCCTTAAAATTGCCAAATAACACTACATTAATGTGGTCTTGTGTTCCTGCGATGATTAAGGTCACCAGAGCTCCATGAGGAGGCGCTGTGCTGGGGGAACCATCAGGTGGTATATACCAATACTGCGCTTTGTCCCTTCCACTGGCCAGCATACTCCTCTCACTCACCCAGTCGTCAAACGCCTTTTGCGTGTGACGAATTTTTTGCAGGGTCATCAACGCGTGTTGCAATAGTCTGTCTGAACCGGTGGTGACTTCAGTAGCTTTGACCTTCATAAGTAAATTAAATAAATGGCTTTGACTTTGACTCTATAATGGTAACCGTTTACCATAGGAGTTTTGCTACTTTAGGAGTATAAAAAATATAAACAATTTTATACAAAAAAATATTTTATAACAAGCTTTAAGATAAAATATGCTTATTTCTGATCAAAAGATGCTAATTAGTTCATTGATTCGTACACTTGAATAATATTAATTGTCCTATTTAAGTGAGGTTAGCTCTAGATCTATCCCTTTCTATAGTTATTAAATTAACAAAGATAGAGACACTTGAATCTGATATTAAATTCTAATTGACGTTTCTGAGTAGGGCATTCAATTACTTTTCTATTAGTTTTTTGCGTGGAATTGAAATAAAATAATGTTCAAATACATCGAGAAACCTCTACAAAGTAAAATTATTCATGAACAAATCCAATAACGTAACGTCAGTTGTCGAACGTCCAAGCTTCTCACGTTTTTATCCTCTGGTTACTGTTTTATTGCAAAGTTAGTGCGCAATAAAACTAACCTAAACTTAACCCTGTGCATTATTTAAGGTGACCCAAGAAGTGGGGCAAACAAACTAGGGACATCGCTACCAGTATTGGCATTTGGAAAATTAGATTCCAACGCAAAGTTTTTGTCTCAAACACACAAATCTCGTTTGTAACACGCTTCGCTGCCAGACGTGGAACTTGTAACGTTGTTTACATAGCTGAAAAGGTGTCTATGGTGTCAACCCTTAAAACTTTTACATTGAATTTCGCAAATTTTCATGCTGATGAGTAAATTTACTTATTCACATTTATTTGTTTTTGGATATGAATACTCTTTAATTTGTTGTACGTCGCATTGGTTATTATTTTCTCAATACATATTATCTTTGAAATCTTTATATGCACATAATTATAGAGTCGTTTTATGCATCATGTCTCTTTTCGAATTTAATTCTCATTCGCACCTTACTCATACAGAGAATATGCACGTTTTTTGTTGCAAACAGGTACTTATAAGTAATATTTCTCACAAAATTCACTTATCTAATATTTTTTCGACATAACTGTGTGTGTACTAAGATACAGAGATCTTAAATTGTCTATGTTCAAACGGTCAAAAATACAAATTACTATGGCGGCATGGATCTTGACGTCACGAGTTGATCGCTCCATACTAATTCAAAATCCTTACTTTTATCTGATTTGATTCATGCTTATTTATAGTTTTTTTTTATTGAAACTAGCGACCCGCCCCGACTTCGCAAGAATGCAATGTCATGTATTATACATATAAACCTTCCTCTTGAATCACTCTATCTATTAAAAAAAACCGCATCAAAATCCGTTGCGTAGTTTTAAAGATACATAGGGACAGACAGCAGGAAGCGACAATGTCACATTTTAGTGCAAGATTCAGAAGGTTGCTTTTGCTGGGTAGAGCCGGGCGATAAACTTAGCAACTACTCTTTACAACACAAACTAAGATTGCAAGAGCTACTATATGTTTTAGTAAGCCTTCTGTTGAAAAATTACTTAGGTAGGTACTTTATGTAAAGGTGAAAATTAATAGTATATGTGTATCTCAAAATAAACTTATTTTCTTTCTTCTTCTTCTTCTTTCTAATAGTATTAATATAGATAACATCACTCTTTTTTACAAAAATCTGATATCTAATGGCTACTTAGCTCACAAATGATCATTGTAACGAAACGAAAATTGATCATGTTCCGATCCATTTGACCGCGGCCCTTCAAACCAGAAGTGACTTAATCTCTACGTTCCTAAGTCATCTTTTAAAGAAACATTAACACCTATAGCCATGGAAGTAATCAACATATAAACAGCTCCTGAGGTGCTTATATACGCGGTGCGCGGCGGCGTACAGCGGAGGAATAATGCCCCGTCATTTGCGGAATTAAAGCAATCTTTGCTGGCGACATTCTTAATAAGCTTACGCCTTCAGAGGGACTGGGTGCCTGTGGGGCTTTTAGATAGGCGTTTAGTTATTGAGCTAATATTACATTCATACTGGTACAGTAGTACCCAACTGATATGGCTTATCGATGTACCAGCTCAGAAGATACATTTTGAATCGCAGGAAACCGCCATGTTAGCGCGCGCCGTGCGGAGGGGCGTGACTTGCGAGTGAGACCGAACTAACAGCTGCAGTGTATTATAAACCTTATAGTAGTAATCTATGGTTGATTGTAAGTTTTAAGCATTCTTTCGTTAATCTTCGGGGCCATACTTTATTTTCTGTGCGAACGAAGATTCACGACGCGCCTTAACAGTTGGGTACTACTGTAATGCTGTTGGATTGGAATAGTCTTTTAGGTTTTGTCAAGGTCACCTAGATATTGGCAGCCCCCCTGATACAAGCAACGGTCGCCTTACCATCAGCACCCCGCTGGCTATCGCCTAAGTCAATCTCAATTAATTTCACTAAACAGCTGGGCTATTGCGTATCTTTGGTGGTAATCGTAACGAACACCATTCATTTCATCCAATGACGTGGTATGACGAAGACCATTGGTGGTCCCTCATTAGATTTAATTAATTAATTGTGTTCATTGCGATTACCACCACCAAAGATACGTGGTAGAGCCCCTGGTCCTTCATTGAAATCCCATTATCTGGAGTTTTATAGCATTGAGACCTCAAGCAGGTCATCGGACGAGTCAATGGGTGGCTTTCTTCACGTGATCCATAAATGATATCAAAATTGTAGAATAAGGAAGTAAGAAGGAAGAAGTTTAGTTTTACGTAAGTAGGTAACTAAATTTCCAGCCATCTCTTTATTAACGTTATAAAACCAATTATCCCGGAAAAACACATATTTACCTTACAAAGAAATATTTTTGGACCCGTGTATTTCGTGGCCCCAATATAATTTTGCAACCCAAAGGAATATTTTAATCGGATTATTAAGATAAATAAGGAGCAAGTGGATCGGAATTAAGCATTATTTTTCGCATCATTAACTCCAGAAACGGTCCCCCACTGAATTCAGTGCTCATTTTGTTTATTTGCTTGCAAAATTGTTGTACAATTTGTTTCGATATTAACCATACTGGCCGGTAAAATTGGAAATGTATAATGCCCGGTTTCGATAAACAAAAACGAATCGTTTTGCTTACCAATGGTAGGTTTTTTTATTGCCAAACTGGGCATATTGATCATTTCGTAAGCTAATTTTACCTGTGATAGCTACTTCCATATGGGAGAGTCTGCTATGCAAAGCTTTGAGGTATTTGCTTCATTATTAGTAAAGATATGTCTTAATTTTAATAAATCTTAACCGATACCGGTCCGTAAATGTAACCTTAACCGAACAAACAATGATTTCGGTTAATGATAAGACACTATTTGTCCTACTTTAGTTATACTACGTGAAGGATTGTGTGTAAGTTTGTATGTGTTCTAAATCTCCGAAAAACAGTTCACTGAAGTTGGTTGGACCATTTTATCGTAGAGTGAATTTGACGATGTAATATTAAGCTGTAAATTATCCGTGAAAGCCAATTTGCCGCAAATATAGTTTGTAATGCTTTATTACCGTAAGCCTATATACTTTATTACTTTCGAGAATGCATGTCAAGTCGCAGCCAGTTCTAGTGGTGGCGATGACCGTCATTATCTGCCCTTTTGGGACTAAATAAATTGTTGTGAAAATTAAAAAATATCAAGCGTATATCAGTTACCCGGCGAACATAGTATATGCATAGTTTGGGATCAGATGACCATGTGTACAGTATAAGAGAGATGGAGCATAGTGTTTATTCTCTCTAAGAGCAGCTCGTCTGGGGAAGTACCTCCACCTTACAGAATACCGCAGCCAAATAACTTTATGTTGTGTAAAGTTGTGTTCCTGCACGTGAGTATGGTCGCCAGAGCTCATTGGGGAGGGGGGAAAGGTCGGTAACGCGTGAGCAATGCTTCGTGTGTTGCAAGCGTCCATATGGCTACGGTAACCGCTTACCATCAGGCGGGCCGTATGCTTGTTTAAAGACTAAGTAGTATAAAAAAAAAAACCGGCGAACATAGTATATGTGTAGTTTGGAATCAGATAACCATGTGTACAGTATAAGAGAGATGGAGCATAGTGTTTATTCGCTCAAAGAGCAGCTCGACTGGAGAAGTAACCTCTAACTTACAGGATACGGCACCCAAATAACTTTATGTTGTGTTCCTGCGCGTGAGTAAGGTCGCGAGAGCTCATTGGAGAGGGGGAAAGGTCGGTAACGCGTGAGGAATGCTTCGTATTTTGCAAGCCTCCATATGGCTGCGGTAACTGCTTACCATCAGGCGGGCTGTATGCTTGTTCGCCGAAAAAAAAACGTTGCTTTTTATCCAATTTGATATAAAATAGCAGTGTAAATATAAAATATAAATGCGTACAATCCTTACTATCCTTACTTCCTACTATTATCTATACTACTATAATAAAGCGGAAGAGTTTTTTGTTTGTTTGTTTAAACGGGCTAATCTCTAGAACTACCAGTCGGATTCGAAAAATTCTTTCACTAATAGGAAGCTACATTATCCCCGAGTATTATAGGCTACTTTATATCCCGGGAACGCGAGTGAAACCGCGCGGAACAGCTAGTTAATATTATAAAGGCGAAAGTTTTTATGTATGGATGTTTATTAATCTTTCACGCAAAAACTACTGAACGGATTTGGATGAAATTTGGCAATCAGATGGAATATGTTCTGGATTAACACATAGGATACTTTTTATCCCGGGAAAACATACGATCCCTCGGGAATGCGGGTGAAACCACGCGGGACAGCCAGTACTGAATAATTTTACTGATTTTTATAACAGCTCCTGAAAGACTCGACGTAGAGAATATTCAACTTTACGCTGAGTCCGGATTTACGAATATTGCCTCAGTCATTTCCGGACCCGATTGTTATTATAAGAATAAACAGTATTTATTCCTTTAAATGGGTTTGGTGCGAGGTTGCTGTCCATAAATCGACTTGTTATGGATTTTGTAAGCGATTGCCAGAGTTCTGCGGATGTGGTTATGTTTTTTATGAGTTTTATATTATAAATCAAAATCAAAAAGTCATTTATTCAGTTTAGACCCTGGTAAGGCACTTATGAACGTTAAGTTGGTACAATAGTACCTAACTGATATGGCGCGTCGTGAATCTTCGTTCGCACAGAAAAGAAAGTATGGCCCCGCAGATTAACGAAAGAATGCTGAACACTTACAATCAACCTTAGATCACGACTATAAGGTTCATAGTACACTGCAGCTGTTAGTTCCGTCTCACTCGCAAGTCACGCCCGTCCGCACGGCGCGCTCTGCGTTAGTGCTCGTGCTAGTGCTGGCGTGCTGGGGTGCGTGCAGTGAGCGGCTTTACAGCTCCGGTACCATTCTGGACAAATGGTAGTGAGTGATCACGGTGCGACTCACATTTTCTCTTGAGTACCAGGGGCGAGTACTCTGGCGGCGTGACCTACCGCAGATGGTCCCAGACGCCTCGCAAGGGGTTGCCTGGTATAGTGTGCCGTCTTTTATGACCGAGAGGTTAGTAAAGTTGGTCACTATAGAAAATCTCAGTTGTTAAAGGGGGGTATGTACATACAGTTGAATTTACCACCGATTCGGAATACACTAAACAAGAAATTACATGTATATCTAAATCATTTTAATATCGAAATCACGTACCGTCTGTCCTGGGTGGGAATCGAACCTACGACCCATAACGCGACGTAGATATCTCACCAACCATGCTTACCAGTTAATAATAAAATTATCTCGATTATCCAGTACAATTAAAATTAATGAACGGAAATGTCAAAACGTAGTAACTTCACAAACAACTATATACAGAAGAGAATATCCCAACGTATAATTTTGTGAGTCCATAGAAATTGAATAACAGCTCAGCGGTGGACACTATTGAAATTTCTAAAGCTGTAGAGTCTAGTTTGTGCGAGGCAAAGCGGCCTACTTACGGCGTGTGTTTATAATTGTCGTGGTGTGAAATTCAGACTATATTGAATAACATTTTACTGTGTAATTAATTGTTGGAGAGTAATACGAGAGGCTTGTGCTTTGATACAAAGGTTTAAGATCTGAACCTTGACTACATGAAGAGAACTCGAGTGGCTTCGTAGATAGTATTCTAGGTTAGACGTAATTTTGATTAATTAACAGCAAATAGACTTCAAATACATCAGAGGTATTTCAGCTGATTTTATGTTTTTTTTTTTGTTAATTTGTTCATGACCATGGATACAAAGTCCTTCAGTCGCATACATTTTATTTATAATATCACTTTAATATAGTCCGCACATTAACTTTCACATAGTCCGCATGATCAGTCACCGTCCAGTCATGTTCTAGTAAAATGGTGGTCATTGTACTAAAACTTTCCACGGACTTTTTGAGACAACTTGTAAAGTCACGATACACATATTCATTTCATTTCACTTCACTGGTGCACATGGATTGATCTTTATTGGATAAAATACCACCGATAATATGCAATAAAACTCAAAATACACGAATTTATGAAAATAAAAATGAAAACACAACGTTACTCTGCAAGTTCCCGCAAAAAAGTCTTTTTATGAATAATTGAGCTGGTGTCGCTAGTGCTAAATGCTAATAACTGGCAATGATTCAAACCGCAAGAAAAAAATGCTCTATAAGACATTCCATATTTCATGTCGTTAATTACTCTAGTTTTGATACGCAGAATTTAAAGCCGCCTCCACACTTTTCGAGACAAACTAAAAGCTAATGTTGTTCTTTGAAAACATTTTCAATTATAAGATTGAAAATAACGCCTCGGGGTATCTTATAGTGTATGTGCATTCGGCTTTAAACTTTCAAACCTATCATCACTTGACGATCAAAGCGAGCAAAATAGTTCACCCGTTCTATATATAGAATGCCCGAATAATTAGACCAATTGACGCGACAGAACATTCGTGTAATTGCACCGCAGTGTAAACACAATTTCCCTTAATTTAAATTACACATATGTAGATCCCTTCATTTGCTTTGTAACCAGCCCTTTGGTGACGTAATGAACATCAAATAAACACGATCAAAGCACAGGATTGATTGCAATTATATTACAACTATTATAATTATTGTCGTGAGATATCAGCTTTTGGTCGTCAAATTATAATAACAAGATACTAATGTCAGTTTAGATTAGTAGTTGATTTGATATTATTTACATTAGAAATTGCCCTTTTAAGCCATTAGTGTGAAGACTTTTTGCAGGGACCGCTTACTGTCATGCGGACCACTACTTTAGAAAAACAAACACCGCGTGCCTCCCATGACACGGTGACCTAAGGTGAGAGCACAGATAAAACACCACTTTGTAATTTGTTTTCATATTACATATATTTCGGTCTCAAGCCATTGAGCTATTATTACTACGTATAGAGGAGCTATCATAAGCAAAGGTTATGACCCATTTTTTTAGAGTATTTTTTTAGCACTGAAACAATAATTAGTCTTCTAAGCAGACAGAAACACGTAGCGATATCAGAACGCTTTTAGGAATATTTTTCTCGAAAACCCCGTGATTTTCACGGCGCTTACGCGTTTCGTTCATCGTACTACAACAAGTGTAGCCTTGTGGCCGGATGGCGTCACTTGAATGGAACATAGTTGTAATGCGTGGCGTCTTTTCTATACGTAGTAATAATAGCTCAATGTCTCAAGCTTCCTAGAACAATCCAAAGAAAATAGCATCTTACATAACTCCATTTTCTCCAACATCCGAGTTGTTATAACACCAACAATCAAAGTAAAGTATACTTGTGCAACATAAACAGAACTGTATAATGTATGGAGCAACCTCGGGCTTCGAGTTCACAGACGTTATCGCCTTGTGAAATTCGCACGTATTTTAAATTAAACTTGAGTGATACGTGGCTGAGATACGCGGAGCGACGAGAGGGGCGGAATACATTAGAGTTACAAGAATAAATAATAATGGTGACATTTGCCACGGCATGGTAAAACTCTAACACTGACTGACAAACGCACAGACTAAGCCGAAGGAACTAGAAGCATCATCATCATCATATCAGCCCATTCGATGTCCGCTGCTGAACATAGGCCTCTCCCATTGATTTCCACTTCGAACGGTTCTGGGCCGCTTGCATCCAGCGCGCGGCGCCCAGCGACTCTGACTAGAACTACCATACCAGATACTAGATGCATGATTCCACCCTTTACTCGCTGTGAACCCGACGGGCGGAAAGCTAATCTTTAAAAGCTTTATCTATATATATAAAAATTAACCCCTATTTCCCTTGGTCACGCCATAACAGGAGAACGACTACCGATTTCATCCATATTTTTTTATGTTTTCTAATACTTAGTAGAAGGTTCTTACGGAAAATAATAAGAAAGCTGTAGGTAGGGTAGGGCACCACGCAAAGAAAGTCACGCCGAACAGTATTTCAGTATTTTACGATTTATATATCCACAATTTCACCCGTTACCGATTCTCCAGGAATTGCCTGATGGTTTATTTGGTACATGGTTAATTAATGCGATATTTTCCCTTTGAAGTCTGTTTGGAACAAAAGCATAGGGTCTGTAAATTCGTCACTCAATCACGCTAAGTATCATAGAAATCGTTGATCACGCTATATGCTTGAATGGATTAAGATGAAGTTCGGCACATACATAATATACCATACCTTGACAACATACGATACAAAACATTAGGTAAGTACCTACGTCAAGAACTCGGGTTCGCAGTAACTATTATCCCACCAAAAACATTTTTATGTAAAATGTTGCCGCCAAGACATATAGCTCGTACTGTCAAAAAGTTATTAGATCACATGTAGAGCCAAGCTTATAACTCTACATGCACTTACTCTACAAGCCCTAACTTCACAAACTCTACACACCGTAGTCAAAATATGTAGCTTGGCCGTTTCAATACTACGAGAACTATTGAATAACAAAAACGGAAAAAAAAAATTTCTTTGACTTGTAGTCAAAGAAAAATTTTTTTTCCCTCGGATTTTACTCACTAATTTATTAGGATCTTATATATGACGGAGGTACGAGGTAACAAACATAAAAAAGAAACCTACAATTGAATTGAGAATCTCCTCCTTTTTTATTTATTGAAATTTATTTGATGTGACTGCACATCTTCTTATAGAGATCCGCTTTCCGCTATTTCTATCTTCACACCCGAAATAACATGCTCAGTAAATCAACACAGTGCACCTCGCAAATGTGATGGCGAGAAATTCGGGCGCTACTTAATTAGAATGCAGTTCCTCGTTATTTAAACGTTGCAACGTAGCATTATAATTTAAAGCGTTTTCTTTTCTAAATAACGAGACGCCCAGAGCGCGGCAATGGGTGCTTTGAAATAACCTGTTTTGTTTGTTCAAACACTTGCTCAGAGAATATATATGAAATGTTTTGCTAGTCATATATGTGAGATGTAAGTTATTAGGTATTTCGCTGTCTTGTAATAATATTGGTAACCTACATGAATAGAATTCATTTAAAGGGTGTAACTTCTATGAACAAAATATAGATAAACTGTATTATGTTTGATTTTAGACATTCCACATGCCGTCTGTGAGGTTTTGCGAGCCTCCTATCGGGAGGGGTCACACATTTCACTTCTAAATTTGAATTTTTTGAAACAACAAGCCCCGGGGAACACTGCCCAAACCGAGGGACGAAACTAAATAGTTTTGATATAAAGCCTCTTTTTCAACAACCCTGATTACCCAACTTCTCCACTAATTACCCAACTAACCACTTTAATCCAGAAAGATCCATGGATAGTGTGCTGATTGATAGGTACGGTTATTTATTTAGAAGTTAGGTGGGGGCAGGGTCGGAGCGAACACCTGAGCGCAGTAATTAATGCGGGGGCAGACATATATTGATAGCGGTCTGGGCTTGAACTTGGACGATGGTTGAGGCTGAAGATGCATAAGAGAGGGAAGACTATATTGGAAAGAAACGGGATGGCTATACTGTTGTATTTATTGATGACTTTTGTAGCAAAATATCATTTCTGTCTAGGCGTACCATAGCTTTTTCAATACTATTTTTAGTATTCATCATATTTTGCTCTTTTTAGGGTTCAATATCTCAAAAAAAAAATAACGGAACCCTTATAGGATCATTTTGTTGTCCGTCTATCCGTCTATCTGTCAAGACCCTTTCTCTCAGAAACGCGTGGCGGTATCAAGCTGAAATTAATATCAAATCTGCAATCCCTTATAGTAGTACAAAAATCATACTTCTAAGACAACGCAATCTAAAGTTACGGCCGTTTATGTCGCATATTTTGACGATCGCAAGGGAATCAAAAACTATAGGGTACTTCCCGTTGACCTAGAATCATGAAATTTGGCAAAAATAAGGGCCATGTAGCACAAGTAAAGGTAGAAATACAAAGAAATAAAAAAGGGGAATAATCTTGAGACTCGATTCCCATGATAAACGAACTTTTTACATACCTAAAAATCTGTACGGTGCGAGAGTCTGACTCGATTTCCTCGAAACAAGAAGTGATGACATGGCCAAATATTTTACGTCATAATATTATTAAGAAGTTAAAGGTCATTAACTCATGACGGTGACACAATAACTCGCTGGTAATCACTACCAATCGCTGGTATTTACCACCTTATATCACAATTTACTTTTGCTGTCCTTTCAAGCTTTTACTTTTCTTTGTACATAAGTAAACAATAACCACCTTATTCATATTCGCTTTTTAACTAAATCAATGTAATAGTGTCCTCCGTCTCACTCTTTCGATCACCAAATGTCACGTGTCAGATAAAGACTTCGGAATAAGGGGGTTAGTGAATATCTCTCAAATAGTTATATGAGAATTACATTATAACAATGCATTTTTCTAGAAACGAAAGTAACGCAGTAAATAATAGGAGCATTAATGTCACAAAAACACATAAATAATCAGGGTATATTACAGTATAAATTAAAATACTGGACGGTTTCCAACCCCGATTGTAGTCGAAAAATAAAGGTTTACCAGGAGAAAAATTAAATTTATTACGCATAGGATTAAGCATCCATTGCTCAAATCAAAATCCATAAAACCTATTCTTTATTTTTGCGTTATAAATTATAAAATTTGTATGTGTAATTAATCTTGTTTCGTATAATAAATTATAGAGCTTATATGCTTGACATAATTATTTTAGCATTTTTTAAATAACAAATATTTACCCCAATCTGCCTATATTAATGCAAATAATGGCGCTAATTCTGTTGCTAACAACTAAACTAAGACTAATTTGACAGCTTTAAATATGTTCTATCCTTTTTCAATAATGTTTGTACAAAACAGACTAAAATTAGTTTAGTGCGATTTACAACAGAATCGCCACCTATGTCAATAATAATAATTTCTGATTTTTTCTGACATGATCAAAGGAGTACAGAAAAATAAAATAATACACAAAACTCGACGCAATACCTTCCAGGTTAACGTGAAATACCATATACCAATACGTGCTTCGCAATTATTTCGGTGAATATGAAATATGAAAATTGTGCACCGCAACTGAAAATTGAAAATATTACGGGAAAATAATAGCATTGTTGCGTTCATAATTTGCGGTAAAGACACCTGATATTCATTTTACTGAATGAAATAAATTATTATGTTTTATTTGTTTCATCATTGAGCTGTGCTTTTAGATACAAGTTCTCGAAATGTACCAACGTTCTCATTTATAAACGACATGTTGGACATTTTAAAATGAAAGCAGTTTGTTGTTTTGTTACGAATTAAATCAATTGTAAATAAAAAAACCTTTTTATTTGTTTCAAATATTAAATTAACGGAATATTATATGGGGAAGGCATATCACATTCTTAGACCTGATCATAATGAGGATGAAGAAATATATATCTTAAATAGTCAGATCATAATTTTTTTACGTTGTATTTTCTTCTCAGTTGAGAAATTAATAAGCAGTAGTTAAACCTTTGTTAAACATATCATCCTTCTCAATTTCACCATCACACACAATTCCAAGCACACACACTCGTACCATAACACATAAATTGAGTACAAGTTCATAAGCCGTAATGAGTCACAGACCCGAAAGTGCAAATTCCTAATCTTAAGCACGAAACTCAATACACGAAATTCCTTCGTAACTACATCGTAGAGACAAAAGGAGGGGGTTCATTTTACTTCCTACTTCATTACCGGTTCCGCGACTCGAGTTATTTCTCATGTTATGTGTTAATATGTACACATCAATGTGTTTGTGTCCTGTACACAAACACATTGATGAAACATCAGAATTTATTTGAGATTGTGGCACAAAGACGCACGATGTTAGCGCGCGGTTCCGCCGATTATGTGCGAGAGTACTAGAGTTACTTTATTTATTTTAATTTTCACCGAAAGGTACAGATATAAGTTAGATTGTTATTAAATTGTGCTGCTTTATAGAATTTGACATCAAATTTTCAATTTTCTCTATAAGTGTTTCTTTTTCACGACTGTAGCGACCACCTACATAAAAAAGAGTTCACACGCAGATAGATAAATAGCACTCCTATTGCCCTGACAAAGTTAATTCGACTATCTACATTATTCTACATATATGCAGCAAGGGAGTGGAACTTGCGTCCGGCGTCGGTGTTTCCCGACTCTTACAATCTAGGGACTTTTAAGGCCAGAGTGATTAGGTTTCTTCTGGGTAAGCGCGTTCCATCTAAAGCTTCGTCATCGTTCTTTATGGGCGGGTCAGTGGCCAAACGCAAGCCCAATGAATTTAAAAATAAAATAAAAATACAACTGTCAAAAATACAGGTGGACGGCGGTCCCCGGGTACGATTACTCAGCCTGGTGGGTTATACACATTGCACCTCCACAGATAGAACATAATATCTAGCTTAAAAACGCGCTGTTTCACTCCCTCAAACCACAGCATCGGTGTACTATAAGCCAAGTCACAAAGGCCATACATAAAATGTAAACATATAGGCACTCATATCAATAATGTAATCTATAACTACTATTATAATTATATTATGTAACTAAAACAATGTTCCTGTGTAGACTTGATTAAATTTAGAATAATAAAGTAAAGTAATAAACAAGGTAAGACATCAAAGGCAAGGAATAATTTATTGATAGTTAGAAGCGACATAGGAATTTGTGGTGTAAGTTATTTGTAATGTCATCTCCTTCGAAATTAGGGAGGCTATTCAGCTGTATCTAATACTGCTACAGACTTGTATTTGTAGATTTATCTTCTGGTTATCAGTAGATTATACTACTTTTCAGTTTCTATATTGGGTCATCATCATCATCACCTATCTATCTATCTTTCACCTATAATATTTCACTGCTGAGCATATGCAGCAGATTCACAAATGAGGGAGAAAAGGAATGGGCAGATACTCCACCACGCGTGCCCTCTGCGGATCTATGGAGGTAGGCTAGTGGTCAACCTACTGTTGGAGTTTTCAAGCCGCCTAATAGGCCTCCAACTAGCTTAACGACTATCACATGTGATAACCGGGGCCCCAGGATTTACAATATTTTATTTATTCCTTAGTACGGAAACGCTAGATTTGAAATACCACTAGGCGGTCACCCATCTAGGTACCGACCACGACGGTGGTAGCTTAACTTTGCCGATCTATTAAGAACGGCTAATATGCTACACCCCGAGCGCTTCATTCCGCGCACTTCAGCGCTATATTGGGTACAAAATATTATGTCTTAATAGTAAATTTTCTAGATTTTTAAAAGGGGTGGAATCCGGTGGAACTTACTTCTTGGGTCTGTGTTTCCAACACCTATAAACTAGATATCGTGAAGGTTAGATTAAAAAGGCAATTTCTGGGTAAGCGTGCTACATCCTCGGCCTCGTCATTAGTGTCATAACTCCTTCTGGGGTCAGTCAAAGGCCAAAACGTAATACTCAACAGTACATTTAAAAAAAGGCTGTCAATGATCGGCAAGGTTTGTTCGTTCTGGTAGGTTCGTTTCTGATAATTCTCATTTTTCTTATCCTAATAATTTATTTTAGTGTAGACATTTTCTCATTCCTAATATCACTACCTCAACTAATATTAACAGTCAACAAAAAGGAAAACAACCCTACAAACAAACGAGTGGGCACCAAACACCCATTTTCCTTATTACCACGTGACTATTTAACCCCAAAACGTTCGGTATCGATCCAGGGGTGGGCGGGTTAAATTCCAAAGGCTTAGCCACCGAATTAAATCTACTTGATCCCAACTATTCGGCGTTACAAAGCCCCCTGATCGAATGCCCGGTGAATATTTTACCTGGTGCTAGAGTTGCCAAAAGTTTATAGATATCGGGACATGAATATTCAATCGGTAGCGCCCTTACTTCTTAAACGCTATTTAAATACTCAATTTGATAAACATCTCTATCTAGTCAATCCACCGTAGTGCAGTCTCGCATCCTAACTTTCTTTGGACATATATATCAGCTTGAAAATAATAATAATAATTCTTTATTTAGAAACAATAGGTAGGTACACACCGTAGTCAAAATATGTGGCTTGGCCGTTTCGCTACTACGTGAACTATAGTTGCTACAGAAAGGTACACATTTTTCACCTTACGCTCATGTGACGGTAGAGAAACGGCCAAGCCACATATTTTGACTAAGGTGTAGAGTTTGTGCAGTTAGGGTTTGTAGAGTTAGGGCGTGTAGAGTTATAAGCTTGGCAACATTTTACATGAAAATGTTTTTGTTGGGATTTCACTTTTTGTACGTAGCTTATGACGAAAATTTTTTTTTTTGTTTTTTTTTTTGTTATAAGTTCCAAATTTATATTTTTTTTGTTGTTTGTGTACTAATACAAGCTTACATACCAAGTTTCAGCTTTTTAGGACTTCAGGAAGTACCCTATGAGTTTTGATGATCATCAGTGACGAAATCGTAGTTTTTTAGATATCAATAAAATCTAAAGTTTAAGAGCTATGTTATTGAAACTTAATATGTTTAATAAGTTCCCTATTGATATAATATGCCGAGAATTTTATTTATCTGGTATAATCCAAACCCAAGTTATGAGGGTTCAAAAAAACGACGAAGCGCTTCGAGAAAATGTAGGTAGTGCCCTTGCGCTTCACATGGCTCGTCTTGGCGGGGAACACTCCCGTGCCCCCAGATTCTTTCTGACAGATAAACAAGTAAATAAATAAATAATAGTGATTTGGTCATAATTTGTTTGACCTATGTTTCATTTCAGGGTATCTATACCCTGAAACGTTTATTCCGGGGAATACTTACAATTTTTCGGGTAACGTTAGAAGGAAACTTGTTGTTACATCACATAATACTTAGGCCTAAGTGTAGTAGTCGATATTGAGTATAATAATTTCTACTACTATTCTACGATGTATTCCATACGATTTTTCTTGACCATGAGCTCAATCT
This sequence comes from Polyploca ridens, assembly GCA_951394255.1. Classification (NCBI taxonomy): domain Eukaryota; kingdom Metazoa; phylum Arthropoda; class Insecta; order Lepidoptera; family Drepanidae; genus Polyploca; species Polyploca ridens. The sequence goes on along the minus strand of OX596247.1, from coordinate 995,086 downwards.
CTTTGTGACAATCAATCTCTTGCAATAAATTTCGCTACGGCATTCGACGCCGAATTACACTGAGTTCAAAGTCAAAGTCAAAGCCATTTATTCAATTTAGGCCCTAGTAGGGCACTTATGAAGGTCAAAGCTACTGAAGTTACCACCAGTTCGTAAGTCGGCCTTCAACTGAGAAGAACAGGCAAGAAACTCAGCAAGCTTACATTTTTAAATATTTTTTTGAACAATCTGACTATTGGCTATTTTTTTCCAAAACATTATACATACATACGTTTTATTTTACAAAATAAAATACACAAACATAAAAACGCATAAACATAAAAAAAAAAACAAAACACCAAGTTGTCAAACAAATCAACTTATCTGGTTAAAGTTTGACATATCTCTCTATTTGCAAGAAAACAGTATGTCTCAATAAACGGATAAAGTAAGACGTCCTACCAAACTACTAGTTTGTGGCAACAGTACCCAGGTCAGCGTGGGAGGGTTGTTAAAATACCTACGCGTAGATTTGTTTTTGGGAGGTATAGTTGTTAGTACTTAACAACGATGTAAGTTTATTTGTTTTCAGTGAGGTTAAACTAATATTCCCAATATGTGATGGTGTACTTTGAGTTTTCACATTTAATATATCTATAATATACAGATAGGTGGGAATATGTGTATAAGTATGTCTGTAGTATATACATCGGTTGATTAGAACTAGCTCTGCCTAGTTGGGGATCAGATGGCAGATATGAAAATTGACCCGGGCTATTAATTATTAGGTTGTGGACAGTGTATTTAGTGTATAACAACAATTATATAGGCCAATCTAAGAGGTACGTGATGGTATTTTTTTTAACTTAAGTTTAGGATTTCCATATATATACAAGGGCATTGTATAAAATCACGACTTTTAGCAGCCGAAACAGCCTACAAAATTAAGACTTTTTCGAGAGGGAAGTACCTCCACCTTACAGAATACCGCAGCCTAACAACTTTATGTTGTGTAAAGTTGTGTTTCTGCGCGTGAGTATGGTCGCCAGAGCTCATAGGGGAGGGGGGAAAGGTCGGTAAGGCGTGAGCGATGCTTCGTGTGTTGCAAGCGTCCATATGGCTACGGTAACCGTTTAACATCAGGCGGGCCGTATGCTTGTTTACCGACTCAGTTGTATAAAAAAAAACCAAACTAAGAAGCCACATTTGACAAAAGAGTATCTCTTCTTGCCGCACTATGTGTCTCTTTTTGGCACATGGATGTATATGGGCTGTCAAAAGTAACCAACTAAGATAGCTGTAGTTTATCTACTATTAAATCCATGATAGATAAATTTTACATCATACATAAATAAAAATGTAATACCTGCATTGACCGATTCTTGCTCGGCGTACAAAAAAAAATACAAAAAGATTCGATCGGATCTAGGATCCAACCCACGACCTACGAGACTGAATTCAATCGACTACTGGGATATCGCTTATGTACATCATGCAGTAAAATTACCGATCTTAAGGCGGCCCTCTGTGGCCGGCGCAACTTCAACGCAAGCATAGTCTAAAAGCTTGTTGTTTCATCCAACGTAATGTTTGACTGCGAAAAAAGAGAGACAGCATCAGAGCCGTCGGTTATCAGTTGGTAAATTCCGCTGATCACTCGCGGCCGCTTCGCTAGGTCGTCATTCATGATTTCGCATTCATAAAACTTGTTCCAGGAGTATACTTCTTGTGAAAAAATCTTACAAGTTTGTGAAAAAAAAAATTGTTATTTAGAATCTCCAATACATTTGCAAGTCTATATCTAAATGTTTTCTTTACTTTTACAATTTATAGGTACATTAAATATGGCCAAAGTTCAGGCAAAAACGCTGTTTTTCGGAGGCTTTGACTGAATTTGTTTCACACTTTTTTTAAATTACGCCTAGATACACGGCTAGATATAGTGCACAAGATACTAATTTGTTCAAAACATCTAACGAAAAATGTTTAACAACGCCATGATAAGTAGAGAGGTTTTGTATGAAAAGTATGACGAATTGAGTCGTCTTAACCATTCCTGGGTAACCAAACTTTGCTCAAAAACTCGGAAAACCCCATTTTCCCTCATTTTATCTCAAAACAAATATTGCTCATTGAATAGTTTTTTTTTATTTAGATAGCAGATAGGTAGCTTAGGTAACACAAAAGGGTAACAAGAATTGTCGATCATGGTTAGCTGAAAACCATTCGTTGTGCCATTAGTAGGCCGACGCGATTAGGGTCCTTAAAATCCCTTGAGGGGCTTCATTCACCGCTGGACAGCCATGAATAGGTAATGACAGTGAAAAGTCACTATATTTTAAACAACGGCTACAGAAGTTCAACCCTTTGCTTTTATTAGCCAATTTCGGGGTTCGCAATCACATATTGGAATTATTTTACTTTGGTAGACTGTTGTACGAAAGTAGCATACTATGCTTGTCTATTTTCAGTCTCAAATTCAAATTCAAAATCATGTATTTAAATAGACCTTCTCAAGCACTTATGAAAAGACTGACTCTAATACTCTAATGCCGGTTCGGAAGGTTGCATTTGCTGAGAAGAGCCGGCAATAAACTCAGCAATTACTCTTTTCAAAACAAGCCTAGATTCATTACATTTAAATTCTAATCGCACTGACAACAATTGCTTACCCCGGCGCGGCGGCAAAACTACAAAATAGACTGACTCGTTTTTTTTTTTACCACTAAGTGGCAAACAAGCATACGGCCCGCCTGATGTTAAGCGGTTACCGTAGCCTATGGACGCTTGCAACACCAGGGGTATCACTAGCACGTTGCCGACCCTGCAGAAATCTCTTCACACCCTTTTTGAAGAACCCCATTGGGAAAACCACGGCGGGGAGCTCATTCCACAGTCCAAGCGTCCGCGGAAGAAAACTCCTTTTAGCCCGCACAGTTCGAAACAATTCTGGTTTCAGTGTGTGAGGATGGACTCCCCGTCGATGGCGTTTATTTATTTAATAAGTAAATAAATAGCAAACTTAAGCAGACCAGCCCCCACAAGCAGCACCTGTTCACAAGTATGATGCACGTGGCAGCCATCGCCCTTCTCGCCATATTGGAGAGCAGTGAGCGACCCGTCTATATAGAATTCCCATCATTAACTTAAGTATACCATCGAAATCAACCCGCGATTCTATTCCATTCAACTACATCCTGTTTATACAATAAATATACCTCAGAACTCCACGGAAGTCCTCAGTCAATTTGGCAAGTAGCAAAACCACAGCATAGAAATTAAATTACATTATTATAATCAATCAAGATGGGTGGACAATTAAATCAATATCATCCCAACGGACGTGGTCCGGTTTTGTGCCCTTCACCCTTCGTGACGAGGGTCTGCCAAAGATGGTTAGATTTATCATATACTCCAAGTACATTTCTATGTATTATTGTATAAGGTATCATTTGCCATGGCAGGAATATATTAGTTTTATTTTCATATGTTTATGTATTTTTGGAGGTAGTAATATGCATTTTGGATAGTTCTTGGAATAATTTAATTAAAACTTAATTAATTGGGGAGCAATGCTGAATGAATATATTTATTTATTTACAAGAAATATAACTAATTACAATCTATATATAGAACATTTCCTCAAGTCTGCCGCTGCTTCCGATTGACAGCAAGGTTCCCGATCAAGTCTCAAGAATAAATCGTGTTAATCAAAAATAAACCATAATATCATTCGTGCAGGTTCCAAATTCAATTGTTTTAATCTATACCTACTCAAAACTTGACGAACCTTCGACTACTAGGAACTACCTGGAGCTACCAGGAAACACCAGAGAGTGTGCGGCGATGGCGACAGATTTTCTTTATCTTTAAAATAGAAGAATTACACAAGCTTTTCATGGGAACTGTACTTTTTGTTGTCTGTACTTGCATTGTCATCCAATATACTAATGTATACCAAATTTCAGCTCAATTAAACACTGGAAAGTGGGTCAAATTTGACTTATCTTGTAAAAAATTATCTATTGTTTAACAACTTGTTTTGAAGAAATTATTCATTATTTTATCAATACGTGAGTGCTATACAAATTTCCTACATAAAGTAAAGTAAACAAACACTTTCCAAAACAAACATTTGAAGCATATCTTGATAAATGTATAAAAAAGCACGTAAAATATCTGCCAGTGTACTGGTGCCAGTAATCCAGCACGTGACCTTACATAATCACGCGGCTCGTCTTGAGTACGCACCGACCGCTCGAGCGGGTGGGCTGAGGCAGAAGCGGAAGCGGGAACACATTACGTAAGCATTTATTATAATATTAAGTGATTATAATGCGTTTATTAGACTAAATGTCACTCCTTATATTAGACTATAAAATGGAAGTGAGGTAATCATCTGGATGTAGAACAACCCAAGCTAAGCTAATCAAAAGAGAAGAAGACAAATATACGTACACAAAGTAATGTCACAGATTTACACCGAATACAGAATGACTTAACACCAAAATAACCTCGATTCATCATCATCATCATCATATCAGCCCATGGATGTCTACTGCTGAACATAGGCCTCCCCCATTGATTTCCACTTCGAACGGTTCTGGGCCGCTTGCATCCAGCGGCGCCCAACGATTCTGACCATGTCGTCGGTCCACCTGGTGGGAGGTCGTCCCGCTCGGCGCTTTCCAGTACGTGATGGCCACTCGAGAACCTTTCTTTCCCATCGGTTATCGGCTCGATAACCTCGATTGCTTTAATTAAAACTGACCCAATCACGTCGAACAACTTTCAAACCCAAGTTTCACCAGATCGAACAATCCATGCCAGGCATCCAGTACATCAGTAGGCATTCAATATATCACATGTCACTTGTCACTCGGCCGGCTGCAGCCGCGGGCGACGGGCCCAGTCATCTCAATCCGTGTTTGTAGGACGTACTACCCCTCCCTCCCACTCCCTACCTCCCGGGCACCCTCTTGAACGATTCAGTGAGTAATCAGTACTGGAAAACTGTTCTAGATTATCTGTTCTGCACTTGGCTTTTTATCTCTATTAGTCAGGCTGTCTTTTTTATTCTAAAATAAATAAATATTCTGCAACCAAAGCTTTTGAAACTATTACTGATATTATGTGAGGCCAGCTTTATCTAGCTGAATTTGATGAAGCTCTACATGTGGGTATACAAATGTGGGTCCAAAGAATCGGTGCTTAAACTAGACTTAAATTAATTACGTCTGATATAACAGGCAAACCTGATTATATTAGTTATTCTACAGTTTATTTTTAGCTGGATTCTAATTTTCACAGACTGAATAATTTGAAAGTCAAATATCTCTGTAAGGGATGTATGCCGCGACGAATGTCATGGTTGAATTTCAATAAGGAGCTGGAACTTTATGTTATGGAATATATCGTGAGATAATATAGCATTACCCCGTGCTATATAATTTCTCTGGTACTCTATACTCGCTTAGCTGGCTACCACCGTGAAGTCAAAAATCTGTCCAAGTATTTTGCTAGCTGCCTGCTAGATAACTAACAAGTATACTTATAACAAGAACTACTAGAGGCGGGGTATTGCGGACTTGTGGATTGTAGGTTTGACTAAAATAAAACTTTACGGGAAAACTTCGTGACTTAATGGCGAAATCTCACAAGATTAGTTCACTGACAAAATGATAAAAAACAAAATATATAAAATATCCAAAAAAAAAAAAACAAAGACTAATCAAAGAGTCTGCAACTTGGGAAGTAATTGCCATTGAGTCACCAAACTAGACAGTTCTGATTGTCCGTCAATTACAAAGCTAGATGCAATCGTATCGATAGCGCTGAGTTCCGTGGCGTTACCGACTGAGCTATCGAATAGTTACGTCACCTTAACCAATTGAAAAATACGTTTGGGAATCAGTAGAAGTCGGAACCTTGAACAAGGCTATAATTCATGCAAGAAGCATTGGAAAAAAAAACATTTTAGAGGGTTTGGAATGTCTTGTAATGTTGAAATTACATTAGCAGCAAGTAATATGAAATATTATTTATTTTATTTTATTTATTTATTTATTTTCGGAAAGCTAACAGCTATTTATTACATAATTTATGATACATAACGATAGAACTAAAAATAGCCATTTACAAGTTTTCACCTATGAGTATGAATCTTTATATTTTTATACATTTAATTATCTTAACTTATATATTATTTTTGACAATTTTACAATATTTGTGCTATGTTTTACTTAATCCACATTTATTATTTTTTTAACAATTACTTATCAAGCCATCATGCATTAAATTGATTACATAGTATCATATGTTTGAGCTCATGCTGGGCGGACCTTATGCTTCCTTAGCCTAAGAACATGGGATCGGATGTGTATGAAGAATGTTTCAAGATATCAAGGTGTGCCTAATGAATGATGATTAATTTTTCAAAAGAATGAGTTTATTCGGCAAAGAATTTTTTGTTTATGTAATGTCTGTTAGTGCATGGTTTGTTATGAAAAATATCTACTTCATTAGAGTATGTAGTGTTGAATTTATTACTGACTCCCCATATGTAACAATTTTGCCTATAATTCGAATGCACTGCGGGTAGATGTAATTTTAAGTAATTTCGTCTATTTGATTTTTGAGATGGAATTTTTAACTGAATCTTGGCTAATATGTCAGGAGTGTCTGTAATTCCATTGACTATCTTTGCTAAAAGTAGAAGGTCGGCTGCTTCCCTGCGTCTCTCTAATAGAAGAATATGATGATGTCGGCAACTGTCATAATAGTTACGTTTTTTAATGTTAAATTTAAAATTTAGATGACGTAGAAACTTTTTTTGAACCTTTTCGAGTGAATCGTTATACTTTTGATATCGCGGATTCCAGATGGGAGAAGAATACTCTGAATTACTCCTTACCAAAGAGTAATAAAGGACTTTAAGGGTTTTAGCTTTTTTAAAAATTTTGGAGATTCTCAGCAAAAAGCCTAATGCCTTCGTAGCTTTATTAATTATTTTATTTATATGCTGTTCGTATGTTAGTTTGGAGTCTACTGTAATGCCCAGGTCGATAACCTCTGTTACTCGCTCTAGCTCACGACTGTTAATGAAGTAAGAAGTGGTAATAGGGCTGCGCTTCCTTGTAAAGGTAATGCAGATGCACTTGTCAACGTTGAGGTCCAATCTATTTTGAGAGCAGTAAGTAGCTAGTCGATTGAGATCATCTTGTAGCAATTTGGTATCTTTAAGAGAATCTATGGACTTTATAATTTTCATGTCATCGGCAAAGAGTAACGCCTTAGAGTGGTGAAAGCAGCTGTTTATATCTAAAATAAAGATTGTAAATAACAATGGGGCCATCACTGAACCCTGCGGCACCCCAGAAGGGATCAGTACAGGTTGGGATGAGTAACCATTCAATGCAACTATTTGTGTCCTATTGTTCACGTACGATACCATCCACCTGTACAGATCCCCCCTGACCCCCGCCGAGTGCAGCTTGGCCAGGAGGATGCGATGGTCTATACGATCAAAAGCTTTGCTGTAGTCCGTATAGACCGCATCGACCTGACCACCCGCGTCCATTCCTGAGGTTATGTGTTCTGTAAAAGATATGAGGTTTGTTACTGTTGATCGACCTTGTTGAAAACCGTGCTGCGAAGTATTAAAAACCTGTTTGAATGCCGAGTATAATTGGTTATGTGTAATTTTTTCAAAGATCTTTGCAAATACACAGAGTTTAGAAATGGGACGGTAATGCTCAACTTTTTTTTTGCAACCTTTCTTGTGTATGGTTGTGACAAGGGCGGTTTTCCATATTTTGGGCATGACTCCTTCACTTATAGATCTTCGGAATAATATACAGAGGGGGATATTGATGCTTTTAGAGCAGTTCACGACAAGCATGGGGTGTATAGTGTCTGGTCCCTCGGATTTATTGCAATCTAGTGATTTAAGGCTACGTAAAACTGCTTCTTCGCGAATATCTACCGAGTTGATATCAACAACTGAGTTCGGCATAGGGTATGAAAGGTCGGTGGAATATTATATAAATAATATCTCATGTATTCTTTAGGCAACAATAATCATTGTAACTTCATTCAAACTTCAAATATAATACCATGGTTCTTTAATGTATTTGTCAAGACCATCAATCCCCGTATTCAGAAATTCTCAGTTGCCATTCTCTTCAGTAACTACAATTTTAATTTGATGTTGCTGATTCTGTGATAGTGGTAGTCATTTTAAGCCGTCTTATTGTACCGATCGACTGCCTCATTCCTGATGAATCTCTGGAATTGCAAAATAGAAACCATTTGATTCAGTTAACTACCCAAACGGTTCGTCATCCAAATCGCACACGCGAGCAAATATGAATAACCTCACATATACAGGTCGGTTACCGAAACCTGGCACGTTCACAGTACACACACATATGCAATTTTATGATACAGTGTGTTTAATTACATTATTGCTTCTAATTTGTCAGTCAATTCTAATGGACGAATGCAAAAAAGACCACTCAATATTTATGAGCACACAATATTTATCCACTGGCCTGAGAAACTCTCGAACGTAGAGCTTCGAGAACGCTGCCACGAAACACCGATCGACCAACAGATTAAGGGTCGCAAATGGAACTGGATTGGTCACACTCCCCGAAGGAACCTCGACCTTATACCCCAAGCTGGCAATGGACTGGAATCCGCAGGGGAAACGAAAGCGTGGCCCTCTCAAACAAACCTGGCCACGCACTGTGCTTGACGAAGCGAAGAAGATCGGGAAGTCTTGGAGTGAGATCAAGCGTGAAGTTCAAGACCGATTGGGATGGAGAGTTTCTGTGGACGCCCTCTGCCCCATCTAGGAACCACACAGGATCATAAGTCAAGAAGTAAGTCAACGCGAGAGAGACGGACAGACTTTTCATGAGACACATGCAGTGCGACATCACGCCAACACAGACACTACACAAGCGGAACGTGTAAATGTGTTCAACGTACCAGCTTTAGCTAACCGAACTGTACTGTTAATAACCTTGATTAGTACATATCAATAAACCTGCTGAATCAAATTTTGAACGGCTATGCCATGTACTTAAATTGAAAGTTACTTTGCATTCTTGTTATTCGATAGAGGCAATGGGTACAAGCTCCATTTTTATGATCGGTATACAGCGATTATAAAATCAACCGATAAAATGAACAAGTTCCAAGCATGTTCATTTTGGCACGTGTACTTCAAACATACGCGCACCGCGCGAAGAACAACACTAGCATATTAACCAGGCCACTAAGCACCAATGAAAATATAGCAATGTTTATTATTCATTGCTCGCAAAGATAATCAAAGGAGTCAATCAGTGGAGTGGAGCGTCATTGGAGCGTGTTCCGTGGAAAACAAACGGGCTGATTAATCGCCCGGGGCCGAATTCGTAATCAAGGCGTATTTGTGCTTCTGCCCCGATGACGATTGCTCAGGATCCGACTCAGCCCTTGAGCCTCATAATTTGATGAAAGAAAAGCAGCTTGTCAGAAAAATGCCAGAGTTCAAGTGGGGTTTCAAGCAAATGTCAACGAGAAGACATTTAAATAGACGTCCCGTTATTAATGGTTTATTTATAGAGTAGACAGGAAGCGCTTGATCTGCCTACGTATCTTCGGAAAGTCAAGTCCTTATATTGACATTCAATTAAGAATGAAGTATTTATACTGTACCTATCTTCGAACTATTGAATATTCGAGCAGCTTCACTGGTCGATTCATTATACAGGGTGTTGTTTTGGTCGGCGACAAGCGACCCAGGAGCGGTAGTACAAAATATATATTCCCCAAAAATGGACTTAATTCCATTAAATACTGTAAAAATCTTGAGAAATACCTTATTCAATTTGAAATAAAATTACCGCAAATTATGGTTACTAGGGACGTGCACAGACTAGAGCTAGGCGCAAACCGCCATCGGCCCACCCCTTTACTCCCTCGTACTCCCGTTGAGTATTATGTCTACACTTTAGCTTATTACATGATTTTCAAAATTTAAATTTTTTAATTTTTATTATTAAAAAAAAATAAAGTATTTTTTTTATATTTTTTTTAGTACCAGTATCATTTGTATTATCGACCCTGAGTCGCTCGTCGCTGACCAAAACAACGACCTGTATATACTAATTTAATGTGTAAAATTTACCTTACCTTACCATGTGGAAAAAACATTATGTCGAACAGTTTATCATCAAACCAATATTTTAATGCTAAGTCTAATAGAGCATTAGGTTTTATATTTTTTCAACACACTTGCTCGTAAAGTTACATTTATTGCACCGTTTTTAGTATCATATTGGTGCTGATTCTGTTGTAAATCGCACTAAACTAATTTTAGTCACATCTCATCTCTTTCTTACGAACATGGTTGAAAAAGGATAGAACATATTTTAACTTATCAAATTAATCTTTGCCGTCTTATATTGCGTGTATTTAGGCGTGATCGCGATAGATGTCGACTAAATTTATATTGAAAACAAGCATTGGACTAATTTGACAGGACTAAATTTCTTACATCCTTTTCATATGTTCTTTGCTAGAAAGAGACATAGTGACATTAAAATTAGTTTAGTTGTGAACAACAGAATCAGGGCCAATGTAGCTTATATATTTCATTTCATTTCATAATACGCACTAGTGATTTTTACTTTACATTACTGCACAGTTTTATGACAGGTATAATATCGATTATATTAAATTTACACCCAGCGCAATTGATATATGCGTAGACGAAGCATTCTTTATTTAAACGGGTAAAATAGTTTGACAGCGAATCGCAGTAACAAAAAACCTGCGCGCCATATTTGATGCGTTCTCATTGATTATTATCAAAAAATCTACTTAAAAATACAAATCTGTATTTTTCTTCACAAGTGTGTTGAAAAATTTATGACACGCGAGTGCATTGATCATTACACTCTCGGCTCCCTTATCGCGTTTGCCTACGGCTCACGCGCTTAACACTGCCTCGTGTGTAATTACTATCTTTGCACACATGTATCATAATGTACTATTATGCAATCTTTTAATGTAATGATATGGCCAAAGGTAGCGGCACAGAAGGCCTTGAAGAGAATTGGCTCACAAATGGAACAATTACTCGGCATACACCAATCGGCGCTTGGCGACAGATTATCAATTTCAGAGTGCAGAGACTACAAAGTAACCTGGATTCAAGAGCATCTTTAAAGTACAAAATATAATATAGAATATTTCATCACACTTAAAGGTAAAACAGAAAACAAATCTTCAATACGCGAACAAACATGGAACAAGCAACCGTAACGGAGCCCGGTATAATATATTAGTCGAAAGCAAACAACGTTCAAGCAATGTTTGTTATTCAAACAAAACCAACGAAAACAATGTCTTGCCTACATTTAAAAGCTGACCTATTTCCCCGATAGTAAGAGCTAAAAGGTTTAATTAATCAACGTTAGGTTGTAAATGCAAAACATGAGAAGCTCTGTGCCGTGTTCTTCTTAAAATTCAGCTAGAGACGCAATCAACTGTCGACTCTGTTGTGTAGTGGTGGGAGTCACAAGCGACGGCGGTTTGAAGAACAGTTGTTAGTATTTTAAGTTGAAAATCTGTCACCAACATGGGGTTCTTCAAAAAGGGCGTGAAGAGATTTCTTCAGGGTCGGCAACGCGCGAGTGATACCCCCTGGTTTTGCAAGCGTCCATAGGCTACGGTAACTGCTTACCATCAAGTGAGCCATGCTTGTTTGTCACCTTAGCAACTATAGCTGCATTTGAGAGACAGTTCATTTCTAGGCTCTATGTATGTATATATGAATATTCAGTCAAATCATCACTGCCGCTGTGCACATGGAGCACATTGAGCACATGGAGCATATGGAGCACATGGAGCACATGGATCACATGGAGCATATGGAGCACATGGAGCACTAAAAGCCTAGATGTGTAAGCACATGCCGGATCATATCAGAATTTGCTTGGTGCAACTTGAGGCCAGTCAGATAGGTACTACAAAGTACTCTATCACCATATGGTTTTGTCACGATCTTTTCATTCACCGAAAGCAAAGCTTATTATAGGATTTGAACCCACGACCTTCTCCACGGAATTCCATGTCACTACCACTGAGCTATCATCCCTTTCCTTTTTTGCATAAAAGACCAAATCTAAAATGAACATAAAAACATTATCACAAACTCAGCACAGTGTTATAATATTGCAATGCAAAAAAGCTGTCAGATCCAGAAACCAAATTATATAGAATATTGTGCCCAGCTTGAGCCCCCGTCTTACCCCCTATTCAGGCTTGATTGCGTCTGTCCGGACCCCATCAGATGCACTCCTTAATGTAAACAAGTTTGCCTCTATTGTATCAAAGAGGCTCTCTTTATACAAGAAATAATAGAGTTGTATTTGTGCAGTCCTCCCTCTATTCGAGTATATCACAGCCTCCAGACTACAAATAAAATAAAATGCATATTGTAGCAAAGAGCTGTGAAGGTTTTGCATTTTCAATATTAAAAATCTTTTGTCGCCGTTCCTTTATGTTCGTCACAATTTATACTGGAAAGTTAAAAAATATTTCACTTTGAAGAAGTTTTTTTGCAAGTGAAATATTTATATCATTTATGCCTGGTGAAGTTTTAGAGAATGGAGAGTTATTGTGCTGCCAACTTTAGAGCAAGAAGTTATTTAATTCTTCATGAATGACTGTGATACATATCTTTTTAAATTGTTTACCCGACTGTTTGTTACGGTTTTATGACTAAATGTCTTTACTCAGTACAACAGCACGGCTACGCCTCGGCAAGAACTTGCCATCCTAGTGACGCCTTTACAAGATGAAACAGTTGACAGCTCGCGGTGAGCATCACCTGTTTCATTCATGTCATTATAAAATTTACTTGATTTAAAGGCATCACTTGGATGGCAAGTTTTTGCCGAGGCATAGCCGTGCTGTTATAGTGTGAAGTTCAGTCTGGAACGCAGGTTCCACGCGTCCCAGCTATTATCAAATTTAGATATATAACGTTATTTTAGTATACCATAGAAAAAGTACCTCCTAAAACGATGATAATGTTCGTTTTTCGTATTAGATTCAAAACACACACGAACACCAATTCACTCCATTCACACTGACACACACTCTTTTTTTTAAATGTAAAGTAATTTAATTTAAAATGAATAATCGCTGTCTTATATAAATTCTTATTAAAAAAAAAAAAAAAACCGTCATTGGCTGTCAGATTAATTTTATATGTTAAGTCACATTATAATAAGAGCTGTGGATTTTATAAAATAAATAAATAATAAATTAAACGCATTCTATTTTTGATCAATTATTTTTTCAGAAAACAACGTCTTAAAACTCATGGCAGTGGCAGTTTGACTCTACTGAAAAACTCGGCAATTTATTATTCTGGTGATTCTGAGCAAAAAAAATGCAATATTGTGTATAAATGGTTAACCCTACTCAACGCGTAACTAACGGAAATAGTATATCTATCAGAAAGGAGTGAAGACTACATCAGGTATAGACTATCTACACAAAGTTTCAGTTCAAAATAAATTGCTCAAAGAATTCATACTAAATTTTTGAATTCAAATAATTGCCAGTCAGCGCACTACCGTCATTATCTTTTCACGTCACTTGCTAATCAAAGTCAAAGTCAAAGCCCATTTATTCAATTTAGGCCCCAGAAGGGCACTTATGAAGGTCAAATTTACTGAAGTTACCACCGGTTCGGAACTCGGCCTTCAACTGAGAAGAATCCGGCAAGTAATCCGGTAATATTATTATGAAAACCTTTGCCGTACAGTTTTATCATCCAAAGAAGTTCATTATCATCCACTTTAAATGGATAAACCCTTTCCGTTACACGTTCTATATAGTTTTCATCAATTTTAAAACCTGTATTGTGAAATATGCTATCAGCTCAATTCGCATTTCATTGAATAGAGTAAATTCAATGGGAATTCGATCATGTACTTCATTAGCTATTGAGTGCTTTCATTTATTTCACGGCTAAAAACTACACTATTGTTATGGGCACAAAGGAGTAAAGTTAGTGTATATTGAACTGTATTGAGTACACAGGAATTATGATGCCTATATTTTTTGGGGTGTTCACATTTTGTAGAAAATAACTATACTACTTTTTTTATAAGGTAGCTCGTGGCAATGCGATGGTTTCGACAACATCGTGAGTTCAGTCGTTTGATTAGATTTTAACAAAATATTTTATTATAAATAAAGCCATTTCACTTACCGGCGACTAAAGCTGCAGGGGCAGCTGTGGCCAGTGCGGAAAAATTCAAAAAATACGCATCGATAGGACCCAATTGTGGGGGTCCGAAGCTCGCCATTTTGCTCGCACCTTGTCAACAAAATTGATCGAGACCTCCGGAGACCAGCGGGCGGGGAGCTTTTTCCGCCAACGCGTCCTCTTTGGATAGCTATCCAAAGAGGAAACGCTGCCAGCCTCCTGGGAACCTTGCCGTTTATCGGAAGCAGCGGCAGGCTTGAAGAAATTTTCTATATATAGATTGTATTTTGGACATATTTGTTGTAAATAAAGATATATTCATTTGCCATTTAATAAAAGAAAATTTGAATTTTCGTTGCTGAATATCGATGTAACGTTCATATATCAAGGCCTACACAGAATAAATTAATTTTTGATTTTGATTTGACTGTTCTTTTTTCTATTAGGTATAAACTTACAACATTATCCACATATGCCACATGTGTCAAAATAGGTCATACGTGTACGATCTTATATGCAAAACAGTATACGTTTTCAGTATCTCGCGAGAAACATTTTTACTTACTCCATAAACACGTAAAATAAGATCTATGAATAATTTACAAAAGTCGCTCTAACGAAAATAATAAATAAGGCAACAAACATTTTAGCCCTTTATTTACGACTGCGGAAACGTACAATATGTCACTATATCCCGCTCACACTTGACTTTGTCTTAAGTGCTCGCGCCACCAAATCAACTTGACCTATAAAAATGACTCAATCACTCTGAATACGTTAAGCAAAAGACAAAACGAGAGGTCTCTCTAAATTGGTTTTGCTAGTATAACACTTGGACAGAATCCAAAGTGTCCGAAACGGTGCTACTTACCGTGACATTACAGTTTTCATAAAGCACAAGTAAATTACTCTCCCACTCTTTGGACACTATTGATTGTTACATAACAGAAAATCAACCAAAGAGTACATAATATAGAGACCGCATAACTTTACAATCGCTAACAATTTGGGAGAATGTAGTTCTAAGTTCAAAATAAATCAGCTTTTTTTAGTTTAAGAATTTTACACAACATAACCGACTCAAAACTTAAATAAAAGTGTCTTACTTACTTAAAAAGACTTTAAAAAAAGTCACAAAAAAACTATTTAGCCCGTCTTTTATATTATTTAAAAATATTAGACACGTATTTTGTCAATTAAACAAAAAAATACGAAGATACCGTGTGTTGAAATTCCGCGTGCCCTCACGCACGATAGAGTACACTTTTTACTGTAAAGTGACGTCATGAGCCCCCAATCAATCAGTCAATGACGGGCCAGTTGGCGCAGTTGGTTAAGGTTCACCTTACGCGCCGCAGGTCGTGGGTTCGATTCCCACACAGGACATGCATTTGTGTGCATGAACATGTCTGTATGTCCTGAGTCTGGGTGTAATTATGTATATTAAGTATGTATTTACAAACAAAAAGTAGTATATGTATTATATCAGTTATCTGGTTTCCATAGTACAAGCTCTGCTTAGTTTGGGATCAGATGACCGTGTGTGAGGAATGTCCCAGGATATTTATTATTATTTATTATTTATTATTAATCCTGAACATTGACTCGCTTTCTCTTCGTAAATTTTTAATAATTTGGTAAAGCAAAAAATACGTGTCCAATATTTTTTGATAATCTAATTGACGGACTAATTTGAATTATAATTTTTTACCTAGGAATCGTCCCTATTCTACTCACTTCACTCTAATGAGATTTTAAGAAGATATCTCATGTACCTATAACTATACATTTACCTCCTGATTTATAATGGCTTTAATGAGACCATAGCGGCGAAGGTATAAAATAATGCTATGGAAAAAAGTGCTATAATAAAAAATATGGCGGCAGCGTATGAAAGCGAGCAAAATAAATCAAATTACCGTCGCATGTATGCCTTTTACCTTTGTACGGTTATATTAAATTAAACAGGCGTATAAAGGGTACGCGAACGTATTCACAATTTTTGTCAACTCTCCTTTACTTTACGTTCCAAATAAATTATATTGTGCTGAGTGTATATTAAGTCGAAATATTGTAATATGCCTGGGTTAAGAATAGCTCGTTTCTAAGTGTATTTTTAGGAATCTTTATATAAAATGGTTTAATATTAGACTTATGACCAGTGTAGTTACTAAAATCTTTTTAAGAACCATTTAACGCTTTAGTACCTACATTTTGAGGAACTTTTCATAAAGTTTAGTAAACTTTAATGACAACTATCTTCTATTTTTCTATAGAACTTTTATTTCCAATCATAGCCTTTAAAATCGTTTAAAACTTTAGTAAGAGAAAAGAGACACGAGAAAGTCGGCGCCGATCCCACAGCGAGCGGTCTAGAGTTCTGCGATCACAGTTCTACGTACGCCCTGGACCGCCGCGGTCGCTGTGTGCAATAATAAAAAACGCCGATTTAAATTACAGTTAAGGCGGCCCTCTGTGGCCGGCGGAACATCAACGCAAGCATAGTCTAAAAGCTTGTTGTTTCATCCAACGTAATGTTTGACTGCGAAAAAAAATAGACAGCATCAGAGCCGTCGCTTATCAGTCGGTAAATTCCGCTGATCACTCGCGGCCGCTTCGCTAGGTCGTCATTCATGATTTCGCATATCATAAAACTTGTTCCAGGCGTGTACTTATTGTGAAAAAATCTTACAAGTTTGTGAAAAAAAAGTTAGTTATTTAGAATCTCCAATAGATTTGCAAGCCTGGTATCTAAATTTTTTCTTCATTTTTAAAATTTATAGGTAGGTACATTAGATATGGCCAAAGTTCAGGTAAAGTTTGAGCAAAAACGCTGTTTTTCGGAGGCTTTTACTGAATTTGTTTCACACTTTTTTAAATTTCGCCTAGATACACGACTAGATATAGTGCACAAGATACTAATTTGTTCAAAATATCTAACGAAAAATGTTTAACAACGCCATAATAAGTACAGAGGTTTTGTATGAAAAGTATGGCGAATTGAGTGCTCTTAACGTGGAACGCAGAACTCTGACGGCAGAACTTTAGACCGCCTCGCTCGGGATCGGCGGCTTCGTAAGCAGATACCAATTAATCCCATACATTTTATATTAAGTAGATATACAATATTAATATTTTGGGTTTCACATTGAAATTGATACGGGTGAATGCAGCATTTTTCAATAAAAACCAATTTTTATAAAGCGTGTATTACCTTTGATTCGATATCGCGAGGTCGCGTCGTTGTCGGTCACTTCACGTGTCACACGCCACGACCTTCGTGTAATCGGAATTATATATCACTTGCTTTAAATTGGATATCATATAAATAAACATTGTGTTTTGTTGTTTTTACAGATTTTTAGTCACACAAAATATGAACTTTAAATTGTGTTTTTTTTATTATATTGAAACAGTAATCATGAAAGTACTAGCAATTGGAAATTTGATAATGGTGCCGATTCTGTTGTAAACCGCACTAAACTAATTTTAGTCACATCTCATCTCTTTCTTACAAACATGATTGAAAAAGGATAGAACATATTTTAAGTTGTCAAATTAATCTTTGCCGTCTATTTTGCGTGTATTTAGGCGTAACCGCGATACATGGCGACTAAAATTATATTGAAAACAAGCATTGGACTAATTTGACAGGACTAAATTTTTTACATCCTTTTCTTATGTTCTTTGTTAGAAAGAGACATAGTGACAGTAAAATTAGTTTAGTTGTAAACAACAGAATCAGGGCCAATAGCGATTATAATAAAAATAAACTTTGTCTTTCTAAAGACACTAGGTCTATTAACCATCAATGCAAAGACATTTCTGTTTTTGTCTTATCAATAAAATGTAAGGCAATCTTCTTTATAAATTTACAACATTATTACATATTCTTCATCTATATTACTGATTACATCTATTTTTGTTCGCATTGTTACCCAAACTCTCTCATTTTGCATTAGTAAGACTTTACTATCCATTGATTTAAACATGCCAAGTTAAAACCCATGTACATCAAAAGGGCAGCCGACATAAATCTGCTAGATGAAAGGCTCAAAGGTAACAGTTTCCCTAATCGTTCACACAACATACCGCACAAGGTAGGTACATGTACCGCACACGTGAGACAATCATGACAAAGGGAGGCATGCTCCGGGGTAATTTACGACCCCACGAGCCAAGAGGCATTATCCTCGCCCTTTTATTACAAGACCAAGCCTGAGGTCGAGTTTCTAGACCTTAAATCATTATAGATACGTCAGGTGTTGATTTTAGGCATGAGAATGTATTTAGGTATTTTCTGATTGAAAATGTATCTGACTGTTTATATTTCGTAAGTTATTTATCATATTAAATATATGCTGTTTATGCCCGGCGTCGCCCGGGTAAAATGTTCGATATTTCCGAATTTTCAAAAAAAGATACAAACCTTATCCTGATAATTACGAACACAACAAAAAAGAATCAACAAAATCGGTCTAGCCGTTATCAAGTGATGCTTAACATAACACGCAACAGTCGTTGGGTCTAGAAGCATGAAATGTTGTACAGGAGTTCCTTTGATAACGTAGGTTCGTTTTAAGGGGATTTCCCGAAATGAAAACCCTTAGGGGGTAAATTCCGCGGGGCAAAATACTAAAGAGGTAATACCCAACTGAAAAAACTTTGACAAATGTCAATGTCACAGCGACCTACAGAAAACATTCATAAGAAAAGTACAGAATGTTGTAACATAGTTTACGACCAATAAAAATAGGTCATAAATCTTGTCCCGGAGAGTCGCAAATACGCGGGGTTCCACTAAGTTCTATCACAGATATTCAATGGGGTTTTTCAAGGCAATTGCGGTAACCCATTGGAGATAGCCTGTAGGAGCTTAAAATAATATAATTTACGCATGGATGTTAATTGAAGGCATGTTTTTATATGAAAAAATAATAGAAGGTAATCCTTGCTAAAACTACTCACGTTTAATTTGGTTCGTAAAATATTCATAGAAGCAAAGGTAAAGTAAACATAATCGAGAAATATGGTTTCAGTTTACTTTACAATAAATTATGCATTTATAATTTAATTGCTTTGCCCAATTTCATTTTAATAAAAACTTTTTGAAAAACACTCTTAGACTAAATAAATTGCAAAAGTAAAATCTTAGAATGGTTTGACTTATTGTAATATTTTTTTACTTATTTCTGCATGTGGTTTAACTGAATTTTTACTCAAAATGCTAGATTTAAGGTAGTTTGAGCTACTGGTAGCCACTGTCAGTCTACCGCCACGTTCCTACCACTAGCCTTACACGCCACCTCTACCACAGTCCATGCAACTACATTATCTGTGGTCATACAAATACTATGATAATATGCTTATTTAACCGACTTCAAAAAATCTTCTCAATTTGGTTGTATATACATATTTATTTCTTCTTTTTATATTTGTTACCTCAAAATCCCTTCATTTATTAACCGATTTGGAAAAATCTTTTTTGTTTGAAATGGTATACTTGCCGTTTGGTTCCATTGTCATCAGGTCAGGATTTGATTACGTTTTAGTGTACTTTGAAGTCGGTTTAAGTTTTTTATAAAACAGGTTTCAATTATTTATATAACTATATTTTTAAATTCCTCTCATTCAACTGTAAAACATACCACATTGTCACAACAATTCACACATGCATATCTCAAAACCGTATATTACTATGGAAACTCACATCGGCCCCCTACTCACACTTCGGTATCGGCTGACAATTTACGAGTCTCTTGTATTAGCACCCCCTAAACTTTATTACAGCAGTAATATTGTTATGAAAATGCGACCAGAGGTAGAGGTTTGGAAACCAACTACGATTTTATGTGGAGCTTCATTTTGCGACTATCAAATTATTTGAAGGTAGAGCGGTTAATATTTGAAACGGGTATATTGTGTCTGGCATAGTTTAAAATGGGTGAAATTTGTTTGTGATTATAATACGGAATATAGAAAATAGCTACAATATCTACGACACAGGCATTGCTTAGTGTACCTACTGCTGTATAATGTAATTTGCATAATTCTTATGAAAATAAATTGTTAGTATAATTCTCTTTATCTAAAAATATAAAATTCAAAGTCCTGACTGACTGACTGATATATCAACGCACAGCCTAAACCGCTGGTCCTAGAGACATGAAATTTAGAGGCTATATTCTTTGTGAAGAGTAAGTATCTACTAAGAATGGGTTTTTCGAAATTCTACCCCTAAAGGGGTAAAATAGGGGATGAAAGTTTGTATGAAAGTCCGTCAGTTTTGAAGTTAGGATCCTCAAATTTTGTGATTAGGCTGAAGATTGAAAATTAATTTATACGTGTCTCAGCGTTTTTAATAATTCCACCCTCGAAGCGGGATGAAGTTGTTTTGTTATGTTTTATTTTTGCAGAAAAATATGTTATTTGTTTGTAGGCCACGCGGGCGAAGCCGCGAGCAGAAGCTAGTTCATCTATATTCATAAAAAAATTGTCCATGTGCAAGCCTGTAAACGTGCAAGGTTTAATAATATATGCATTTCCATTATCCAAACTTCAGTTTTAGATTAAAGATCGCCTAAACACCGGCACGGAACAACTTGTTAATCCCACAGATTGGCTGAACAAATATTTTATGCATAATAATCTACGGTAGTTGCACATAAAGTTAGATTATGAAAAGCCAGAAAGTTTTGAGAGCATCACGATGTGTTCGATAATAGGTTAGTATTTTATTTTTGTTATGCACAATTTGAAAACATATTAACATATTCTATCTGATCATCACAGTAAAATCATATTTCGTATACTAGTTTAACCTAATAGTTTTACCCCTTATGAAACCCCCCTTAGCAGAGAAATTTTAAAATCTTTATATGGTACACTGTTTAGGGCTCGCTCTAAGTTCTATATATATAATGTCTATATAAGCTCATATACTCCATATTGTATAGTTCTATGACCAGTGATTTAGGCATTTTTGTTAGGTTAGTTTTTGCATTAATCACTAAGTAAATCAATCAACTTGACGGGCCAGCTGGCGCAGTTGGTTAAGGTTCACCTTACGCGCCGCAGGTCGTGGGTTCGATTCCCACACAGGACATGTATTTTGTGTGCATGAACATGTCTGTATGTCCTGAGTCTGGGTTTAATTATGTATATTAAGTATGTATTTACAGTAGTATATGTATTATATCAGTTATCTGGTTTCCATAGTACATGCTCTGCTTAGTTTGGGATCAGATGACCGTGTGTGAGGAATGTCCCAGGATATTTATTTATTTATTTATAATCATAAAATAATTTTTGATGAAAATGTGTAGATCACGATTTTCGAACCTTCATATGAACACAAAAAAGCACTTCTGCTTAGATTTGACAGCCTCAAGATACACCCAAAACAGTTAGTAAGTGAGATTTAAGAGAAATCCTAATCCTAGCTTAATATTATAAATGCGAAAGTGAGTTTGTTTGTTTATTACGTCTTCACACCTCAAATACTCAACTGATTATCATGAAATTTGGCATGCAGATAGCCTATGGTATGGAGAAGGACATAGTCTACTTTTTATTCCGGGCACGTGGGTGAACAGCGAGGGAAGGCCAGTTTAAACATAATTTCAATAAATCTTACATTCTTCCTCAAAAATTACGTCAAACATTTCCCACGTATCAAAATATATTTCCATATACAAAATAAAACCAAAACATAATATAATTCTGCACCTTCCATCACATAACATACCAATATCGATAGTAATTCGGTACTACCGTTTAACTCAGCGCGTTAGTGTGGAGGCAAATTGCCTTGTAGAAACATGACGTTTATGGCACATAGAGTAATTATTATCCAAGATTGTAGTAATGGTGGAGATTATTTATGTCTACAATCGTATGTGACAATCGTTGTAGACTGTAGTACAATTTACGTGCATTAAAACTCGTGTCTATTGCTAGTTATATACGTATTATAATTATAGGTTGAGAGAATCGTGTAAAAATCGCATAACCGAGTGTGAGCGGCCATCAATCTAATATCGACAATACCACAGCACTATGTGACAACAGTACTAAATAATAAGACAATACAAATATGTCATTTGTCAGTAAAAGCTGTCCAACAACACCCTTGAATAGCATGGAATCTGGTGAGCAAGGCGTGTCTAGTTAGGGGCGAGTTTTTTTGCTCTGTGCTTGAGATCCTTCTCGTACCCTTCGAGTACTTTCGGTCAGATCATCACTAAACATGGTAAGATTATTATAATGCCTATATCTATAGTTATAGTAGTGCCGATTCTGTTGTAAAGCGCACTAAACTAGTTTTAGTCACGTCACATCTCGTTCTTATAAAATTAGTCTTGCCGTCTTCATTTGTGGGTATTTAGACATAACTGCGATAGATGGCGACTAAATTTACATTAGTGACGATTCTGTTGTAAATCGCACTAAACAAATTTTAACGTCACATCTCTTTCTAGCAAACATTATTGAAAAAGGATATAACATATTTAAAGCTATCAAATTAGTCTTTGCTGTCTTCATTTTCGGGTATTTAGACGTGACCGCGATAGATGGCGACTAAATTTGTATTGAAAACAAGCATTGGACTAATTTGGCTAGACTAAATTATGTTATTTGTTAGAAAGAGACTACTAATGCCTGTTTTTTGTTGATATCATTATACATATATAAACCTACTTTTCTACCCTACATTATAACAGAACAAACGAAAAAATAAAGCTCAAAAACAATAGTGGTTCAACACAAAACGAAATTCTAATTTGCTAGCGCGAAATGTTGGCTGTAACAGCGAATTACAAATTTAAATAAAATCATAATAATTTCAACACCGCACACATAGCGCTCTTTATTTAAAATAATAGTGTATTTTGTATTGTTATAATTAAATTATGTCTTTTAAAAGTAGCTAAAATATTTTTTAGGAATGATAATTAGAACTCAGTAACTAAAAAAATCAAACTTTTAGTTACTAGAAAATAATATTATCTAAAATGTATATTTTAACTATACAAGTGTCCATAGGCTACGGTAACCGCTTACCATCAGGCCGTGTGCTTGTTTGCCACCTTAGTGGTATAAAAAAAATCTAAACTAAGAAACCATTTCCCGGATCAATTAAAACAACTCCGCAGTAAATTTTTCAAACGCAGTTTCATAAAGACAATCTTAGTTTTTATACTTAAATATGTATAAAATATACTATTTTCAGCCTTAGCAAGCCTTAGCAGGTCACGTACATAATGCCACATTGTTTGACAATGACAGTAAGGTGGTCGATAAATATGTGACAAGTTAAACAGTGTTTCAGTAACCTTTTAAAAGTTCTTTTAACTAAATTAATCAAAACTCAACTAGTATTTTCTACGCTTGAAATTAACCGTAGACTGAAACAAAACATTCCTATACTCAGAGAACTAATCTCCGTAGCGATTAGTGCTACGACGCTACGCCGTAGCAGTGCTACGATAATCGCGTGTAGTTTAATTGTTGAAGATTTTATTGTTTCACTAAAATGTTAGTAATTAAGCATTCCAATTTAGTTTTAAGTTAAGCAAATGTATAAGTTTTATTGTGTTAGTTTTCACTGTGAACTGTAAAGGTTATATAAATATGTTATTTAGATGATTTTTTTTCCATTTAAGAGTTTTTAATTAAAAAACTTATAAGCATAAGATGCTATTATAACATCAATTTTCCGTATCAATTGTAAAAAAAACACTGCTTAAATTAATTTGTATTGAGATTTTTTATGACTGAGTCATAAATTTTCAAAAATAGATCATTACCCATAATCGTGTTGTTTTTACCACTAAGGTGGCAAACAAGCATACGGCCCGCCTGATGGTAAGCAGTTACCGTAACCTATGGTAAATATGGTGTCATAGATAAAACATCATAATTTATGTTTTTACTCGAACTAAACCACAATCTCTAAAACAAACAAAACAATAAAAAACACACCACATCACCCCCTGACCCAAAAACTAAAACGCCACTAAAAACTAAGTAAAATTTTTCACCCATCACCCGGCCATCGTTCTAAACGCCCATAATTACGTAACGTAGCGAGCTATGTAGCTACGCCGTAGCACTAATTGCTACGCAACTCGTAGAGGCTGCTACGGTTACGGTAAAGAGCGTAGGTTAATTGCTACGGGCGCTTTTCTGCTGTGCCTTGTGCGGCTAACGATAATATTCAGTATGTCGAAGTCTCTCTAAATACCGCTTGGAATTTCTGTTGGACAGTGTTTATAGGATTTTAATTTATTTCTGTTTTTTTTTCGATTTTGTTTTTGCTGCGTTTTTCCGACTAATAAAATGTTGAAAATAAATTGTAGTTAAAACTGAAAAACTTTTTCTTTAATTAAATTATTTTGAGATGTAATCTCAATTTAATTAAATTATCTAGAGACAATCTCAATTTAATTAAATTATTTTGAGACAATCTCAATTTAATTAAATTATTTTTAGACAATCTCAATTCAATTAAATTATATTGAGACAATCTCAATTTAATTAAATTATTTTTAGACCATCTCAATTAAATTAAATTCATTTGAGACAATCTTAGTTTAATTAAATTTAATAAGTATCAAGTACATTGTATCAATAATTAATTAAACATTAAAACGAGTTCAAGTTCGAATAAAACATTTCCCAAATTTAAAATACCCAAAAACCAAACTAAAATCACTTTCAAAGTTGCGCAGTATAAAAAAACTTTCTTAAAAAAACTCCATTCCATATCTCATATTCACTTAAACTACAATTAAAATGGTACTTACATGTCAGTAGTCTAATCAATAAAATAATCTAAGTGAAATAAAAAAACACATTACTCACCGATGATCACTATAAAACCATAAATGCGACATTATAATACATTATCGGTTCACACAACAATACGACAGAAGAACGATTATTTATATAGAGAGGGAGACGACACACACTTTCACTGTATGTTTTGCATGCCATCCGCCACTTAAGAGGGAATTTATTTCGATTGGGGCCAAAGTCATTTCGCGCGTGTGACACAGAGTTCGCGTGTCATAATCGACTGAACATGTCGGCACGTCTGCCGCGCGCCGCAGTCGGCCGCCGACTGATGCTGACTGGCGGTGTTGCCAGATGCGCGTGCAAAATTCTGTAAAAAATTCTACCAAGTTATGTAACTTGATAATTGGAATTTTTTGATGCGGTTTCAAAATGTTATCACTTTTTATAGTTAATAAGATTTTGTGTTATGTATCAAAGGTTTATAAAGGCAACGCGTATATCAATCGTAGTAACGTAAACTCCTATTTATGAGTTGAGTCAATACAATTTTTACTTTCGAACAACTACTAATGTAACATACACATAAACTCATCTACCAATATTGATTTATCAATCCAGAGATTACGTTACGAATATAAATAATTGAATCCACCTACAAGCGATAATTCCCGGAATTACGGGGAATTGTGCGTTGGCAGGGGAATATTGTGCGGGCGGGGCGCATGCGCGGGCCGGCAGCCCCGCCCTGCCCGGGGCGCGAGCCTAGTATTTGGTATTTTAAACTTTCATAGACACGATCACAGTATGACGTATTTTATGTTAGAAAAAACAAGATCAAAATATATAGAGAAAAAGTATTTTTTAAGATTTTAATCATATAATGTAGTGTAGGCCTCTTTTGTGTAGGAAAAACGAAGTAAAATAATAATTACTTAAGTAAAAATGAGGTACACTGATTGTTATTTGTTTCACAATTTTGTAGCTGTTTTATAATAAAATATAATTACAAAATACACATAAACCTTCCTGTTTGTCGAAACGACTTATCGGGTTGTAGCTCCCACTCGTAATACATACGAGAAAAAGAGATGAAAAACCATGCGGCCATAAATTTGGCGCACGTGGTAACCGCTGCCGTGTGAAACTGTTTTTATGGGCGATTGTCATGCATCGATACGTAATACGTCATGGATGCTTGAAATAGTCAATGCAAGCATAACTTGTAATGTTTGTTGTTGAATATACGTTTTTGTTTGCAAAAAAGTGTTTTACGGATTGTGTGGTACAAAGTGGATGTCATATTTTTGCAAGGCTAGGCACAGAATAGTTTATGAATCCCTATCTTCGTCGTTCTGTAATCCCTAAGTCGTTCTGTAATACAGAATCTTTCCTAGCACATAGACCAGTCTCTCACAAAGGAATTCGTAATAAGTCAACTGTATTGTTAGTTTAGTATAATTAGTTTTAAACGCATACCTTTGTGAAAGATAAAATGAATGCTTATTATTATTATTATAGTGGTGTGAAAAAAACAATGTATTTTAGATTCAAAAATTTGTCTGAAGTCTTTTCTAACACATATAGTTTCGTGTACGTAAAAACGAGACAGAACTCTATAAAACTGATTTCAGTAGAATATGCTAGTAACTAAGTCCGTAATTAGAACGAGAATCAACATTTAAAAAAAAATGTGTAAATTGAAAATAAACCTTACGTCATAGACTCAGGATTCAATTTCAATGGTATCAATCTTGACATATATTTTGATCCACATCTACGGACCTCGAACATCCTAGTTGAGTTTGTTTGTTACGCCTTCACTCCTCAACTACTCAACGGATCATCATGAAATTTGGCATGCAGATAGCCTATGGTATGGGGAAGGACATAGGCTATCTTTTTATCCCGGGAACGCGGGTGAAACCGCGGGGGATAGCTAGTAAATCATAATCAAACGTGGAGTATTCGAATGAATAATAACATCACTGTATACCTGACGTTACTTAAATGTTAACAGAAGCTACAAAATCATCAAGGGAGAAAACTTATCTGCCCAAACTCACTTAAATTATACGAGACCAAAAACAAGGTAATGACATCGTGGAAGTTTGCAATCCATCAAAATTTCAAATAGGAAAAATACGCCGCACACCGTGCAAATATTTTCGGTATATTAAAATTCGGTCCGCACGTTTGTTTAGGAAATTGCACCTATAAATAAGACGATATCTTATTTTTGATCACCTTATGATTTCGGTGCATTCGTTGTTCCTATACGTTGACTCTAGCCATAAAGTTTTTTTGTCGTAAATTTTTAAACTCCCTTATTATACAGGGTGTTGTTTTGGTCGGCGACAAGCGACCCAGGAGCGTTAGTACAAAATATATATTCCCCAAAAATGGACTTAATTCCATTAAATACTGTAAATATGTTGAGAAATACCTTATTCAATTTGAAATAAAATTACCGCAAAGTATGGTTACTAGGCACGTGCACAGACTAGAGCTAGGCACAAGCCGCCATCGCCCCACCCCTTTACTCCCTCATACTCCCGTTGAGTATTATGTCTACACTTTAGCTTATTACATGATTTTCAAAATTTTTATTTTTATTATTAAAGAAAAAGGATTTTTTAATAAAAAAATGTTTCTGTTTTTTTTTTTTCTTCTTTTTTCTTGTTTTTTTTACCTTTCTTAGTTTTTAGTTTTAGTTATTAGTTTATTATTACATAGATTAAGTCATTTATGTTACTTAAAAAACTTGTACTGATCATAAATAAAGTAAAAGAACTGAATAGAACGTCAAAAAAAAGTATTTTTTTATATTTTTTTTAGTACCAGTGTCATTTGTATTATCGACCCTGAGTCGCTGACCAAAACAACGACCTGTATAACATGCTACCCGAGAAACATATTTGAATAATTCTCACTTATAAAAATGTGGATGTAAGAATAAATTACTCTACTATGACTCTATTTGCTACTGATGATAGTTGTTGGACTCAGGACCAAGCTCTATAAATTAATAGATAAAAATACTTATTTACGAATTCGGTTACTGTGAAATTTGGACACGATCAAAATGTTCACTAAGACATCTCTACCAGATTTCTACTTTTTAAGTAATTGACAACCCTAACACAGCCATAGTTAAATAAAATGAATAAAAATTCAATACAACACGTGTAACCAATACTATGCCCATAAAAGAGTGGGCTAATAAACTCACTTCACTACCGAAGAGTACCACAATGGCTCGCAAAAGTAGGCGCTATAAATCAATTCACAAACGTAAAATGGTGTAACAACCCTCCCGCACCCACTCCACGGGGGAATGGGGTCATATAGACCCCGCATGAACTTGTTACTTCGATTGTTTAATTATTATTGCCATTTGATCGTGTTGCACGGGTTTTATTGAAAAACCAGTCGATTAGTGGCTTGTAGATTTATATAGTTAGTGATTCATTTGAATACTGAATTCCACCAAGATTCACGAAGCGTTCGAGGTGTAGCATGATTAGCCGTTCTTAATCGATCGGCAAAGTTAAGCTACCACCGTCGTGGTCGGTACCTGGACGGATGACCGCCTAGTGGTATTTCAAATCGAGCGTGTCCATGCTTCGGAAGGCACGAAAAGCCGTTGGTCCCGGTTATCACTTAATTGTAATAATCGTTAAGCTAGTTCAAGGCCTCCTAAGCGACTCCAACAGTAGGTTGACCACTAACTGGTGTAGGGTTTATAGTCCTGGCTACCAACCTCCAATTAATTATCTGTCATCTAGGTCCCGGCTGTATATACCACCTACCGCCGCGGCAGTTGGACTACAGAGTCAGTTCTTTTTAGGCTCGCTAAGAAAACCCTATTTGCTGTGGCTCCACAATTCCAGAACACGTCCCTGACCAACAATAAAAGCATCTTTGGCGTCGACATCATCAGGCGGGCCGTATGCTTGTTTGCCACCTAAGTGGTATAAAAAAGTATTTTTTCTATTTCTTCTACTATTTTTCATCCATTAATTAGATAGGTGATGGTTTAAACAAATCGGATCCTCTACTATAAAGTTACTACCTATTTATTTATTAATATTCCTTTTAAATATCAAAATTCAAAATCCGAATACACCATTACCATAAAGTTTTAAAAGGTAGAAAGTGATTTTAATGCTGAAAATATAGGTTTAACAAAGAGTACCAATGTACACAAGATTGAACAGATTATCCCACGTACAGTGAAGCGGGCGTCCTACTTATCAATAAGTGAACTTTACCTCACATTTTCATTGTTAACAACAGTTTAGTTTTAACAACTGAACTGAGATTAGCGCAGTCTTAATTACTGGTCACAGTCCCATAAAGGAGCATACATTCAGTTCACAACGTAAGTATGTATTATGAAATTTTAAGAAATGTCTCCCCAAAGTATGTAAGCGGGTTAGCTAGACTTACACCCTATCACTGTCTTATACACCCTTTTTTCGTTACCAGACGAAATACATTTTTCAGAAGTTTTCCATTTGATTATCCCAGATAAAATCTTCCTCTGGCTCTACATGTTTGTTTAATTCTAGATTTTGTATGTTAAACTTTGCAATTTTGTTATAAAAAGGTCAAGACTAACCCCTTTATTCATAATAAATGTATCAAACGTTGATTAGCTAAAATTCCGAAGTCTTTATCTGACAAGTGACATTTGGTGATCGAAAGAGTGAGACGGGGCACACTATTACACTGATTTAGTTAAAAAGTGATTATGAATAAGGGGGTATGATGATAACCGTAAGCAGCAACCTGAATTTGATTTCTGTATAGAGTAAAGACAATTGTCAATCTGCCACTATTTTGCACTTACATTCATACATAATTTTAACACAAATGCATTTTTTGATCACCCGAGCAACCTAAGCGACATGCAAAGTTAGAAATACGTACAACACGGTTGTACCGCAAAATTCGGGTTCAAAATTTAACATTGATGTACATGCACAGATATGGTGTGTACAAATTGATGTTGAATCGACACACGGCCGGGGGGCACCGGCGGCGACGGAAATCGAATCCGCTACCCCTCGACGGGCGGACACCTGGCCGAGACGCCAAATCGCATTGAAGAGTATGTGCCTAGAGCTATAAATATAACATGTGCATGGAAAACAGTCGGTTTAGTACAACTTTGATTTGGTCTGGGTCTTTATAACGCAAGAGTTAGTAATATTTTCGGTATACGGCTATAATAAAACTAATTTGGGTAAGTAAACATAAATTAAAAAGTAGGCTAGCATGAACAATTTTGAATTACTTATTTCATACTTGGTGGGCAGTTGGAAAGATTCTGGGCTCGATTCAAAAGCTTGGGCAGATTGAAATTGACGTTTCTCTGATGAGAAATGATCACCTGTAGCTCGGGATTGGTAATGTATCCGAGAGACGGCGTACGTTACAATGGGATTAAAATAGATTCGGTGAAATTTAGGTTTCGCTCTGAGGCCTTTGCCAATTCCTTTAGAGATGGTGGGCGTGAGGACATATCTATACCTACATATAAAATGCTTTGTCCTGAATGACTGACTGATGGATCAACGCACAGCCTAAACCGCTGATCGTAGAGACCTGAAACTTGGAGGGTGTGTTCTTTGTATAACGTAGGCATCCAATAAGAAAGGATTTTCCGAAATTCTACCCCTAATCGAGTGGAAAACGGGGGCAAAGTTTGTATGGAAAACTGTGATTCTTTGGTCCAATCTACTTCAAATTTTGGATAAACATTCTTTAACAGAAAGAATGGTAGACGTGTTTCGTATTTCCCTTTCTATATCGATAAAATAAACAAAGATGGAGATACTTTAATCAGTCATTCTTTCTTCTTATTGTCATCTCTCAATACGATAAGTCAGTCTTTGTCAACTACCCTCTATCCTAAAACTGCGGGGTGGGAATACTTCAGTGCAGCCGCCGTGAGAATGCATTTCTGGCACATTAAATGGGCTAATCACGACATTTACTAATCTGATGACAGTGAGAATTTCACTATTGCTGCGCCTAAGAAAATACTGAAACTTCCAGAGTAAATCCCATTGAAATTAGATCAGCTGTTTCTGAGATAAATCCATTATTTACAGATGTCTGAAATGCATTATCTTGACGGCTGTATTCCCGCCCTGCAGTTTCGGGATCGATCTTTGAAAATCTATAGGGTGGATAATCCAGGAATATTTACTCCTCAGATCAGCAGTGCATTGTCTATCAATTAGTAAGTCACGCTACTTTTTTTATAGGTATAGGTAAATATCATAATCAGCTACGGCTTACGGCAGAACAGGGTAGGGCAGGGATGCACTCGACCGTATCCGCGTCAGTTTCCAATTGACTTGACGTCAAATCACGCGACTGACCGGTGTCACGTCACCGTCAGCACACAATGTCCACCGTTATTGCTACCAACACCGTGAAAGGGTTTAATGAGTTATAAATAAGATGCGGTTCCGTTATTGGAATATTGAGTAGAGAGTTTTTGATGGCATTTTTTGGTTATTCAGAAATTAATGTTATATTTTTTGGGTTAAAATTGTTGTTTGTGTAAAGGTAAGCTTTATTTTTATACGGTCAGTTTATTTAATTATTAGGTTCTGAACAAAATACAAATATTCGATAATCAAATAATCTCATAACAAAAACATATTACCAGATATAATTTGACATAATCTTAGTTATATCACAAAAAAAAATGCATTCCAGAATCAAAAGTACTGAGTACTCCCATGACGTCGATTTCTGATTTGTAAGGAGAAGCCTTCTATTTGGCATAGAAATCTAATATTACAAATTCAATGTAACATGGAAATGGTGCTGTCAGCTTAAAAACTTGATTAAAATAGGGTCTTCCTAATACGCCACTTTTGACAACCCATATAAATCCATGTGTCAAAATAGACAAACAAAGTGCGGCAAGGAGAGACACCCTCTTGTCAAAAATTACTTCTTAGCATGGTCATAGTTTAGTTTTAGGTTAGTTAAATTCATAATTAATAATGAACACTCTATTAACAAAATAATGAATTCAATAGAAAACCTCAGCTCATTTAAGGCCAAAGCAACAAAAGTATTATGCAACTTATAAGTTTTGTTTTTTCGTTAATACATATTTATAGCAAGTTTTTCTATTGTACACCAGCTCATTAATATATGGTATTTATTAAGTATTCATTTATGATACTGTAGGTCTTTTTGTGTATTTTAGTATTAATTTCATTTGAATTGTGACCGTTTGCTATCTGAATAAATAAAATAAAATAAATAATAATAAATAAATAAAGATCTTTATTTAAACACTAAAGTAGTACAAATCGCATAATCCTCACCGTGCCACCACTAAACAAAATATTGCTTACAAGCAATTCAATATCATCGAAATGGAAGACAACCTGACTGCCTCGCCGTAAGTCATGGCTTTGAATGCCATATAAGATAAACATTTGTATCCATTAACCCATTAGTTTATTCTAGGACTGGATGTAAATATCTATACTATAGTATATGTAAGAACTTATTTGATATAGAACAAGCAATGCTTTTAAGTAATTTGACAAACAATAATAATTAAATCGTAAACATATTTATTAATAAACAGTATATTTCTAAGCTATGTATGTAGTAAGAGATAAACATAAACATTTAAGCCAGGGATACAGTAGGGAACATTTTGTCCCGCAACATGACGCGCAACACTCAATTTACGTGACGCTGCAACGTTGCATAGTGTCCCGCAACATGCCCCGCAACATTCTACGTGACGCGGGCCATGTTGCTTGCTCCCGCCTCGAGAGCGAGCGCGCGTGTCCCGCGTCAGTGTCGCGCCATTTGTTACCGAGTGTAGTCGCATACGCAACGTGCTTCTTATTGTCTGTAGTGTGGGGAAATGATACGAGCTTTACGAAAGTCGTGGATTGTTGTGGGATACTTAACAACGCAATTATCGAAATAAAAAAAAATTACGTGTGGGAGGATACAGATAGCCAAGGCGCTTGAATTGCCTAGAAAAGAAATAGAAACCAAAGTAAATTGCGTTCGCAATTTGTCCGAGAAAGGAAGAAAGTGAAATCTTCAAAAACTACTGGAAATTCCGCATCCACCACCTTCTCTTTCTCTTACATTTCAACACACTCGATATAATTACTATGTACGCAGCACTAATAGCCACAACCTCCTCGGACGACATTTCTATGAGCACTGACTAGTGTGGCTGGCAAAATGTTCCACGAAAATTGTCTCGGGACACTTCACGTAGTTGTTGAGGGACATGTTCCGCAACATGTTTCTCCATTTGCCCCCTAGTGTATCCCTGGCTTTATTTCAAAATTAGATCTTATAATTATCCAACGTGACCCCGACACGTGACCTCAGCCAACTTATGACTTTCTTGTTTGTGCACAGATATAGAAAGATATTCTCGATGGCTCACTTGTTTTCCAATATAACGCTACTGTGAGACTATATTTGCTATGCGAATATAACCTTATGCAAATGCTAAGGTCAAGATATTTGACCTGATAAGATATAAAATTCCATCGCAATTTTCTGTATCTCAATACGAAGATGAAAAACTGTAGTTTTTGCCTCACGGCTTTGCCTGCGATGAATAGAGATTTAGTTAGTATCGGAAACTTATAAAAAAAATGTAACCTTGCTGAGTTTCTTGTCTGTTCTTCTCAGTTGAAGGCCGACTTACGGACTGGTGGTAACTTCAGTAGCTTTGACCTTCATAAGTGCCCTACTAGGGCCCAAATTGAATAAATGGCTTTGACTTTGACTTTATATGTTAATCCAAGATTTGATCTATTGATGTACCAAGTTTCATACCAAACCGTCTAACCATTTTGAAATCACTTATAATACATATTTATAACAAGATGTATCCAAGAGAAATTTAAATCAGTATCTATATTTTACGCTGAATGGAGTCTACCGGTCAACGACCCCTGAGTGTAAATAGATAAGGTATTATTATCGTTAACTTAACGATAGGTTAGCGTGATGAACTCGAGATTTGATGCCACCAACAAAACCTTTCCATTCTATTTTTAACTTTATTGGTGAGTGTTGAACATTTAATTTAACTTATCACGAGAATATCCGCACTTTAAGCACTACTAATAAGTACTCAAAAAATCTTTTGGCAAAAAAAGCTTTTATCCAACAACTTTTTGTAACTCCACCATGTGTTGCCAGCAAATGTGCAAACGATCTAAAGATGAAGCGAATTTATTGCCATTTCTGTCGCCCTAGACACCCCTTCGATGTTTGCGCCCTGGACTTTATGGGACATTTTACTGCCATAATAAATGGCTTTTAATTTAAAAAATTTAACGTTCCACGATATTTATTGCAGCTTATACCAATGTTATCTGGCAGGTAATGGAAAAATTATCGAGAAGTGGAACATTTAATCAACATGTGTTTTATTTAGGAGCGCAATTTGAATGTGCTGTCACAGATGACTAAATAGTTACTACGTAAGTGCTGTGTACAAACGTAAGCTTAAAAAATCATTTTTGAAAAAAAATAAACAATTGTAGTGTCATGACACCTGACAGACGCGAAACGATCCTAAAATCGAACTACTTTAATGCACCTTTTTGTTAGTTAGGTCTGCAAAAAATATTTATTCTATAATAGTACATTATGATACATGTGTGCAAAGTTGGTAATTACATACGAGGCGATATTAAGATAAGGAAGCCGAGAGTGTAATGATCAATGCACACGCGTCTCATACGACGTTTTTCAACACACTTGTGAGGAATAATACAGACTTGTATTTTTTTTGTAGATTTTTTGATCATAATCAACGAGAACGTCAAAAAATATAGCGCGCAAGTTATTTTTGACAGCGATTCGCTGTCCAACTGTTTTACCCGTTTAAATTAAGAATGCATCATCAACGCACATATCAATTGCATTGAAGTACAAACTTAACATAATCGGGATTATACCTGTCATAAAACTGTGCGGTAATGTAAAGTAAAAAGCACTAATGCGTTATAAGATGCGTTAAGATACTAAAAACGGTGCAATAAATGTCACTTTACGAGCAAGTGTGTTGAAAAAATTTTCATAGAATAATTGCTTTATGTAAATCTATGTGTATTACTTAGATGATATATTTAAAAATAAACATATCACAATTATAATAACATTGTCATTTATATAATAAACAAGAAGTCAAAAGACATTCCCCGGACACATCACAATTTTGGAAACTTTGCGCTTAACTCTCTGATGAATTCTATCAAACAGAGTCAGATAATTGATAAAGATGTATGCAGAATACAAGTTATACAGTTAAAATACTAATAAAATACTAGGGTAATCTCTAGAGGAACCGTGTTTACCAGTATGGAATAATTTAATAAACATTTTAAGAGCTTTAGCATACCTACAAACCCGGAACACCATGACAGCAAAACAGCTTTAATGCAGCTCGCGTTGCTGTTCGGTATTGCATTCATATTTGTAAGCTGCTTTTGGAGAGTCCATTGTAGGTATTAACATAATAACCTGTATCTATATATACAGGGTCTTGTTTTGGTCGGCGACAAGCGACCCAGGAGCGGTAGTACAAAATATATATTCTCCAAAAATGGACTTAATTCCATTAAATACTGTAAATATGTTGAGAAATACCTTATTCAATTTGAAATAAAATTACCGCAAAGTATGGTTACTAAACACGTGCAAAGAGCTAGGCGCAAGCCGCCATCGCCCCACCCCTTTACTCCCTCGTACTCCCGTTGAGTATTATGTCTACACTTTAGCTTATTACATGATTTTCAAAAAAAAAAAATATAATTTTTATTATTAAAAAAAATAAAGTATTTTTTTTATATTTTTTTAGCACCAGTATCATTTGTATTATCGACCCTGAGTCGCTCGTCGCTGACCAAAACAACGACCTGTATACATAAGAGAAACTGGCTAATTGATGCACGCTTATGTAGCTCAAACTGTAGAATCAAGGATTTTTTTTGAAAACTAGAGAATTTTGCAATATACCTACTATCCTATATTTTACTCCAAGACTTTTTCATCTAAATACGCCTTAATGGCATTCATCATAATCATCATCATCAGCCTATAATGTCCCACTGCTGAGCACAGGCCTCCTTTCACAAATGAGGGAATGGGCAGATACTCCACCACGCGTGCCCACTGCGGATCGGTGGAGGTAGGCTAGTGTTCAACCTACTGTTGGAATTTTTCAAGCCGCCTATGAGGCATCCAACTAGCTTAACGACTATCACAAGTAAGTGATAACCGGGACCAACGGCTTTACGTGCCTTCCGAAGCACGGAAACGCTCCATTTGAAATACCACCAGGCGGTCACCCGTCCAGATACCGACCACGATGGTGGTAGCTTAACTTTGCCGATCGATTAAGAACGGCTAATCATGCTACACCACGAGCACTTCAATCTTAATGGCATTGCGTAACTTTAACTCCCATTTATTAATATTAGGTAGAATGATGTTTTAAAACTAAATGCCTTATTACATGCGATGGTTAAAGTTAATAATAATAAATAAATAATAATAAATATCCTGGGACATTCCTCACACAAGGTCTAAATCTAGTTTACAGATAGTCCCGACTCTTTTTATTATATGGCGTTAGAATGTGACGGATATATTAAAAACTTCGGTTTATAGACTTGCTTTAAAACATCTCCTAAAAGGGTAATATGAATTTAAGAAACTTAATTATCATAACGATTTATCGTCATAATTCGTCTTTTAAATTCTCAATTTAACAAGAAATCTACAAGAATCGTTCAACATCCATAACCAATACGTCTTACATTTCTAAATCGTGCACAATCACCGTGGTATAACAATAGGAGCCTTAGACGCATAACAAACCATCCCATCCAATACTGGCACGTCCGCACCCCGGAGGATTCCGTAAGATTTCAAATGCGTTCACCGTAGCCGGCAGCCTTACCTATTCGAAATATACATGAGTTGCTTTTGCTCTTCGGGCTTCGCACACTTGCCGTGGCATCTACGTGAAAGCTTGCACTGTTAGGTTTGGGGGATAGCTGGTATGTAAACTTTATGGGGTTATGTTTGTGGAGTTAAAAGTATATCTATATCTATCTATCTATACATATAAAATGCTTTGTCCTGAATGACTGACTGAGAATCAACGCACAGCCTAAACCGCTGATCGTAGAGCCCTGAAACTTGGAGGGTGTGTTTTCTGTATGACGTAGGCATCCGATAAGAAAGGATTTTCCGAAATTCTACCCCTAAGGGGGTGAAAAACGGGGGCAAAGTTTGTATGGGACAACGTGATTCCTTGGATTATATATATATATAAAATTCAAAGTCCTGACTGACTGACTGACTGATATATCAACGCACAGCCTAAACCACTGGTCCTAGCGACATGAAATTTAGAGGTGATTTCTTTGTGAAGTGATATCCACTAAGATAGGGTTTTTCGAAATTCCACCCCTAAGTGGGTAAAATAGGGGATGAAAGTTTGTATGAAAGTCCGTCAGTTTCCAAGTTAGGATCTTAAAATTTTGTGTTTAGGCTGAAGATTGAAAATTAATTGATACGTGTCTCAGCGTTTTTGATAATTTCACCCTCGAAGGAATTAAAAGCGGGATGAAGTTGTGTATGAGAACTCACTGACAGATATATCAAAGCACAGCCTAAACCGCTGGTCTTAGAGACATGAAATTTGGAGGATGTGTTCTTTGTGAAGTGTAGGTATCCAATAAGAAAGGGTTTTTCGAAATTTCATCCCTAAAAGGGCGAAACAGGGGTTGAATTTTCTGTGAAACTTTTTGTTTCCTGTAGGCCACGCGGCGTTTTGTTTAAAAGTGATTCGGGCTTAGTTAAAATTTTATTGGAAAACGAGGGCATTATTAATTAATGCTATCGAGGAACATCAATAACTTCACAAAAGTGTTTAAATGTATAGATGTCTTTTAAAGTCCACCCATTATTTTCAGAATTAAATTTGCCAATCATCGACATACAGACATGTTTATCCACACAAATGCATGTCCTGCGTGGGAATCGAACCCACGAGCTGCGGCGCGATAGGTCTCCACCTAAGATTCCTCTTAACCAACTGCGCCAACTGGCCGGTCCATTTGACTCTCAGGTGCAACTACTAGAACGCACCGTAGGTGCTTGACAACAGATTTTCAACTTGAGGGTGGTAGCTAGCCAGGTGGGTACTACAAAGTACCCTACTACTGTGCACCTGTACTCTTACTATGCCTCCGAAACTGAGCCAACATAAAGGCATACTTTTCAAATAACAAAACATACCTCCTACTAATCTCGGTGCCATAAAAAACAATTAGGTCACATTTTAACCCCAAAAAGGCGAACAAAACAAAGCCTCAAACACAATGGCGAGGGTGGGACCATAAGACGTTACACAGGGGGACATGTCATAGGGGCGTGACAGCTGTCAATTGTGTATTCAAAGCACTCCCTTGCCGTAAAGCGTTGACGTTGGAGGATCATTCATCTCGCGGCTGCTGGCGCGTATGTGGCCTGAAATTATGAGATTCTTCAACAGAAACGGGTTATTTTGTTACTCAAGTATGTGGCAGTTAACGATCTATAAATGTAGGCCAGGGACATAAATTGTATTTCATATTGGAAATCACAGTACAGTAGTACCCAATTAATATGGCTTACCGATGTACCTGCGCAGTAGATACATGTTCAAAGCGCGGGAAACGCTATTAGTCGGCAGCTGCCACCATGTTAGCACGCGCCGTGCGGAGGGGCGTGACTTGCGAGTGAGACGGAACTAACAGCTGCAGTGTA
The DNA here is from genome assembly GCA_951394255.1 of Polyploca ridens. Taxonomy (NCBI): domain Eukaryota; kingdom Metazoa; phylum Arthropoda; class Insecta; order Lepidoptera; family Drepanidae; genus Polyploca; species Polyploca ridens. The sequence continues at coordinate 956,175 of OX596247.1, read as the reverse complement.
TTATTAACCTTATAGTAGTGATCTAAGGTTGATTGTTAGTTTTAAGCATTCTTTCGTTAATCTTCGGGGTTATACTTTCTTTTCTGTGCGAACGAAGATTCACGACGCGCCTTATAAGGTGGGTAATACTGTAAATATGATATTACTCTTTCGGTACGTGACATCACTCGTATTGCAAATCGCGCTGTTTTTCATTGCAAAGAAAAGATCCGAAACTTTCTTTTGAAACTAAGTTCTTTTACAACTAAACTTATCAAAAACGGCAACCACAAGTAATTCTGGCTCTTCAAAAATCGTAAAGCCTAAACATGGCTGACTATGCTTTCTATCAAAGAACACATAATAAAGCCAATATCGCCCACCAATTACAAAACCTATAAAGTGGACACCCAATTCAATTACCTATCCATCCAAGTCTACGCGCCCCCAACTAGCCCCTAATTGTATTAAAAATCTGCTCCCAGTGTACCGCCCGCCTCACATCTCCGTATGGGTTGTACTGTCCGATAGACGTGTGGAAATTGCCAGGTTTTAAATTATACATACGACTCATATAAACGCTTTACTGAAAATGTAGAACCCGACAAAATTGAAAAGTTTATGAATAAACTGAATGAAAAAGATGGGTCAATGTAGTCGGAATGTTTTGTAGAGACTTTATTTTGCCTTTCTATTGTATATAATGGTATAGCTGTAGAGTAGAAGTAAATTACTAACACCCTGACTTATAAAACGTTATTTTCAACACACTTGCTCGTAAAGTGACATTTATTGCACCGTTTTTAGTATCTTAATGCAGCTTATTACGCACTAGTGCTTTTTACTTTACATTATCGCAGTTTTATGACAGGTATAATCCCGATTATGTTGAGTTGAGAGGTAGAGCATTGCGTAATATTCGCTCAGAGAGCAGCTCGACTGAGGAAGTACCTCCACCTTACAGAATACCGCAGCCAAATAACTTATGTTCTGTAAAGTTGTGTTCCTGCGCGTGAGTAAGGTCGCCAGGGCTCATAGGGGAGGGGGGAAAGGTCGGTACCGCGTGAGCGATGCTTCGTGTGTTGCAAGCGTCCATATGGCTACGGTAACCGCTTACCATCAGGCGGGCCGTATGCTTGTTTACCGACTTAATTGTTGTATAAAAAAAAAAAGTTTGTACCTCAATGCAATTGATATGTGCGTAGACGAAGCATTCTTAATTTAAACGGGTAAAACAGTTTGACAGCGAATCGCTGTCAAAAAAAAACTTGCGCGCCATATTTGTTATAACGTTCTCATTGATTATTATCTTACTTAAAAAAATACAAGTCTGGATATTTCCTCACAAGTGTATTGAAAAATGTCGTATGATACGCGTGTGCATTGATCATTACACTCTCGGCTTCCTTATCGCTTAATATCGCCTCGTCTGTAATTACCAACTTTGCACACATGTATCATAATGTACTATTAACTAAAATACTATTTAAGTTGTCACATACTTATATCAATCACCTAGTTGTCATTGACAAACAATGTGACGTTATTTACGTGACCATTCGAGTAGTACAATTAGTTAAATAGCGTTTTATGAGTAAGGCTTATTATACTTTAGACTAGTTATATCTCTTTCGCATGGCGACCATTCATTTTTTTCAAAACCGTGATTCCCTATGGCCATTCCAATTTTGAAGTTCTTGAACTTCTGTCGACGTGCTCAATTGCGATACGGCTTTGCAAATGGTCAGACCTTTGTAACATCTTTTTTTATATCTGATTGTTAAAGTAGATATCACCTAATGATAAGAGGCTTCCATCGTTTAGAGACATTAGTAAAGCCAAACCCAGATGAGAACCAGTTCCTTTGAAGGTATTGTGTGCTTACCACCTACAACAAGTCACGGCATGGTACCTGACTATAAGTCATGTATTATTAAGACAGTAAAAACGTATTTTAAATAATGAAATGGCACAACAACAAAGTAACCCCTTAAGCTTGTCATGTTATACTCACACGACAAAAGCGATCTATTTCCGTCTTAAAAGAAGGCTCGACTCAAATCAAGAGGCCTGAGGACAATGTACGGGAAATGTGTGACAATAGGCCTGTAAAAGTACAGCCTCTTTGGCTAGATTGTACGATAGTCCGATCCTCTATGAAAATGTATAAAAGAATCTTGAGGATCTTTGCAATGAAGAGCATTGTGTACTCTGTATGATCAAATTATGTATCATTCAGTTTTCGGCGTTACGGAAAGACATTTCCACAAATATTTTTTACTCTTTTCAATTTGGAAAAACAATCTTAACAATATTATTGTTGTAAATGATACTACAAAAAACACCCCAATATAAACCTTTTAAACAAACTTCATTACGTAAAATAAAATAATTTTCGGTGACATTTAATATACTGAAAACGTCTCTTTTCACGGCTTGCCAAATTCCTAAACCAATAATTTCAACCAGTAAATTCTAAATTTACAAAGGCACAACACTGTTCCCAAAATTCACGCCGGCACCTTGCTGCAATCAAGTGGGAATTTGGGATTTTCAAGAAACGACCGGAGTGAGGCGAGGCGACGCGCCTTACGCCTCGCGAGGCGACTCGCTCACTTGTGAATACGCAAACATTTTAACCTTCATTAAGTGTTTGCTTTGCTTATAAAAATTTCCACCTGTATGCATGTTATTTTTAAAGGCAATATTTAACTTCGAAAATCAATGTCATTATGGTTAAGATAAATATGTTATACCATTTTTATATGATTATTAAAATACATTGAATTTTGAATACGTGACTCAAATACTTATTTACGTATTCGTCAAATATAAATAATTTTCCTTTTCATCCTTTTTTACCTTTATTTTGTCTTTCGTACATTATTTCTTTATTTTCTTTGTTTCTTCCTTTCTTAGTAATTTATAAACAAGACAAAGACACAATATTAATTTACCGTATTAAAAAATATACCGAACGAATATTGTTCACAGTAATAAGTCTGCAACCAAATGACATATCAATTTTAAGCATTCATGGCGCCTATAAATTATAGACTTCCATTACAATTAAATTAGGCGTGACATGCACGCTTTTTCCGCTCAATTTCAACTCTAATTCCACGTGATTCCGCCGAAATTAATTCAATTACCTTAAAATTTAATTAGACCCGCTACATAGGTACGGTCACATTGTTAGTAGTAGTATCTGACACGTCTGTTTTAAGCCTCTGAGCGCTCATATATATTTTGTGCTTTCTATTTCCCACCAGAAACATTTAAATGAAACTAATGGTCCATTTCTATGAACAATGTAATATTTAAATTAGGGTATCAATCAATTCAATTACTTTATACACTAAAAGACTAGAAAACTAGATACAGCATATTTTGTCGCACGCATGGTATTTGGTTTCATGGACGCCATTTTACAAGCGAATTTATATTCACCGTTTAGTTAACCACATAAAAATGAGAATTGAACTATCATCGATGTCTTTTGATTTGAAACCCATATCCTGCTATTTTGATCTTTATGTTGTTAACAATACAGTGCTTCCCACATTATCACGCGAGCAAAAAATCTGCCGTTTGCAACGTTATCAGTTGAGCTACGGGTGCTCGACAAAGTTTCTTTACCAGGAACTTACAAAAATCTCGTTACTTTTATAAAATCTATAAATATAAAAAAACTGAGTCAATGAAAAATTGCATGTTGTTTTATTTGGCCCATTTATTTATTACTTTCGGAAAATACTGTTGAGATACACTGAAGTCGTACTTATATTTATATTCGCGTTTTTGTTTAAATTTCATGTTTTTGTATTTTACGGCACTTTTGGATAATAATACTGTATTTATAATTGAAAATTTACTAGAAAAGGTAGTTTTCTATATTTCTACAGTATAACATTCAGTAGAATAAATGTCAATTCAAGTTATGGAAGTTTTAAAAAACACAAGTACCTATAGCATTCTGTTCCTAGAATACTGCCCTGCCCTATTTCTATTTGTAGATTAAATTACACACGTAGTCTCCCTCAAACTGAATTCTCCTCGCCTCAATTTTCACCTCACATCGCGCGTGCGTCAAACTTCGAGTTGGTAAAGTACATCACAGCTTAGCCTTCATTATTAATAATTAAAACGTCACATCCCAAACTTTGACCTTCTGGTCAATTTAAACTGTGGGCCACACTAAGTAGTTCGTTTAATCGCTTTTGGCAAGTATAAGCAGATCCCACCCGGGGGACAAATAACGCGGCTCGCAGATGATGGATACCGCTGAATAAATTATGAGGCGGTTAATCGATGCCCGGTAACTTGGGTAATTGTCTGAAACTGTAATCTGGCCGCTACAGGAAATAATAGAGTCATTCACTCTGTTTATATCTTTTTATATTCATTTTAAGATTGTTGTTTTTATATTGGTTCCGTAGTTATAAATTACCTAGTCCATTATATTTACCTGAAATGTAAATAGGTATATAAAAATCAATGATTCTGTTTGTAATGTATACGTTCTTATACCATTCATCCAATGAAACTGTGCATAGGAAAGGTTTCTGACAGAAAATCACCGGCCAAGTGCGAGTCGAACTCACATACGAAGGATTCCGTAAAGACGTTTGTTTTACAGGGCGCCCTTTAAATTTATTTCATTTTTATTATTTGTTGTTATATATAGCGGCAATAGAAATACACATTCAGAAAGACAATTTCAGTTGTCTATTGCGGTTCATGAGATACAGTCCACTGATAGACAGACGGGCAGCAAAGGCTCAGATTTTTAAAAGGAGAGCAAAAATGAAATGAAATGATTTATATATTTGATTTATTTACAGAGCGTCACATTATAAGAACTCCCCAATTTTCAGATTTTCCCATCCCCAGCTGAACGAACCTATTTCTCCATCGAACCACCAGATCTCTACAAGGCTAGGGTGAATAGTTATTTTTTGGGTAAGCCTGCTACATCCTCTGCCTTGGCATTATCCTCCTCATGTGGTCAGTAGAAGGCCAAATGCATTTGAAATTTAAGGAAAAGCAGTAGCAAATGTGATGTGAATTGTCAATTATATGGACACATCATCATCAGCCTATAATGTCCCACTGCTGAGCACAGGCCTCCTTTCACAAATCAAGGTAAAAGGGAATGGGCAGATTCATTCCCTTCTCCACAGACCACGCGTGCCCACTACGGGTCGGTGGAGGTAGGCTAGTGCCGAGCCGCCTAGGAGGCCTCCAACTAGCTTAACGACTATCACAATTAAGTGATAACCGGGATCAACGGCTTTACGTGCCTTCCGAAGCACGGAAACGCTCGATTTGAAATACCACTAGGCGGTCACCCATCCAGGTACCGACCACGACGGTGGTAGCGATCGATTAAGAACGGCTAATCATGCTACTCCACGAGCGCTTAGCTTATTTAATTATAAAGCTAAAATAAATCTTTAAATAAACTGGACTAGTGATAAAAAAATTTAACTAGACACATATTTTTATTGATTATAGTTGACAATAAAAAGGTGGTTCCAAAAATCCAAAAAGTGTATCTAAGTATTTTTTTAATCTAAGTGTAAATCGTTCCTATTCAATGAATATGAAATAAATCTTGAATATTCCTAACAGTATGAATAAACGTTTACAATGTATTTACTCACGTGTTTCTGATAGCATAGCGTATGAGATCAGCGCATGACATGTATCTGAAAAAAAAAGAAAATGTTAAAAAGAACATGGTTGATATACACGTATCTGTTATTCTTGCAGAGAAATTACTATTCCATACTCAGGTGAAGTTTTTATCCACATAAACTTCGTTTTAATTAATAAACTAGCGTCCACCACCCGTGTTTCCGAGATAAAAAGTAACTGTCTCTCTCCGGCCCAAAATCTCTATGATATAAAACATACATGTATTAATATTATTTGTAGGCATTCTCAGATGTCAGTACCACCAACATACAATTCGAATTTTAATACAATCATTCACAATTAGATCAAAATCCATCAATAACATTTACATTAAAAAAATTACGTTGATGAGAAACAGAAAAACCTTGAATGTAAATCGGTAGCAGTCCCACATCACACGAATCACTTCTAGAAAGGGAAAAACAATCCATCAGTTGGTGGGTCCCTCAAACGGCACTCCACAGACCGCGGCGCGGAGTACGTCACTCACACACACAGACAAACAAGCCTGTGTATGTGAACAAGTGGAACATTGCAAAGCGCTCACACAACTACACAAGAGAGCGATACAATACACACGGTTGGACAAATGTGTGAGTGATTAGGGTGTCGGTACATGATTTATTTATTTATTTTTATTTATTTATTTTACTTTAATTATTACAGTTACACACCAATTACAATAATTAAAGATATACAACAATAAGAAAATTACAATTACAATTATTTACATAATAAAACATATTTAAACATTAATAAATACACATTCATACATCCTTCTCACAGAAACGCAAACACTCACACAATATATCCGGCCATCCATCCGCAAACAGATCACAGTCAGGATTGTGTTCCAAGAGAGCGTTGAGCGCGGAGAGTGTACGCGGGATGGGCGAGTTAGCACGCGCCACAGTGCGACACGATGGTACGACGAAAAAGTTGTGCTTTCTATTTCTTAGATAATTGTCTGGAACAAAAAATCGACACAGCTCGCCATGCAGTTCTGGTGCATCAATATTTCCCCTGAGGATTTTGCACATGAATGTGAGTTGGTGTTTTGCCCGTCTGACTTCCAAGGAGTTATACCCTAGACAACCCAAAAGAAATTTTGTGGGATACATATACGGATAGTATCCGTTGACGCGCTTGTATAGGTACCGGAGGAAAGCTTTTTGTACCTTTTCAAGCAGGAGAGCGTATGTACTCTCATGTGGATTCCAGACACACATAGCACTCTCAAGCTTGCTACGCACTAGAGCCTCAAAAATTTGCCGTACGACATGGTGGTTACGAAGGTCCTGAGAATTTCGAAGGACGAAACCCAAACGCCTGAAACATTCTTTTGCCAATGCAGTTATATGGTCGTGGAATGTTAATTTGCGGTCAAATGTGACTCCTAAATCCTTTATGTTTATTGGACGAGCTATGCTGCAACCATTCAGCTTATAGTCAAAAGTGATTGGGTGCCGCATTCGACCGAAAGTCATCGCGTAGCACTTAGTGGCGTTGAACTCCATCCTGTTCTCATAACTCCACTGGTGTACGGCATCGACATCCTTCTGCAAAGCTATACAGTCTGCATCCGACCTAACCTCTATGAATATCTTGAGATCGTCTGCAAATAGCAAGCATCGAGAGTGCTCTAGAACGGTAGGAAGATCGTTAACCATGAGCAAAAATAACAGAGGCCCAAGGATCGACCCCTGACTCACTCCGGAACGCGTGTGATAAGGTCTGGACTCATACAAGCCGAGTCTGACAAACTGCTGGCGATCACGGAGATAGTCCGCAAGAAGCCGGAGAAGACCAGGGGCAAAGCCTATGGTGTTAAGTTTTGCCAGCAGTATGTCGTTATTAACCCTATCAAATGCCTTCCGGAAGTCAAAGTAAAGCACGTCAACCTGAGAACCCCGGTCCAACCTAGTCGATATATAGTCTACTAGAGTCAACAGGTTAGAGTCAACGGACCTCTTTGGTCTAAATCCGTGCTGCTCGTTACAAAGGTATGTGTCCACTTGTGCCAGTATATATTTGTGGAGTATGCTTTCAAACACCTTTGCTGGAGATGATAATACCGCAATCGGCCGGTACTCCTCTACCTTCGACTTTTCGGAGCTCTTAGGTATAGGGCTTACCCTTGTTAGTTTCCAGTGGGGCGGGTATTGTCCTGATTCTAATGCCAGATTGAAGATATGACATAAAGGTATGCACAAGTATTTTTTTGCCAACTTGATCACCATCGGAGGAATACTGTCGGGTCCCGTGGAGCTACTAGTTTTCAATTTGGTGATGGCATACATGACATCTCGAGGCGAAATATGGAATACATTCACATAGTTACTATTGGAACTTTTATCCTGGCTGTTTGAAAACTCTGAATTGAGTACCGGTATATCCGGCAAAAATACACTTGAAAAGAATCTAGCAAACGCCTCAGCCGCATCCACCCCCGCGAAGGTTTCACCGTTATATGTAACATCAGGTAAAAATCCTCCCTTAGTACGCAAGTTAGAAATGTGCCGCCAAAACTCACGCGGATTAGACTGTATATTATCCTCTAGGCATTCTATATACGATCCATATGCGGCTGCTGTACGTGATTTAAGGTCTGCTCTAAGCTCTGAAAACAATTTGTATTTTTGTTTGCATTTTGTCCGCTTCCATAATGCATGTAATTTGGTTTTGTGTTTAATGTCGCGAATAATGTCATTAGAAAACCAGACGGGATAGCGCCTACTCAGTGTACTTCTACGTCGCTTTTTCGGCATACACTCATCAAAAAAACTGTAAATAATCCTGTATAAGCCGTCTGTAGCATTATAGACATCATTTGCTTTCAGCACTGTACCCCAATAACTTTCGGAAAACAACAGAAATAATCGTTCAAAATCACATTTTTTGAAATTCCAATCATTGCAGGGATTAATATTACTCGGCACCAAAAAATCTGAGCGGTGAACCGTGTCGATTCTTATCTCAACGTCCAAAGGTGGATGGTAGGCGTCAGGGGGAACTATACCGTCAGTAATTTTAACTTGCACCTCACGCACATCATCGCCTTCCTGGACTAACACAACATCTAACATTCCTCCATATAAATTATTCACTACATTCTTCTCAGTCAGGCTACAATAGGACATAAAATAACAATAATAATTATTTACATTTATGGAAGCACTATTTAAATTTATGTCTCCTAGTATTAAGACAGGAGCCTTCAACGTATTTATGAAACTTTCACATTTACAAAACCATTGCATGTAGTCACTATCGGTTGCAGATGGCTTTATATACACAACACATATATAAAACGAACGGCCGTGCCATGAAAGGCAGGCCCAGAGGTCTTCACCTTTATCAGTTTCTAAATCATGGCGCCTGTGGAGAACAATAGGCGCCCTCGCGGCGAGTGCACTCCCTCCACATGGCGTGCTTCTATCGCGTCTAAGAATACTCCAGTCACCGCATACAAGTTCTGAGTTCTCAACAGAACTATCGAGGAAAGTCTCTGTAACCGCTACAATGTCATGCTCTGTCATAGCTAAATTATTGCGCCACATACGTAGTTTGGTTTTAAGTCCCCGTACGTTCTGGTAGAACGCATTAAGAGTAACAGTTTTTTTGTTACGCTCTTGAGGGAGCACGAAAGGGCTGATTGTTGTGTGACATGGCTATTGTAGTCTTCCGAGTGCCATTGACATCTGTGGCATCAGGTGGTCTTTGGTAAGATACCCAAGGCTTGATTCTGGCATTAACTGGCCAAACCTCGGTAGAGAAACAAACGTCGTATGCTGCAGTCGGGACCCCTATCTTATACGATTTATAGTCTCCTCTCGGGGTCAGCTGTTGCACTGTACATTTTCCTGCCGTACAAAGCTGACGCAGGTAGTCCCTAACGTCTTCAATATCAGACTCCATGTTCCATACATGCATGTATTTCCGAGGCTCTACGGCTTTCAGGGAAGTTACAGCTGGACCTGCCGTACCAGAAAGTGAAGCTGGGCGCAATTTTCTTCTTGTTTCTAGTTCCTGCCGCGGTTCTGCATCTCGTACTCCTTGGTTTACGATATCTGAAGGTCTTGCTTCTACGCTCTCGGCGATAATATTAGAACCCTCGTTTTGTGAAAGGCTGGCAGGTAATTGAGCATCCGATGGTGGATTCTTGCGTTTGGCTTTCGTTTTAGACTTCTTTTTCTTAGGAGTGTTAGGTGCTACAGTTGCTGAAACTCCCGCAGTAGCCAAAGCCGTGTCGAACAGCGGTTGCACTGTCGAGTTCGCTATAGTTGTGTCACTTGCGTCTGATTGCTGCTGAACCGGAGCGTGAGTAGCAGACGGTAAAATAGTTGACTTAGTCATTATGAGCTGTGGCCCAACTAAAGAAGTACATGAAGAAGTTTCAGGTGTCGCCTCATTTATTTCCAGTGATGTCTGACATTCAATATCAGAAGTACCTGCAGCAACGATAGTACAGACGGCTTCGAGTTTTTTATGAAGCACCTTGACTTCAGTTGCATAATCGACCATCTTTGACTCGTAGTTGACTATTAGAGATACTGCATGGCTAATCTGATTTCTCATCAACTGCATCTCATGTCTTAAGCTCTGCACTTCCTCCGTCAAGACGTCGCTCGTTGTGTTAATAATATAACTGTCATCAGCTGGACAAGACAAAGCCGGTCGCTTTCTATGGGTAATATTATCATCACGGGACTCTCGCATTTTTTTCCCGGAGCCAACTGGAGTCAGACTATTATCACCACCCTTTTTAGCTGCACAACGGCACTCAGGACATGTCCAAGTAGTGCGGGATTCAACAAGGTTGCTTCCGCCCGCACAAAGAAGATGATATAATTTATTGCAGCTATCAATCGTACATCGCAAATATTCCTCCTCATCAGCAATGATACAACAGCACGCAGCGCAATTCATAATGAGGCAAAAAATATTACGATAATATAAATCCAAGCGGGCGCAAACCACTAATTGTAGGCAAATGGCTGATAGATAAGCGGCGTACTCACAGGTGCTGCGTAGGTACCTATAGGTGCGTGTCTCCAAGCACCGCCGCGGTGCGCCGAGCGTAGCACGATGATTCACACAACGTGGTGACTCACACGCGCCGAACAGCAGAAGCGCGCATGCGGCGGGTTGTCGTAGGTCAGTTACACGACCGTTAACAAATAACTTTCAATAGTTATTTGCTTTTATCTTCGATATTCCTGGCCTGATTTTCACCAAACAACGACCACTGAATGCACCTCAATACGAGCCACACAAGTATGTAACTTTCAGCACTACAGCTGCACTTTGAACCACTCTGAATTTGAAATATTTGCGGAGCAAAATAAAAAGATGTTGTCGCGGAGACGATTCGGACGATTCGGGATGGATGATGGAATTTTGTGTTTAAATTGGAGCTGCGATTTGTCTTATATTTTTATTTAATGATATCGAATATATATGCAGCATGGGGTTCTTCGGGGTGTGAAGAGATTTCAGCAGGGTCGGCAACGCGCGAGTGATACCCCTGGTATTGCAAGTGTCCATAGGCTACGGTAACCGCTTACAATCAGGCGGGCCGTATGCTTATTTGCCACCTTAGTGGTATACAAAAAATGTATAGATAATGCAAAGAATTTAAAACGTCCAGAAGGATAGTCGCCTCTATGGGAACACGAAATAAACAAGCCATAATTGACAGTATTTAAAAGTAATAAGTTAAGGTAATTAAAAGTGACGAAATCGCAATACTTACACATGGAAGGTTAGTTTTTAGTTTTTCCTTGGTTTTTATAAGTGTTGTGACAGTATTTCAATATGCTAGTTGTAATTTTTTATTTAATCAGTATAGCGAGTATGACGCGATGACAGCCGTGCGCAGTACAAACTGAGTGCGATTTGCTCAGGAGCCCCTCAAGCGGAGTGATATTAAATGTCATGCTTTAGTAAGGCTGACTATCCATCTGGGTAGAGGCACGATGCCCTATGAAAATCTTTGAGATAATGTTTAAATGTTACCTATTATTTAATTGTAAACTAGTCAATAACAATTGTTAGCTACAACTTATTGACTGGCCATCAAATCCAATCATAGAAACTTTAGGTAACTTGAAAGCTTCCATTTTTTTAAATATCAAAGCGTTATCCTATATTAAAGCTTCGTTTAGGTCCTAGGACACAATTCAACTATTTGTTTGCATACCCTGTAAAACTCATGCCAACCCTGTAAAAATGTCTTCACATCCTTTTTAAAGAACCTCAATTGCTGTACTCCATTGGGAAATCCATGTTACCTGGTAGACTGATTTTTTTTGTCAAATGATTTTCAATATCAAAACATTAATAACATCAAGTTCATAATTAAAAGATACAGGCATGAACAATATTCTAAATCAGAGCAATAACATGTTTTTTAGAATTAAAATTCGAACACAAAAATCACTCGGCAAATCCGCGAGCATGCAAACGCCCTAACCGAGTCTCCCTTCCGAGTTTTCACTTGACCCATATCCAGCTTCAGGGAAAAACTTGCAGATTATCGAATGTAGCGAAAGTTGGACCGAGTACATAATAATGCACGTCGGTCTACAATAGCTGCAGTAACTGAGGCGTAATACTATTATAGCTACTAGTCGTACTAGGCTTTGCTTGCGGTGGTATAATGGAACCTAAAGAGTGCTTTTACGAGCCAGCTATAAGCAATTCGTATTGCAATGCACAGTATTGCTTTATGCTCTGAAAGTATATTCTATAATTTCTATATTACGTTCTAAATTCGGACTTTGAATGACACAAGTCGATATTTCTCTCGTTTGAGCGCTTAGTTCCATTAAACTAACCTAAGTGGTATAAAAAAAGTCAATCTTGATGACATTTTTGATATTTAGAGAATGTTTGTGTATGTACCACAGATATAGAAACCGTAACACGCTAATCCTTTGTATGTATACCGTTTTGGCATGCGAAGTACCTGCGTCCTCTATTAGATTTAAATATCTATGTTACAAACAGTCGATATAAGTACAAGCCGTCATTTTCAAATCTTCTAATTAATGGAACGCGTTATACAACAAAAAGTTATTTAAAAACAAGTGACTGATAATAATATTATTGATAAGAAAGGCAATGATGATTTGAATTTGAAGAAGTAGAAATATAATTTAATTTATACCATTACAATAGTACCCAACTGATATGGCTTACCGATGTACCTGCTCAGAAGATACATTTTCAAAGCGCGGGAAATGCTATTGGTCGGCAGCTGCCGCCATGTTAGTGCGCGCCGTGCGGAGGGGCGTGACTTGCGAGTGAGACGGAACTAACAGCTGCAGTGTATTATGAACCTTATAGTAGTGATCTAAGGTTGATTGAAAGTTTTAAGCATTCTTTCGTTAATCTTCGGGGCCATACTTTCTTTTCTGTACGAACGAAGATTCACGACGCGCCATATCAGTTGGGTTATACTGTACCCTCTAAAAGCTCAGAATTTAAACATCTATGTCCCTCCCTTTAAATCCGTCCTTTATTCACTAATTGCATACTATACTATTTAATATTCCATCCACCTATATTCAACGTTCAAATGGTAACTTCAGCACATGCCTGAAGGGACGATGTATAATATATTATGTACATGTTTCCCGGAAGGATTTTTTTCCAATCACTTTCACTACAAACTTTGTTATATCCGAGAGGGTGAAAAGTATTCGATGATACGATATCATTTTGTCAAATTTTGCAAACGTAGATCGTTTGTATTGAATTCGGAAGCTGTACTCAATTTAATCGTTTTCTAATTCTTTGGAAATAACATCCTGGTTATTCAAATTAGTATTTTTAGTATATGCTATTAAGGTGGTTTTTGTAGACGCGATTATTGACTCCTAATATATGACTCCCTTTATGTTATATTTCTAATCTAATGTAAAGAAATACCAAAATTCATGAAAATCTATTCAGCCGTTACTGATCTAAGTGGTAACAAACATACATACAAACTTGTTTGCTGAGTTTCTTGCCTGTTCTTCTCAGTTGAATGCCGATGATAGCTTTGACCTTCTTATTGCCCTACTAGGGCCTAAATTTAATATATGGCTTTGATTTTAAAATTCTTACAAACTTTTGCAACTAATATTTGTATTCGAAAAAATATGTTCAGAAAGTCCATCAAAGAAAATTCATACATCAAACTGTATTCCTTCATTCTATAAACCTATCTATAGTCTCTACGCATATAAACCATGCCAAAAAAATGTCATCACAAGAATTTTTATCCACCCCGGACGCCATTACATATGGAATTGATTCCTGATTCCTGAGAATGACGTCAAAGATAACATTATCCCAATGCGAAGCTATGTTTAGACGAGGAAACGAGAACAGGAATATGGATTTTAGATAGTCCTTATTTGGGACATTATTAGGGAGTTTTCAGCAAAAGAATATAAGCTTCGATTGTCTTTATAAATTTACCTTCATTACAAAAGACATAAAGTAGAATTTCCAACGTAAATTCTTCAGACACATGATTGCAAAATTCATAACAAACTTAGCAGTATGAACCCGTAGTCATATTTGACCTACATAAGGCTGTATTCACACGGCATGCAGTATTTAGGGTGCATGCCACACTAGCGACACAGGTGGCGGTCGCAGCATGCATTTAAATCGAATATTACAAAGTGGATATCCTGTTAGAACCGCCTAGCTCCTGTTCTTTAGCCACCTCCATATTAGGTGTACGTGTACTTAACAGTGTCGGAATGTACTTTACACCGTTTTGTTAAATACTTTGAACGTTTAAAGGAATGATGTATCTTTGTGTAACTGATAGATGTCGAAGAAAAACATCGTGTTCTTACATTGCAGAGTGCTTGTTGTAAGTACTGACTACCTGGCTGCCTTAATAAAATAAAAACTTTTTAACAAAAAAAATAAACCACCGAAAAAACTGAAAAGCAAATAACAATTTTGAATATAACTTTAATTTTATAAGGTTTTGCAGTCGGGGCAACTTCATAATCGCTTCCAATGCCTGGATGATTGCGTGACGGTGGACGATACAAACAACAGGCTCGTGGAAACTGTCCATGCGGTAGGATCGAAATTCTTTAAGACCCAGCGCACGAATAGAACCCAAAAACTCTCGGATGAGACTCTCAAACTCATGAAGCGACGACGTGAAATGAAGTTGCAGTCTTCAGCTGATACAGCCAAATATCGGCAGCTAAATAGGCAGGTCTCAAACGCCATGCGACACGATTTACGCCTCTTTAATACATCATGTATTGAAGAGGCAATAAAGCGGAACAAAGGTTCCAAAGTGTTCGCAAGAGACTTGTCTATTGGTCAAAGTCAACTGACCAAGCTGAAGACCGACTCCGGCAACATCATTACGTCAAAGCTGGAGATCTTGAGAGAGATCGAGAAGTTCTATGGACAGCTGTACACCTCGTCACAGAAACCAGATCCAATTCCGGTTAGTGACGCAAGAGCCAAGTTGACCCGACATTACACCGAAGATATCCCGGACGTCAGCCTATACGAGATTAGAATGGCTCTGAAACAGCTTAAAAACAACAAGGCGGCGGGTGATGACGGAATTACAACAGAGCTCCTGAAAGCGGGTGGAAAACCGGTACTTGTAGTCCTTCAGAAGCTTTTTAATTCCGTCATACACGAAGGAACAACGCCCGAAGTATGGAGTGGAAGTTTGGTGGTGCTCTTCTTCAAGAAAGGTGATAAGGCCCTATTGAAGAACTACCGACCGATATCCCTCCTAAGCCACGTTTATAAGCTGTTTTCAAGAGTCATTACGAATCGTCTCGCACGTAGGTTTGACGACTTCCAGCCTCCCGAACAAGCCGGTTTCCGTAAAGGCTTTAGCACCATAGACCACATACATACACTCCGCCAGATTATACAGAAGACTGAGGAGTATAATCGGCCATTATGCCTGGCGTATGTGGACTATGAGAAAGCCTTTGATTCAGTCGAGACATGGGCGGTGTTACAGAGTCTACAGCGATGCCAAATCGACTATCGCTATATCGAAGTGTTGAAGTGCTTGTACAGCAAAGCCACCATGTCAATTCGGGTCCAGGACGAGAGTACGAAACCGATCCAGTTGCAGAAGGGTGTTAGACAGGGTGACGTTATTTCCCCGAAACTCTTCACCACTGCAATGGAGGATGTATTCAAGCTCTTGGACTGGAAGGGATATGGCATCAACATCAATGGCGAACACATCACTCACCTTCGATTTGCCGACGATATAGTCATAATGGCGGAATCGCTGGAAGCTTTGAACATCATGCTCAATGACCTCAACAGAGTTTCTCAACAGGTAGGCCTCAAAATGAATATGGACAAGACAAAAATTATGTCTAATGTTCATATTCCGCCAATGCCGGTAATTGTTGGGAGCACTGTCCTCGAAGTTGTAGACGAGTATGTTTACCTAGGACAAATTGTCCAACTAGGTAGGTCCAACTTTGACAAAGAGGTCAATCGAAGAATCCAACTCGGCTGGGCAGCGTTCGGGAAGCTACGGCATATCTTCACGTCCAAAATACCTCAGAGTCTGAAGACAAAGGTCTTCAATCAGTGCGTGTTACCAGTGATGACATACGGGACAGAGACGTGGTCTTTCACTGCTGGCCGTATAAATAAACTCAGAGTCACTCAGCGAGCTATGGAACGAGCTATGCTCGGAATATCTCTACGTGACAGGGTCCGAAATGAGGACATTCGTAGTAGAACGAAAATGACCGACATAGCTCGTAGAGTTAGTAAGCTGAAGTGGCAATGGGCAGGCCACATCGCTCGAAGAGCTGATAACCGCTGGGGAAGAAAGGTTCTAGAGTGGCGACCACGTACTGGAAAGCGCCGAGCGGGACGACCTCCCACCAGGTGGACCGATGACCTGGTCAGAGTCGCTGGGCGCCGCTGGATGCAAGCGGCCCAGAACCGTTCGAAGTGGAAATCAATGGGGGAGGCCTATGTTCAGCAGTGGACATCGAATGGGCTGATATGATTGCAGTCGGGGATATATAATCTACTAATGACTACATGCTTAATTTTTGATTCCTTTTGATGTAATACACAAGCCAGAATTAAAATCTGTGAGTGAACAATAAATCACCCCTATTTCCCACCCTTAGGGTAGGTTTTTTGTATCCGAATTTATATGGGACGACCTTCGAGGTATACCCTATCCAACTATCAAAATTGGACTACTCTGTAAAAAGTCATGCGTGATCAAACATAAAAAAAAACATATACGCGTCGACTTGTAAACCTCCTCCGTTTTTTCGTCGATGAATAAACCTCCTCCGTCTTTTCATCGGTTAATTAGATATACAGTTAATCACAAAGACAAGATAATATTTTACTACACTACAGCAAAACTTAAAGGTCTTATTAACATCTGAATTGATAACCTCCTCCTTTTTGAAGTCGGTTAAAAACTAAAAATACTTATACTCCAATTGGAGGATGTCATTAACTATGCCTAAACGGATCTGTGTGAATTTCAACTACCTATCTTCTAAGGTTTTTTTCCTTTAATTTTTTTTCAAGCGATGACAATACGACAGTAAACCCTAGAAAGGTTTTCGCTCGCTGTTGCAAAGGTTACAGTGTAAGTACAAACAAAACCTTATTTCAATTTAACCCATAATTTTAAACAATTGAAATAATACTTATCTTAGACACCAGAAAATATTTTTAATTAATGTTAATTTGTCGACAGTGAAACTCATGATTATGTTTAACTTCCTTAACAATTTGGTAGAGCGGCCCAGAGATGTAGCTGGGAATTATTGTACAGTCAAATACAAAAGTTTACTTTTTGATACGAATAAATTGTTAAACGAGTATCTACATTATATATTTGATATGATTACATTAGACATAATGAACCCACTCAATGTGTAAAACACACGTCAGTAAAATTTTAATATAATTTTACCCAAAACGATTAGACAAATTTCGATACGAGTTTCGGTCAAAGGTTTGTGATTAATCGGCGATGGTTCTGATGTAGCTGTTATGGTGTTAACTCGCCAGAGGGTGCTATGATAAACATTTTTCTTCTTACTGCATGAACTGCTGAAGGTCTGATGATAGAGCAGAAGAACATCATCCGAAACTACGTGGAGGCTGTCAATAGAAAATTACTTTTTTTTCACAAAAAAAATTATAAAATAAGTTACGGGGAAACTAAAACTATAGGTATTATATTTTTAAGACACCAAACCAAAAGACAGTAATTAGGAATTCTCAATAAGTTTAAAATAAGAAGCAAAATTAAAAAGCCACGACCCATTTGACAAAGCCAAGAGAATCCGTCGGGGGCTGCCATTCCATGCCCTGAAATGAACAAAAATTGGTGTTTCTGAATAGCTGAAATTTCAATGGGTACGTAAATAAATATAGCGTAATAGGGTATTTGACGACAGTTCAAATCAGGAACTTTTAATGAAATGTCAAAAACGATAGTTACAAGGAGGTTTGTATGAAATACAAGCAGGTGACGTCACAATTTTACAGCGTCAGCTGACTTACTCTTATTGGTAAATATATAAGTACATTTATATATTTACCAAACTTACGCGGACGCTCAGACTGTGGAATGAGCTCCCCGCCGTGGTTTTCCCAATGGAGTACATGAGGTTCTTCAAAAAGGGTGTGGAAAGATTTCTGCAGCGTCGGCAACGCGCGAGTGATACCCCTGGTGTAGCAAGTGTCCATAGGCTACGGTAACCGCTTACCATCAGGCGGGCCGTATGCTTGTTTGCCACCTTAGTGGTATAAAAAAAACTTATATGACGTTTGGTATATTTTTTTACGTTGTATACAGTGAATAGTGTTTTACCATTTATTTTTCACACCGTCAAATACTCTATTGATATAAATTTCTGCATCTCTACGAGACACATAGTAGCTTTTCTATACTGCTACCCAAGCTCAAAATAATAAAAGTTTTACCCTATAAGGCTAGCGAACTTATGACCTGTGGCGACTGGCGCGGTAGTCAGGGCCTAACCCTCACGCCAACCGGCCAGAGGCAAAAGGAAATTGATTATAAAGGCCTATTTCACGACTTTAGACTTCATTATCATTATCGTAAAACCGTTGTAAGGTCAACAATCTAATCAACATTCATCGAACGGTGACTGTACCTTTCTTGATTAAAACTCCACTTTTACGACGGTTTAGTTCCAAGCATTATTCTCAAAATAGGCCCATCGAGCGATGGCCGCCCTTAAACAGGCCTTTTATGAACTTTACATATCCTTATTTAAGTCGTTAAAAGTAGCCCACTTTGTATAAGGTTTCGAGGGTTAAGAAATGTTGAAGTTCGTCAAAAGTAACCTTCCGTTAGGTACGGGCCTTTCGATTCTCCTTTGTAAGTTAATTTTAACTTGGGATATTCATTGAGAGTGCAATTTACTTGTACATAGATTGTTTGTTAATTCATGCGGCGCGAAAGGTTCATAAGAATTTCCCAAAGTGATGATCAGCTTTAGAATTGAATTTGGAAAGTTTGTGTGATGGTTTTATAAACATGTTAAGGTATTTTTTATTTGTGTATATATTTTGGGACGTACTTCATGTAAGTTTCAACTTGAGTGCGTATTCAAGAACTTAATACGTCTCATGTAGATACAGGGTGTAAGTGACTTTATAACGAATACTGATCAGATGGATTCAGTACATTATTCTGATCAGCGTTTTGTTTTGTGTTCTGGTAATTTTTGTGGCGGTATTTTATATTTACGCCCATTGAAAAAAACTACAGTCAAAAGCCTATTTCGACCATCAGTCAAAAAGAATTCCAATCATTTCAAGCAACAAGAAAACACGTTCGTTTGTCGAGCTACCGTACGCAATGCAATACCATTTGGGACAAACTGCCGCGACGTGGCGTTATGAGGGCATCGGAAAAATCTCTACGGTTTCAGTAGTCAAGCTGAAGTATTTCTAAAAAGCTTTCACAGCCAGTTGCATCATACTTAATTCTTTATACCATTACATTATAAGTGTACGCATATAAAGGTTGCCTGGTAGAGATCACTTTTATAACAATTTCTTTATTAAGTTTCTTGTATTATTTTTGTGTAACAATAACGCGATATCTATCATACTTTATTATTATTATGTTACGAATTTACATTCAAAAGGCTTGAGAATGTAAAATAATGCCTACTTTTACCGCATAATATTAAAAGCTATTATCTTAGCTTGTTTGCAAACAATCATACGGACCGCCTAATAGTAAGCGGTAATCGTCAGTCTAAGCTATGGTGAAACTGAACTGTTAATTAGTAGTCTCTATTGACAGCTACGTGAATTATAGTATCGGAATTAAAACTGTCACCCTGGGCATTCACACTTGTACACAATATAACCATACTCACATACACATACACTCTCTCATACACATACACTCTCACATTCACACACATACTCTCACATTTACACACACATACTCTCACATATATTTCAATATAATAGGAGAATTATAAATTAGAATTAAATATGGATGTAACTATTTGTTATTAAATTTCAGGCATTTATTTAATTAGTTATTAATAATTTAATTTTCGAATCAATTCTTTGTTTTTCATATGTATTTTTATTTGTATTTTTATTTATGTTTTCATTGATGTCATACATGGCTGATGACTTTTTATTGTAAAACGGAAGGTAAGCAACTACCTACGACACAAGCTTTGCTTAGTGTAGGTACTGCTGTATCAATTGTAATGTGCATAAGTCTTATGAAATAAATTATTATTATTATAACTCGCACGCTGCCAACCCTGCAAAAATCTCATCACACCCTTGTTAAAGAACCCCATGCCGTATTGCTTTGGGGCCACGGTAGAGAGCTCATGCCACGATGTGAGCGGCAGGACGCTCCTTTGAAACCGCACAGTGCGGAACCATTTTGGTGGTAATGTGCGCGGACGACTCACATCGATAGCGAGAGGTAAATTGTTACTTTACGAATTCGTAAAATGTTTTATTTTGATACAACCGGCCGTCAGTATGCTCTGTTTAACAAGAGTGAAGCGATTTTCACGAAAAGCTGTGGGTGTAATTATGTGATTTCTATATGCCAGTTATCACAGTTTTAGAAACGAAAGAAAACGATAGTCCTTCATTGATATAACGTTGCAGAAAGATATTTTAATAAAAAGTCTTTTTTTAACGTTTAAAATGAATATTTCTCTACTTTTAATTCCACACAGAACAAACAATTTCAACTGTTTGAAGAACTAGAAACTTTAGTTACGTCGCGGCGTCGCTAACAATTTATTAGCATTTTTATTATTTTTTGCCACATTATTTATTTTGTGTGTATTTACAACAAATGTATACAAAATAAAATCTATAAATAGAAGGATTTCGATCGTCGTTTGGTTATTTTTGAGACAGTATCACTAAAGCTCAGAGTAAATAAATACTACGTACAAAGTATACCTAAGCGATACTCTATTATATCATTATATAAACTACAAATAACAAATACATTAAGTAGGTACAGATAGAAGATAAAAATCATGTCACGATACGTCTATGGCCATGATTTTATATTCTAAATAAAAAAATAATTTAAAAAATTAAATCGACTTCAGAATACACTAAAAAGTATGAAATAACTCTAATCTGCCACTGATTTGTAGTCAGCGAAATATTTTCAATGGAATACGTCGTGCTCTTTCACTGACTTCAAATCAGTGTCAGATTAGTTATTTCATACTTTTTAGTGTATTCAGAAGTCGATAAGTTTTTATTAAATTACTTTTTTATTTCGTCATTTTTAGTTTTTCTTAATAGCACTAGAATTTGACAAAGGTTTTGAGATGTTTTTTTTTCCTTTTACACCACACCCGTAGCTCGTATCAATAAGCTAAGCCGTCACACATATTTGTCCATATTTTAAAAACTACTGAACCGACATCGATAAAACTTACACTGTTCCCTAAGTTGAAGTAAATGTAAACCAATAAAAAAAGAACGGTTACAATCCGATTAATATCTTCAGACATATGCGTGGACAAACATACATACATACATACATACATTCATACATATATACATACATACATACATACATACATACATACATACATACATACATTCATACATAAATGAATTAATATTAAATATAAATAGACCTAAATATTTACAAGAACAATGAACCTAAAACTAAAAAACTTAAAAAATATATAATATAATGACTAAAATATATTACTAAAAGGAGTCCCTGTAGGCAAGGTTCCGAAGATACTGGCAGCGTTCCCCCTTTGAATAGCTAGACTAATTCTTTGTCCGAGGTAGCTGCCAGCTCTTCGGTCTCCTGTGATGTCGACTAACCTTTTTGCTATTTCCTTAAAAAGCCTAACATACATACATACATACACCTATGAAATTTTGTATAGTTGTTTGGAAGCCCTAATAGATCATCATATATGAATATATTGCAGTTCCAATAATATTACATACATACGTGTCGAATTGATAATCTCCTTTTTTTTTAATTGATTAAAAAGCCAGTTACATATGATAGCAACAGTGTCTTATCTTCGCTATACCAATCTAAACTGCAATTAAACTATCGATTAGTTAACAAACAGCCGAGGAGTCCGCTGGGAGCTTTCAATTTCAGCAACCAATCGCCGAGTGTCTCGGTCACACTCGCCTCGACTCAGCTGCCTCTGACGTGTACACGTGTTTATTATAGGCAGATTGGGGTAAAGTCTCACTGGAAGCGAGTAGCCAGTCAATTTGCTTATAAAATAAAAAATAAATATCCTGGGACATTCCTCACACACGGTCATCTGATCCCAAACTAAGCAGAGCTTGTACTATGGAAACCAGATAACTGATATAATACATATACTACGTTTTGTTTGTAAATACATACTTAATATACATAATTACACCCAGACTCAGGACATGCAGACATGTTCATGCACACAAATACATGTCCTGTGTGGGAATCGAACTCACGACCTGCGGCGCGTAAGGTGAACCTTAACTAACTGCGCCAACTGGTAATTCAAATGACTGAATGAATGTGTTATTATGACACATTTTTCAAAATAATAATCTGTTGTACTTTATGGTATGTGAGTTGCAGTCGGCAAAAAAACAAGCAAAATGAAATTCAATTTAGACTTACCAAAGCACAAAACACTTTTTATCAAACACAAAAATAACTAAACTATACAATACACATACGCTTTTTGCTTGCTCAAATATAGTTAAGGTAGTCAAAAGTCACACCGGCACTAGAGTTAAAATTAAGAACAACTATTCCAAACTTCCCTTGATGCTATTCCATTTCACCCTTAATAGTGAAAGGAGGTCTGTGCCCAGCAGTGGGACATTATAAGTTGATCATGATAATGATGATTACAATCTCACACGTGTATTTGAAAATATAGAATAATTTTATACAAATAATATGTAATACGCAAAGGTAATACGTAAGTCAATTGACGCCATGTTGGTGTCTTTCAAGTCGACTTTATGTCATTTTATTGACGTGTAAATAGTTTGCAGTGACAAAGGTTAAAGATTAAATTTATCTCTCATATTGATACGTTTTTGTATATTTGGTACTACACCATACTCTCAAATAACAGTAACAATAAGAATATGTTTAAAATTGAATTGGTATACACTTTATATGATGTTCCATTTAGGTTTTAACAAAATTAAATATCAAATTTCAGAGACCATCCCCTTCCAAATAGCGATCAAACATCTATAAACAATGATCTACAAGATATTGCCCACATTTATAATTCAATAGCAATTTCACTAAAATGTCTGTGCGTTGAGTAGTTCAGGAGCTCATGAATTTATTTATTTAGAGTTTAGAAACTTTGTTACATCACCTTGACTTAACCCATATAACTTTATATCATACAACATACATACAAACACACACAGAGACAGCCTTTATCAGTACCAGCTATAGTGACAATACCTATATTTTCTAAAGATATACAAAATATAGAAATTAAATTATATTACAATGAAAATATTTACAAATGGGATAATTACTTGAATATTTACGAGAAAGAAGGACGCGTTCACCACTAAGAAAACCCCATGGTCTGTGGCTCCACAATTCGAGAACACGTCCTTGAACATCAGTAAAAGCATTGGGATCCTTGGCGTCGACATTTCTAGCGACGTTTTGTTCCGTAGTCACTTAGAAGACAAGGTTAAGCTGGCATCCAAAAAGCTCGGAGTGCTCAGCAAAGCGAAGCAGTACTTCACATCGAGGCAAAGGCTGCAACTTTATAAGTCGCAAGTCCGGCCTGCTGTCATCTGTGGGCGGGAGCACCTGGATACTAGCTTGGGCCTTTAGACTCGGTTCAGCAACGTGCCGCTAGAATTGTTGACGATCCCGAGCTCACAAACGGTTTAGAGCCCCTCAGTCTGAGGAGAGACTTTGCCTCCTTATGTGTGTTCTACCGCTTGTACAACGGACAGTGTTCTGTAGAATTGTTTAAGATGATGCCCACGGCCACCTTCTACCATCGCAACTCTCGCCATCGACAGGGAGTCCATCCTCACATATTGAAACCAGAATTGTTTCGATCTGTGCGGTCTCAAAGGAGCTTCCTTCCGCGGACGCTCAGATTGTGGAATGAGCTCCCTGCCGTGGTTTTCCCAATGGAGTACAGCATGGGGTTCTTAAAAAAGGGTGTGAAGAGATTTCTGCAGGATCGGCAACGCGTGAGTAACACCCCTGGTGTTGCAAGCGTCCATAGGCTGCGGTAGCCATTACCATCAGGCGAGCCGTATGCTTGTTTGTTACCAAAGTAGTATAAAAAAAAGGGAACACAAATAAAAAGTAGGAGATCAGCCATCATAAAAAGCTGACCCAAATTGCCGCTAGTTGGTAGTATGCCCAGAACTTGAGGCCCAGAACACTGGTGGCATTATCAATACTAATCCCCTGAGCAAGGTATTCGCCAGCCCTCTGGTCACAGAAAGCGTAAGACGCGATATTTCGCGAAAAATGCGATGGGCACCCACCTTCCCATGCAGAGCGTCTCTAAAATAGATAAAATATATTCCCAAAGGACTACACCGTACCAAAACTGTTTGAGTGGAAAAGGCCTGAGCCCCGCAATAGACATTAAGTATGCTAATTTTATAGACTAAAGATGGATAGGATACTTTATCTAGTCCTTTAAAATACAGTCGCAGAGGGATCACTGTAAATTTAAGGACTCCATTTTGGTACTTCAAGATAAATTAGCTAAATCTACTAGGATCGGGGTTGACTGGCATGTATGTAGCAGTAAAAATAATGTTGGAAATGATGACATATTTTTGAATTATATTTTAAATGACTTTAGTAATAATCCTAAACCTATATAAATATATATACTAATATTATAATTGCTAATGTGAGTTCATTTGTTACACCTTCACACCACTCACTCGGATTAACATGAAATTTGGCATGCAGATAGCCTATGTTATGGAGAAGGACCTCCCACCAGGCGGACCGGTTACCTGGTCAGAGTAGCTGGGCACCGCTGGATGCAAGCGAAGTGGAAGTCAATGGGGGAGGCCTATGTTCAGCAGTGGACATCCATAGGCTGATATGATGATGATGGTAGGAACACACCGGTCGGTACTTAGCTATACAGGGTGTTGTTTTGGTCGGCGACAAGCGACCTAGGAGCGTTAGTACAAAATATATATTCCCCAAAAATGGACTTAATTCCATTAAATACTCTAAATATGTTGAGAAATACCTTATTCAATTTGAAATAAAATTACCGCAAAGTATGGTTACTAGGCACGTGCACATTCTAGAGCTAGGCGCAAGCCGCCATCGCCCCACCCCTTTACTCCCTCGTACTCCCGTTGAGTATTATGTCTACATTTTAGCTTATTACATGATTTTCAAAATTTTAATTTTTTTATTTTTATTATTTAAAAAAAATAAAGTATTTTTTTAATATTTTTTTTAGCACCAGTATCATTTGTATTATCGACCCTGAGTCGCTCGTCGCTGACCAAAACAACGACCTGTATAGATTTCTAATTGACGTGTAATTTTGTGGCAGATTAGGTATAAACCTATACCCCCTTTGGTGTAAGTCAGTCTTGTAATAACAAACCAGGTATTAAGATAGCCTCATCCCTTTTTGTTTATATGACATTAGAAAGTGACGGATATATTTTAATCCTAGGTTTAACTATACTTGAACCTTATCTAATCTAACTAATATTATAAAGAGGAAAGATTTGATTGTTTGTTTGTTTGTTTGCATTGAATAGGCTCCGAATCTACTGAACCGATTTGAAAAATTCTTTCACTGTTGGGAAGCTACACTATCCCCGGGTGACATAGGTTACTTTTTATGACGGAAACGCGGGTGAAACCGCGCGAGACAGCTAGTTTATTAATAAGTCGGATAATGATTACGTTTACAAGTCCCTACTCACTTCAAATCTCATACGTAATTGATATTGAGCCTGGTAATTTCCGGGACTACTTACAACAAACAAACAAACTTTTCCTCTTCTATATTAGTATTGTAGACAAAGAAGGCCTACGTAGAAACAGCTAAAGCGGTGAACCCTCATTGTTGTGCGCCATTCACTGGATGGGCCCCTAAGTTGTAAGTGTATATAAACATTTGTACGTTTGTCCCGAACTTGAATTTGGGTGATTAATAAATGTAACAGTTCAATTTATGTTGACTTAAAATTGCTTAGGATTAATTAGTAAAGTGATAGGGGATTTCTTACATTTTCAATTCAATTCAATTCATTTATTCATTGCTTCATGTTTGTTACATTTAAAGTTGTTACAGTGTTATTTTTATATATTCTAGCTTTTTTTTATCGTGGTGAAATCGTCATAGGATACCCTACCGCCCCGGGGGTAGCGGCCAGGTTATGCCGGACTCGTACCGGCTAAAACCCGGTAGGTGGTGCCCCAGCTCTGATTACCCACGACCTCAAAGGCACCGTTTAGTCGCCTTTTACGACAGGCAGAGGAACACCGTAGCTGTTATTCTAAGCCCGAGCTACAGGGCAAAACATTTTGTTGCTACCACAACGCAACCACAAAAAGCCGCAGCGACACTATTCACACGTAACCACAGCTTGACCACATTTTGTCGCTACTCTGAGGTGTGGTTGAGTACAAGTTAATAGACGTTAAGAAAACATATCGTATGACGGTAACTTGTTCTACTGTTTGTACAACCGAATAAAAAAATACTTTATTTATTTTATAAATAAGCCATTTAAGTACAGTATTACCCAACTGATATGGCGCGTCGTGAATCTTCGTTCGCACAGAAAAGAAAGAATGGCCCCGAAGATTAACGAAACAATGCAAAACTTACAATCAACCTTAGATCACTACTATTAGGTACATAATACACTGCAGCTGTTAGTTCCGTCTCACTCGCAAGTAACGCCCCTCCACACGACGCGCGCTAACATGGCGGCAGCTGCCGACCAATAGCGATTCCCGCGCTTTGAAAATGTATCTTCTGCGCAGGTACATCGGTAAGCCATATTTATTGGGTACTACTGTACTAATTATTGAAATCCATCCTTTCTTTTCCTTACTAACAAACACTTACATATAAAAAACTGAGTTATAATTTATTAATATAATGTATAATATTTTTATTTTATAAAATGCGAGACTCTACTACACTAAAGCGCTATCATACCATACCTATCTATCACAAGCTTTGCATTTCAAATATTATACGAGAGGGTCGAAAACTTAAATCTGCCGTAACTATTATAGCGAGCCCTGTAATCGGGCCCTTAAAATTTAAGTTACTCTCACAGATAAGCCGTTGCTCAAGAAGCAGAAACTTTTGCACCTGAATGAATTATGTATCTTCACTTTGTCCAACAAGTTCTGTTTTGATAAATTCATCTGGCCGACTACCCCCTGCCACAACAATCGGCGTATTCGTTTATATTTGTTATTGTTATGTTAAACTTTGCTCATGTTCTACAAAGGTTATACAATACAAACGATGTCTATATTTTTTTACAATATTTTAATATAAATAAATCTATAGTTGACTGTATATCGCTGTACTAGTATTCCATATTGGTTCCTAAAAGTAATATTAAAGTGTACCTATTTTTAGCACTAAAATATGACCTTTTAGCCGACTTAAAAAAGGAGGATGTTCTCTCTGTATATAGGGCAAGAGCCCCGGCTTTGGCCACCTTAAGGAATTTTTTAGAAAAAAAAAATCGCCTCTAATTATGAAATGGATATTGTGTAGATTAGTTACATTAATAAAGTAGATCATTTATTTAGCCATCAGATTTTGTAGAAGTGTGTATTGAGAGACAAATACCTACTTTATTAATATAATTTTTTAAATATGAAAGGTGTTAATCCAGTTGTGGCCACCCATTGGCTACGTATGTTTCCAGCTAGGGGAATTCATTGATTGTCAAAATAACATCAAAATCAAGTTCCTAGATATTCATTTAGCTTCTATAAGAATCCACGATACAAATAAAAAATTGTGCAAGATATTTATCGATTAATTACTAGGGGTCGCCAATTTTATTAGGTTTCTGTTAAGAAATTAAGGGAAATTATTATTTTTGTTTTTACAGTGTCACAAAAATGTTCCTATACACTTACGCCACTACAATTGCTTTTCAAAAGCGATAATCATCAAAGATTTTATTTACTATAGACAGGAAACGAGTCAGGCTTCAGCGCCTTATTTATTGACTTTCAAAATTGCAAATGACCACAACCGGGGTACTGACCAAAACCGGGGGACTCCTGCCCTATATATTTTTTATATATTTTCACCGAGCTCGACTCGTAAACGGCTTATCCGATTCTGATCGTTCAAACTGTATATATTACAATAGATCCCACATTTATTAACTTTAACACGAACTTGAGTAAACTTTAACGTGTACTTGTTTTTACTGTAGGAGTTTGTCCACAATCTAACCATGATAGGATGATGTGGCCGAAGGTGGTGATCACAAAAGGTCTAGGAGGGAACTGGCTCCCAAGTCCCAGATATGGTATGGAAAAGGACATAGGCTACTTTTTATCCCGGGAACGCGGGTGAAACCGCGCGGGACAGCAGTATTAATATAACTTTACTATTGTTTTTTTACAAGAATTTCGGTTATGTTATACCTAATTGACACAATTTTACCAAAGCTCATTCGCGCGTGAAGTCACCGATGAAACACATTATAGCAGAATATAAAGCTCATAAAGCTTTAAAAGCTCAGGATGTAACGGAATACACTTCAATTGAAACGTGAAACTGTAATGAATTTCGCATCTTTTAGCAACTCGCTGAAACTGAACGCTGAAAATAGTTATTTAAGCTGAAATCCCGTTGAAACTTGCCTTTGATAAATTCCACTTGCGTTGCAATAAAATTAATATTAACTAGTTGGCTCATAGTTTGACACGGTACTATTTATACTCATTAATTTCACGTTCTGATATCCTAGTAACGTTATAAACACGTATCAGTATTGCAGTTTCATCAGCGTTTTGGAAGGATTTTATGATTTCTGGGATAAAAAACGTATCCTGTTTTATTTCAATCAATGAACAAAATGTAGACTCCCAGTATAGACGGGCCAGTTAGCGCAGTTAGTTAAGACTGTGGTTAAGATTCCACCTATCACACCGCAGGTCGTGGGTTCGATTCCCACACAGGACATGCATTGGTGTGCATGAACATATCTATATGTCCTGAGTCTAGGAATTATTATAAAATCTAGTATATTAGTTATCTGGTTTCCATAAAACTTCCTTCCATTTCTTTGATTATTTTGGGATCAGTTAGCCGTGTGTGAGGAATATCCCAGGATATAAAAAAAATACATTTAATCACCATCGTTCAAAATTCGGAGTAGCCCGAATGAGGAAGTACATCCACCTTACAAAAGATCGCAGCCAAATACCATAAATGTGGTGTTGTGTTCTTGTGGTGAGTAAGGTCGCCAGAGCTCCATTAGAAGGCGCTGTGCTGGCACCAGTGATGTAGAACCAAATGACTCAGCGCAAGTTTTAATAATAATTTATTTATAAAAACACGCATATTTTAACAGCTATATAAGATTAATGCACACAAGAGTCATATATATATTTATTGCACAAATATTGAACCCTGACACCCAAGCTAGGCAAGAGCCTAGGTATTATGGGGGACAGGATTCGGTCAATGTATTTAAAACATACAATGAAAAATTACAAAAAAACGTGTCTGACGCTGCATAGTACTGACAAAAATTGTTGAAAATGCTAACTTAATGAAGTAAGTAGGTATCTATGTAAGGCAGTGTTTGTTTATTTTAAGTACCATCCGAAGACGTGCGTATGAATACACAAGGCCGAGGACCTTTTCAAAGCGAGGACCTACCTTTTCGAGGGTCCTCGGTTTGACTTGACCAATGATTTAGTGTCACAGTTAGTGACACAACGACTATTCTCAACCACATCCCGGTTTTTTTCAAGGTCAGCAATGCGCGAGTGATATCCCTGGTGTTGCAACCGTCCATAGACTACGGTAACTTACGGTTACCATCAGGCGGGCCGTCTACCTTAGTACAAAAAAGTTCTTCTTTCTTTACAAACGGGTATTTTGAAAGAAAGTCTTTACAACATTAAATCCGACTGTAGCTAGAATACATCGGGTGCGGATTAATTTAACCATAACCTGATATACAGTGAGTATAAATCCGACTAACATATAGGATGAAATGTGAACGGACGTAAGATAGTAATGCAATATTCGACTGTGCTGGTGTATTAAAAGCGAGGATGCACTCAAACCTCCCCGTAATAAAACTTAGTTTGATTTCAACTCGTGATGCAATACGGTTTTAGTTGAAATCCGAAGACTATTATAGATATAAATTAAATTATGCAATTCCAAATAATTTTATTTTGTGTTCCTGCTGACGGTCACTAGATCATTGGGGACCCCCCCGGTCGGTAATGTAGTAATGTCCCATGTCTTGCAACCGACGTCGTATAAAACCATATGCAAATGAAGAGATTGTGTTTTATTTCTATAATAATTAAGGCAGTATCATCAATAAAAGTCATCATCATCATCATCAGCCTATAATGTCCCACTGCTGAGCACAGACCTCCTTTCACAAATGAAGGTGAAAGGGAATGGGCAATACTCCACCACGCGTGCCCACTATCCAACGGTGCACTACTGTTGGAATTTTTCAAGCCACCTAGGAGGCATCCAACTAGCTTAACGACTATCACAATTAAGTGATAACCGCGACCAACGGCTTTACGTGCCTTCCGAAGCACGGAAACGCTCGATTTGAAATACCACTAGGCGGTCACCCATCCAGGTACCGACCACGACAGGCGTAGCTTAACTTTGCCGATCGATTAAGAACGGCTAATCATGCTACACCACGAGCGCCTCTATCAATAAAAGTAATGCTACTCATATGTCTATTTAATTGAAGAAAACAGATATATTCATGGACACAAATTTTTGTACTGAGTAGGAATTGTACCCATAACCTGTGGCGTGGCAGTCAGGGTATCTAACCTACACTCCAATAGGCCCATAATATTTAAAAGTAAATATGTAATTTAATAATACTCCAACTCAACTCGAATACACTCGTTGCACGTAATGAACTCATAGTCCCGCAGATTCATGCGATCCGCATGCGAGTGGGTACACTTAATAAGCGACACCCCACCGATACGCCGCCGATAAAAACGCAAACAACGGCGATGCGTATTTACATAAATCAATAAATACGCTCGCGCCGAACGAGGCGTTCGTAATTCTACGGCGCGGAGCGATGTTTGTTTTAAAATGTGGAACAACGATGCAACGCTATTGATGCTCGATATGTACAAATAATAATTTATTTACCTAATTCTAATATTTTGTGTTACTTATGGTGTTGCAAGCGTCCATAGGCTACGGTAGGCGCTTTGCATCAGGCGGGCCATAAGCACCTTAGTGGTATTAAAAAGAATAGAAAATAAACCGGCGAGTCTGAATCTGACTCGAGCACCGAGGGTTCCGACCTTCCTAGGCAGAAAAAAAATTTGGACCGCATAACTAAATTTGTTTGTGAAGGATTTTTGATGATTTCGCAAAACTGTGCCAGTTAGGAACATCGTTCTATTTTTCCTGTAACATTTACATCAATGTCTATCTACTGTAATTATTTCAGATTTTTTGCTTTGCAGACAAGAGGGAATGGTATTTTTAAATTTTTCATCATAAGTCAAAAACTACAGTACATAAAAGAAAATAAAAACCTGATTTGGAATGTACAAATGAAGCTCTTTCATATGATACCCGATTTAAACGTGATAGTTAGAATGGCATTTAAAAAACATAATAATAATAATAAATAATCAAGAGCCTGATCCAGAAGTCAGAAGGCAGTACTCCTCGATACGGCTCGCATTGTGAGGAGGTTCCTGTCTCTGCAGCCCTAACCACCGGTAGCTTGGACCCTGCTCACGACACCGGCGGAACACTATTTTTTATATTTTTAAATGATTTTAGTATTTAATGACTTTTATAAAAATATTTAAAAATGTATTTAATATGTAAAGAAAAATAAATAAACGAAATAATAATAATAAATCTTTATTACTGGATAGGAATTACATTATAATCACTTATATGGCTATGTTTTTAAGACATACTAGCATACACGTCACCATCTGTACTAGTTCGAAAACTGTATCACAGATGACGGAGCCCTCCACAAAGAATGACACAGTATACATGAACAGAACATAAGTTGTTTTTTTTTTAGATGTAGAGTTAAAAATTACATTATCAGTGTAATAAATGTAAACTTAGGATTGCTGCCTGAATTAAATACTATTACTTCAAAGCCATAGTCTGATCATTATTAAAATAATCGAGTCGTATTGCACCACAAATCTGGCGCGAACTAAAAGGTAATGTGAAATAATCCTATAAACACGAGAGAAATGTGTGGACTGCATAAGTTCAATATAGCCACAAGCTATAGGGACGTAAAGGTTACTTCATATAGCCGCTAAATACAGATAGGAAACGAGGATCAAAGGCATCGATATGGCTCAGTGGATACGTAAACAGTGTGTCAAAGGGCATGTCATATTTGTTACTAAATCAACAACTTTACGAGTACAGTACAAATAACGTTTTACAAAATGTAAAATCGACGGTCTTCGTAATTTGAAAAATATCATATACAAAATTATTGCAAAAAATCTGCATTTATTTTTAGAGCAAGGGTTTTTACGGAATTGCATCTGCGGCTAGTCTTTGCTTAAAAGGAGATTCCAAAAATATATAAATTAAGATTAGTTAATTAGAAATAAATTTATTATTTTTACTAGGTAATATCAACAACAGTAAGTATATTTTGTTCAGCAATTGACAACCAACCTAACATATTGATCAGTACTCAAAGCGGAATAGATTTGATGCTCTAAAAATGGGTTCTCTAACGATAATACTTTTTACTTTTTATAATAAAACTGTTAATTTTTATCGATACGTTTTATTAAACACCACAACACTAGAAGCTACAAAACCGTCGGTGCTCAAAAGGGCATGATTTCGTATGAAACTTTTGTTCCCATTTGAGCACCGATCCAAAATTTTAATCGGTGCTGAAAAAGGAATAGAATCGGTGCTCAAAAAATCGGTGCGCAAATGGGAATACTTCTTTTTACGTTGCTAAAGTTCGAATCTCACTTTAAACTCGCTTTGAATTTCGATTGTAAGAAAACTCATAGTTGTCGTAGGACCTGAGCTGCCAAAACAATTTTTACATTTGGATGACACGGAACATTTTTACCCGTTTCAATATTTTGTTCGCTCCCCTTATGAATTATTTGGCGCATATACCGAGGCCTTTTCAGAAGGAGTACGTCCGCACGTATTAGACACGTAAGCTATTTGTTTTGTTCGAATTGCCACGTTATGAACAGGCGATTAAGTTCATATTTACATGTGCGAGACGCTTATTTCGTCGTGTTTGCTTACATCATACGACACACATTTTCTTTGTTGCCGTTGGTACAGTTTTCTTTTATTGAGATTTCAGAATTTCTGCCATTATTATGTTTGTGGAGTTTTGATAACTCCTTCGTGGACTTTATTTAATGGACCGTCTGCTTTTCAAGTTTAAAACCCCAATGGCTTAGACTGTGCGTTGGGTCAAGTTATTTAGGGTTCCGTACCCAAAGGGTACCAACGAGACCCTTAGCGGAGGCTTAGTAATATAAATAGTCAGTGATTTGTCACTGATTTTGAAAAGTAAGGACCAATCACTGCATCGTATGCACTTGACTTAGCCAATCAGCGCGCATTGTCGGCGGTGGGAAATTGGCGGAATATATTTCAACCAAAATGAACGTCATTGCGCTTCTTTTGGTTAATTGTTCGATGGCGTTCGCTGTCCGTCCATCGTCTGTATGTCTGTCTGTCTATTGGCTGTACCTCATGAGCCGTAACAGGTAGACAGATTTTCTCAGAATGTGTTGTCTGTCACTATTGCCACTATAATAAAAAATATGAAATAACATAAAAAATTAAAGGGTACATAAAAGAAACGTCTTAACCCTTCTACTGCGAGTCCACTTGGCCATTTTCTTTATATGTATAAAAGATAGTATCAAATAATCCTCAAAAACTGTAAGCATATCTGATAAAGAACCAAACATTAATAACTGATCTGATACAAGGCTGTCACCACAGACATTATTAGTGTAAACGATAGGTTAAAGTTTTTTTCAACTAATTATGAAACTTGTCAGAAAGAGATAAATTCCTACATTCTGGCCATGAATGAGTTGGTGGAGGGGTCTAAAGCAAATGCTGATAGATTTGATTCCCTTGTAAACAATTGTAATTGTTTAAAAACTCCATCTAGCTCCTCCAAGTCCGATTGTCCAACTCCATTGTTAAATATCACAATAAATAAATGTAACACACCAAATCCTACAAAATCTTCCATCCCAAAATGTAAACAGGATTTAAATAATTTAAATAATATTGTAATGTTTAGTGATGAAATAGGAAAAAATATGGGAATATTACTTAGTCACTGCTTGGGCCAGTCTATAACTAATATGTGTATGCCCGGTGCTTCTTATAGTCAGATATTAGATAGAATTAATAGCAGTTCATTTAATAATAATACTACATTGATAATATTTATAGGAAGAAGGGGAAATGTGGACAAACAAAGTCTAATACAATACTTTAGTACACTTGCACAATTAAATGTAAAAAATATAGTTTTGTTTTCATTCCCTTTTCTTCAAAGTTTGCCACAGACTGAAAATATTTATAGACACAATTTAAATATGACATTACACACTTTGACATGTCGTCATAGTGATAAGTTTCACTTGATTGATATTAATAGTTATTTAAGTAATTTGAATTATTATTATTATTTAACAGAAGATAATTTTTATCTTCCAAAATACCACAAACGACAAATAGCAGAATCGCTATCATATTATATTAACTCAGCCAATTGTTTGGCTACTCGGACGGCTGCTTCTATTGAGCAGCACAGCTATTTACAACCATTGGAAGCTATTCCAAATAGATTGGATTCATTGGAAGCTATTCCAAGTACAAGTAGTAATTTAAATTAGAACATGTGACAATAGAGGCAACCTCTAGCATTAGTCATAATAATAATAACTATGAAATTATAAGTGTATCCTGCCCATTATCATTAGATATAAAGAGTAATAAAAAGTATAATAATAACTGTAACAAAAGTAATATTAACCTGGTACACCAGAATATACAAGGAATTAAGGGCAAGGAATTAGAACTAGAGTTATTTCTGAACTGTGATAATATTGACATTTTATGTATCACTGAACATTGGCTAAAGGCCCACCAGTTCATGTTTAACTTTAGTAAGCACCAGGTTGCTAGTTCATTCAATAGAAAAGATTCTATTCATGGTGGCTCACTAATAATAATTCAAAACAATTTGAAATTTAAGGAACGCATAGATATTCAGAGCCTATCTATTGAGCGAACTATAGAAATAGCATGTGTAGAGCTTGAGCAATCCATTGTCATGAGCGTATACAGACCCCCTACTGCAGTATTCAATTTGTTTGAAAAATGTATGGATGAAGCTTTGTGTAAACTAAATAGTATGAATAAAAATATAATAATCTGTGGAGATTTTAATATAAACTTGTTGGAGGATAATGCGATATGTAATAAACTCAAATCACTTTTTCTGTGCTACAATCTTGTAAATCTTTTTTTAGAACCAACTAGAATCACTGCCACTTCAGCAACTTGCATTGATAATATTTTTACTAACTTACAGCCAGTAACAAAGTCAATAATAAGTAAATTAAGTTCTGATCACTGTGGCCAGCTGGTCTCATTTCATATGCCTAGAAAAAAAGTGATAAAAAAAGATATTAAGTGTGTTCCTATGAGTGAAAGTCGCCTTGAAAAATTTAGAAATAACATTGTCAATAAATTACCACACGTACCTTACGATAATAATAATGTTAATGAACTTTATAACTCAATTTTTAATTTAACCAAAAATGAGTATAATTCAATGTTTTCTTCAAAAACGGTAAAACGGAAATCTAATACGGTCTTCAATGACTGGGCGACGGTGGGAATTTATATAAGTAGGCGAAAATTGTATGAATTATATAGGGAAAAACAGTATAATCATGATGCTGTTTTTCTAAATTATGTAAGGAATTACTCCAAAACATTTAAATGCGTTTGTACTGCGGCTAAATCAATACATATAAGAAATAAAATTAAAAATAGTCAAGATAAGATCAAGATGACTTGGAAAATTATAAATAGTGAAACTGGAAAGTTCAAAGTACGTAATAATGAGTTTCAACTTATTATTAATGATAAATCAATCAAATCTGATCAAGATGTTGCTGCCGCTTTTGAGACTTTCTTCACCAATATTCCAGTTTCGACTACCAAGTCTCTTAATTCTTCTCCCACCCTCGCTGTATCTTTACTTAGGAAAAATGTAACAGAATGTACTGTTGACTTTAAATTCTCAACTGTTACTTCTAGCGATATAATTAAAGCATTCAAATCTCTAAATTTGAAAAACACTGTTGATCTATGGGGGCTTTCAGTTAAACTTATTAATTCTATAATTGATTGTATTGCACCTCATTTAGCTGTTATTTTTAATAAATGTATTGATTGTGGTGAGTTTCCTGATCTTATGAAACATAGTAAAGTAGTGCCTTTATTTAAATCCGGTAGTACATCCGACCCCACAAATTTTAGACCAATTTCCATACTACCGACATTCAGTAAAGTATTCGAGAAAATTATACTTAATCAATTGATGGTACATTTCAATAGTAATAGACTGCTTCACAGCAAACAATTTGGTTTCACTAGGGGTCGCCAGGGTCGCTCAACAACCGATGCTGGTGTTGAGCTTATTCAACATATTTTTGACGCCTGGGAAAATTCACGAGACACCCTCGGTGTTTTTTGTGACTTATCCAAGGCTTTTGATTGCGTCCATCATAAAATACTGATCAGCAAATTACATCACTACGGCGTTAGAGACACTGCACTTGATCTTTTGATTTCTTACTTATGTGACAGAATTCAAAAGGTTGATGTTAATGGTAAAGTATCCCCTGGGTCATCAGTAACCATGGGTGTACCACAAGGTTCTATCCTGGGACCTTTTCTATTTCTCATTTACATCAACGACTTACCATATCTTGTAGAAAAAAAACATGAGATAGTATTGTTTGCTGATGACACTTCACTTCTTTACAAAGTGAATAGACATGATTTTAATTCTGACGATGTGAACAATGCTCTTTCTGAAGTCGTTGATTGGTTTACTATTAATAATTTATTGCTAAATGAGAAAAAAACAAAATGTATCAGATTCAGTCTACCCAATGTGAGACATTCGGACACAAATATTGTAATTAAAGGCGAAAAACTGGATCTTGTTGAAACAACTGTATTTTTAGGTATCACTTTAGATAATAAGATACAATGGAGCCCTCACATTTGTAAATTGGTGGATAGACTTAGTTCTGCAGCTTATGCAGTGAGAAAAATTCGCGCTCTCACTGACGAATCTACGGCAAAATTAGTTTATTTCAGTTACTTTCACAGTTTGATGTCTTACGGTATCCTCCTCTGGGGTAGTGGTGCCGACATCAATAGAATTTTTATACTGCAGAAGAAGGCTGTCCGCGCAATATATAAAATAAGGCCTAGAGATTCTTTGAGAGACAAGTTTAAATCTATTAATATAATGACAGTGTCGTCACAGTACATATATGAAAATCTTATTCTGGTGAGGAAAAACTTAAATAACTTTCCTAAGAATAGTGACACTCATAGTTTGAACACTAGAAATAAGCACAAACT
This sequence comes from Polyploca ridens, assembly GCA_951394255.1. NCBI lineage: Eukaryota > Metazoa > Arthropoda > Insecta > Lepidoptera > Drepanidae > Polyploca > Polyploca ridens. The sequence continues at coordinate 918,013 of OX596247.1, read as the reverse complement.
TGCTGTACCTTTAACTCGGCTCAGCAAAGTTCTTAACTCTTTCAAGGGGCAATGTATACGTTTCTATAATAAAGTACCCAAAGAAATCCAAGAGCTACCTATACATAGATTCAAAAAGATAGTTAAACAGAAGTTATGCACGAAAGGGTACTATAAAGTTTCTGATTTTGTAGATGACAAGAATGCATTTGAATGAATTGTTCGCTTCGCAGGCTATTGTTATATATATTTTGTAATTGTAATACTTCTATTTACATATTTAAAAAAAAAAAGACTTTCTGAGTTTCTTGCCGGAGTCTTCTCAGTTCAAGTTGTATTTGGAACCGGTGTAGAGCCATTTGTTAACGTTCACAAGTGCCTTATCAGGGCCTAAATTGAATAAATGCTTTTTGAATTTGAATTTGAATTTGACAGACATACCTTTGGTTTTCACAAAATTCACCCATTCGTGATCATTCGATCATGAATTCTCTTGAGTTAACATGCAAACTTAAATATCTAGTCTGTATCCTAAGAGGGCACTTATACGGAAAGGGCATTTATAAAACCCCAAACATAATAAAAAGGTCGTCTCGCGTGCCTGTAACCATTTGTTATAACAAGATTATTTGTCACACGTTTATACAGGTCGTTGTTTTGGTCAGCGACGAGCGACTCAGGGTCGATAATACAAATTATACTGGTGCAAAAAAAAATATAAAAAAATACTTTATTTTTTTGTTAATTATAAAAATTAAAAAATTAAAATTTTGAAAATCATGTAATAAGCTAAAGTGTAGACATAATACTCAACGGGAGTACGAGGGAGTAAAGGGGTGGGGCGATGGCGGCTTGCGCCTAGCTCTAGTCTGTGCTCGTGCCTAGTAACCATACTTTGCGGTAATTTTATTTCAAATTGAATCGGGGGGCACGGCAGTGCCCCCGCCGAGTCGAGCGCGAAGCAAACACTGCCGTACCATCCTTTACTGGAACCATTTCGCCGCATTTTCAGGCCCCTATTTGAGAACCTCTGGATAAGACCCGAACGCAGAAATTTTCGTCATCCAGTAAGCTATAATCACATACTTAAAATCCAAAATTTCAAGTCTGTAGGTCATGTAGTTCCGAAGTTAAGCGAAAGCAAAGTTTCGCATTTATGACACTCACTCATTCACTCACTCACTCACTCATGATCATCAAAATAGAACTAGTACTTCCCATAAACTCAGAGAGCTGAAATTTGGTACAGAGTTAGGGATTAATGACCACATAAAGGGAAAACTATAAAAACTAGGATAATCGAAGATCTGGAGTACCTGGTGACCCTGATTAGAAAACACAAGAGCCCAACCAAACTATTAGAGATCGACATATACCACCTTTACAAAAAATATTCAACTTGGTGGGCCGCTTCATTTTCTACAAAAAGAAGTGAAATCCCATCAAAAACATTCTGTAAAAATCTAGCCAAGTCTCGATGGAGCTGCTTGTTTATCTCTAAAAAGTAATGAAATCTAGACAAAGTCGTGCCAAGTCTAAGGTTCCTTACTGCGATTTCTTTATTGTTATAGTTAATGTTGTGTGACTTGGCCGTTGAAGGGAACACAAGGGTACAAAACCAGGTGTTCCATGACACCATTGCACCAATCTGTACTTTTACCCACTAACGTATAAAGAATGTTCAACGGCCAAGTCACACAACATTAACTATAACAATAAAGAAATCGCAGTAAGGAACCTTAGACTTGGCACGACTTTGTCTAGATTTCATTACTTTTTAGAGATAAACAAGCAGCTCCATCGAGACTTGGCTAGATTTTTACAGAATGTTTTTGATGGGATAAGGTATTTCTCAACATATTTACAGTATTTAATGGAATTAAGTCCATTTTTGGGGAATATATATTTTGTACTACCGCTCCTGGGTCGCTTGTCGCCGACCAAAACAACATCCTGTATAAGGCCTTGTTACAACTATTCACGCAGATGTCCTAGGGATGGGTAGATCGCGTACCGTCACGCATTCGGCTATGATTTGCGACATATTGGAATCTAATGTGGCAGTTTACGCCATAATAATGGTTGTGGTAATTACCTAAACATCTTGAGCGACTGAAGTGTTTGACACTTTTTTTTTATTACTGCAGGCCTGTGTTCGACCACAATCTCACCGTCAGTGATGATGAGGCCAAAGGTGGTAAGCACACATAGCCTAGAGAAAGAAACTGGCTCTCAAGTGCAACTGTCGAAACTGGAGGTGCTTGGCGACAGATTTTCAACTTGAGGTGAGACCTAGCCAGGTGAGTACCACCGAGGTACCCTATCATCGTACTGTGGTTTCCTCACACAAACGACTGAACTATCATATCGTCAATATGATTTTGTAGTTTTGTGAAGCATAACCCTTTTATTCCGTACCCAAAGGGTGCCAAACGGGAGCCTCTTTTAGATTACTAAGCCTCTACTGTCCGTCGAAGCGCTCGTGGTGTACCATGATTAGCCGTTCTTAATCGATCGGCAAAGTTAAGCTACCACCGTCGTGGTCGGTACCTAGATGGGTGACCGCCTAGTGGTATTTCAAATGGAGCGTTTCCGTGCTTCGGAAGGCACGTAAAGCCGTTGGTCCCGGTTATCACTTAATTGTGATAGTCGTTAAGCTAGTTGGATGCCTCATAGGCGGCTTGAAAAATTCCAACAGTAGGATGACCTAGTGGTCAACCTACTGTGGTGGAGTATTGCCCATTCCTTCCTGTGCTCAGCAGTGGGACATTATAGGCTGATGATGATGATGACTGTCCGTCCGTGACTGTCTGTCAGTAAGTTGTATATCATGAACCATAATAGAAAGACTGTTGAAATTTCCACAGAATGTGTATTGCCACTATAACAAGAATAATAATAATATAATAAAAATTAAAATTAAAGGGTGTTCCGCTTTAATTTTTACAAGAATCGTCTTTCTTTGCTGTTTTTTTTGTTGCGCACTATTAATTCCATAGCCAAGTAGAGTTAGTCAATATTATTATTAATGTACGGAAACATGCGTATGCGAGCCCGACTCACACTAGGCGGGTTTTTTATTTATTTAATGTAAAATGGTAAAAAAGTACAAAATAGTTACTACAGTTCGATACTTATCATTAAATTGCAGTAGCTCTATTATGGTAACAATTTCACTCGCATTGAACTGTTTACGAGTTTTCTTTAACATTTAAGTCACTTCATGGAAGACTGTTAAAAGCTTTATTGTACTGTCATAAAATCTAATACAGACACATCAAGACGTATAGATATTTCAAATGTGGAAGCAAATCTCGCATTTGAAATTTTATATCACAGTCAAATATTATGTGATATCTTACAAAATAAATAAAATTAGCTGTCCCGTGCAGTTTCTCTCGCCTTAGAAGTAGCCTATGTCTTTCTCCATACATTAGGCTATTTGGGTGCCAAATTGTATCGTGATCGGATGAGTAGTTAAGGCGTGAAAGTATAACAAACAAACACTCACATTCGTAATTTTAAGGAAGGAAGTAGGTAGTTGAGTAGGTACTTTTAACCTCCCGTAAATTAAGTTGCTAGAAGTTATCTGAATTATTACTTTTACGTTGACCATCGTTTTCTAAAAGCTTTCATCCTGCGTAAAGCATGACGAGTTGGAGAGAGTCTCACAGGGAATTCAGTTTCTTCAAACTTGAGCTCATGGTTCCTTTTAGCATTTTAGTGTAAGATCTGCAGATGACTAAAAAAATCTATAAAGTCCGTCAGTTAGATTATCAAAATATATTAGACACGTATTTTTTTTTGTCAATTAAATTAAAGATACGAAGATATCGTGTGTTGAAGTTCCACGTGACGTCACGTTAGAGTACACTTTTTACTCTAAAGTGACGTCCCGAGCCCCCAATCCCGAACTTTGACTTGTTGTTATTTTGATGATTAGGTAAAGAAAAATATTAGAATACTAGCTGCCCAGCGCGACTTCGTTCGCATGGTGCTACCCTTCCCTATGGTGCTACCCTACCCTACCCTATCTAAACCATCCAGAGCGCCACTCAAACCATACAAAAAAAATCATTCAAATCGGTCCAGCCGTTTAGGAGGAATTCAGTGACATACACACGTGCAGTAGAATTTTATATATAAAGAAGATAATTAGAATTATATTTTTTTTACCTGCGAATCATCCCTGTTCAGAACCTACCCATTCTGGCTAAACACACTGTATATATGAGCCACTTTTTTTTTATATGATACCCTATAATCCAACTCCCAAGTAGACCAAATATAACAGTACCATATCCTTCATGTAAAAATAGATTGAAAAATAACATAGAGACAAGAGTCGGAGTCGCAACAAATTTATAACAGGCAATAAATATTTATCAATGCCTTTGAACCAAAGCACACATTCGTAATATTAGGGATGAGATAGGATAAAAGTGGCTGAATATGAATAAGTGGCAAATCCGATGCATTGTGTTATATTATACAAAGAGATACTGGCACTCTGCGAAAAGGATATTCGTACTTTACATGTAAAGTTTACAAATCTGCTCTCTGGGCACGCGTGGCTTGTCGACATAACCTACACATTCAGGATTTTGTTGTTATGCATGTCTAGTAATTATACACGGTGACTTTTTATTCGTCTTAGAAACGCAGCCCACTTATTACACCCAATGAATAGTTACTAATCATTAAGAAAAAACAATATTAATATTTATTATAATTATGACAAATCGAGTTAATAAATTAAAGTTTACGTATAAAAACATACATATTGAAACCAGAATTGTTTCGAACTGTGCGGGCTCAAAGGAGTTTTCTTCCGCGGACGCTCAGATTGTGGAATGAGCTCCCCGCCGTGGTTTTCCCAATGGAGTACAGCATGGGGTTCTTCAAAAAGGGCGTGAAGAGATTTCTTCAGGGTCGGCAACGCGCGAGTGATGCCCCTGGTGTTGCAGGCGTTCATGGGCTACGGTAACTGCTTACCATCAGGCGGGCCGTATGCTTGTTTGCCAACTTAGTGGTATAAAAACAAAAAAAAAAAAAAAAAAAAAACGTAGAAAATACCAACCCAGAGCACGAGTCAAGTACACTGCGCTCGTAACAGGGTGTTTAAAACTGCGTCGTGCATTATAATGAATAATATTTGACTTTTTTTTAATAATTTGTAACTTTTCATTGGGTACATTATGTGGCCTGCGTTTCTAAGACGAATAAAAAGTCACGGTGTATAGCTAGTCGATCGCTCATTACGATTACAACCTCTTTAGACAATTAATATTGCATAAGCTAAAGCTAAACTTAACACTGCTACTGTTTCACATTAAAAACCCATTGCATTTTGTTCTGCTTCTGTATCTTATCTCCACACAAAAACATGTTAATTATTATCAAAATCACATATTGATCGTAATAAAGGAATGCGCTACGAATTACGATACGATATACTGATAAATGTTACTAAATAAAAATAGCTATACAGATTATCAAAGAGATAGTTAATCGGACGCTAACACACCTTGATAACTAGTCCAATCATGTCGTTATATACATTAGATCAATATAAATAGGAGTAAGGAACTCAACAACGGGTCAATGTTAATGGGGAAAAAAAAATATTAATTCAATAATTAATTACTTCAGACAATCAAATGTATAATCGCCAAAATATGCTTTCGTGCATGTTTTATAAAAATATGAAATATTCTAGCAGCAAATCCCATTAGCATTATACAGGGTGTTGTTTTGGTCGGCGACAAGCGACCCAGGAGCGTTAGTACAAAATATATATTCCCCAAAAATGGACTTAATTCCATTAAATACTGTAAATATGTTGAGAAATACCTTATTCAATTTGAAATAAAATTACCGCAAAGTATGGTTACTAGGCACGTGCACAGACTAGAGCTAGGCGCAAGCCGCCATCGCCCGACCCCTTTACTCCCTCGTACTCCCGTTGAGTATTATGTCTACACTTTAGCTTATTGCATGTTTTTCAATTTTTATTTTTTTTTATTTTTATTATTAAAAAAAATAAAGTAATTTTTTTATATTTTCTTTAGCACCAGTATCATTTGTATTATCGACCCTGAGTCGCTCGTCGCTGACCAAAACAACGACCTGTATAATGCTTCTAACATATTGCTAGAATAAAACCACATTTCCAAAAGAGAGATGAAAAATTCCAGTGAATTTTTACAGCATCAAACTGATCTCATCTATAATAAAATAGTTATCACGTTATCTCGTACGAAAAATTATCTCGCTCCTACAGTACGGGCGCATGTCACTGCTGATAAGGACAGATTGATGGCCTCCGATAACAATGATAAAAACACATTTGATACTAGTATTATTCTAGCCACTATGGCTAACGTAGCTCTCGTTGTAGGAGCGGCCAGTAATTTAGGCTATCAAGTGCTAAGGAAGCTAACAAATATATACAATGGCAAAATATACTTCACAACTGAAGATGAAACCACAGGCTATAAAATACTCAAGAACCTCGAAAGAAACGGAGTGGATTTACACTATTTACAAATGGATGTGACATACACAAAAAGTATTATAAAAGTGAGACATTTCATACAAGATTTGGAAGAGAGAATAGATCTTATAATAAACATAACAGATTATGTATTAGAGAAGAATATATCACATGTGGAAAAAGTGAGAAGAACGTTAAGTGTAAATTTTTACGGATATATAAATTTTGGGAAACTTGTTTATCCATTGCTGAATGAAGATGCGAGGGTCGTGAATGTATCCGGACCGGCCGGACTTCTAGCTACAATAGAAAATGAGAAGATAAAGAAAAGGATTAGTGATATGACGTTGACAGAAGACGAGCTAGTAGCTATAATGCAAGAATATGAACAGGCTGCTAGAAAAGGGGTCGAGAAAACTGAAGGTTGGGGAATGAGTGTCCATGCTGTCAGCAAAGTAGCTCTAAACGCTGTGACATTTTTGCAACACAGAGAATGGTCTGACAAAGGTATTGTGATAAATTGTGTGAACCCTGGTAATGTGTCTAGTCGTGAAGAGAGGAAATCAGCAAAAGTTTATGAAGAAGGCGCTAAAGCAATTCTTTATATGGCATTAGAAGCGCCACTGTCTCTTAAAGGTAACTTTGTGTGGAGTAATTATTCAGTTATTGAGTGGAATTCAGATCCTTATGTAGAAGTTACTACTGTATAAAGTTATTAAATAAAACCTAACTATAAGTATTTGAGTACCTATTTATTCATGTTGACTCGAAAATTAAATTATTATGTTAAATGTTAAAATGACTTTTATTCATATAGGTTTTTCCAATCAAAATATTGATAAGCGACTAGGTCAGAATGATGAATTATAATCAGCTGATATACTAACACATCTTATTATCGCTGGTATCTATTCTAAAACTGTCATCAAGTACATGGAATATTAAACAACACTACTGCATGTTTACATATTTTCAAACAACTTTATCAAAAAGGTCTTTATCTTAATACGCGTCAATCATAAATTATCTGTATTCACTTCTCTCAATAATAACCGTAGTAATAACTCTCATATATTCAATTTAATATAGAAATGTTTTACCACAATGTGATGTTTTCATTACGTGACTTCCCTTTATAACTTTTAATAAAACCATTGCAACATTTCAATGGACATATAAACGCTTGACAGTTTCGACAACTCACGAGTTGCGGAACGATCGTAAAAACGGGTTTTACTATCATTCAAACGTAATTCGCTAGACGTACGATGGAAGTGAAAATCATGCCACGAATGTCTCAGTTTCTATGCAACAATTTCATTCGTATCACATGGTGTTAGAAGCTAGTTCGCATTGACAGACACTTTGATTGGTTTGTTGACATATTGGCACGACGTCTGGTAATCAAAATCAGGACGAGGATAAAGAATTTCCATCTTAAAAACTTGTCCTACATTGTCTGTGTCCTACATAAAGTGCATTTGGTCCTTTTATTGTGTATATCTGTTTTGATAAGTGATGATATGGGCGATGGTGGAGGTTGATGTGGTTGTTATGATACCCATATATCTCGCCACAGGTCAATTCACAACCCACAAATATTTGTGTGCATGAACATGTCTCCTTGTTCTGAGTCAAGGTATAAATATCTATTTATTTAAAAAATATGTAGTAGGGCAAGAGCCCCGGCTTTGGCCACATTAAGGAATTTTTTATATAAAACAATTCGCCTCTAATTCAAAAATGGATATTGTGTTGATTAGTTACATTAATAAAGTAGGTAATTTATTTAGCTTTCAGGTTTTGTAGAAGTGTGTATAAGGAGACACATATTTTATTTATTATTAAATTTTAAAGATAAAAGGTGTAAAATCACTATTGACCCAGTTGTGGCCACCTATTTCCACCTAAGTTTCCAGATAGAGGAATTCATTGACTATCAAAATAACATTAAAATCAAGTTCCTAGACATTCATTTAGTATGTAATAATAATTATCCTGTAATAATAATTATCCTGGGACATTCGTCACACACGGTCATCTGATCCCACACTAAGCTTGTACTATGGAAACCAGATAACTGATATAATACATATACTACTTTTTGTTTGTAAATACATACTTAATATACATAATTACACCCAGACTCAGGACATACAGACATGTTCATGCACACAAATGCATGTCCTGTGTGGGAATCGAACCCACGACCTGCAGCGCGTAAGGTGAACCTTAACCAACTGCGCCAACTGGCCCGTCAACTTCAATATACTTCAATAAGAATCCACGCAAAAATTTGAGCATGATATTTATCGATTAATTACCAAGGGTCGCTAATCGTGTCTGTTAAGAAATTAACGGAAATTATAATTTTTGCTTTTACAGTGTCACACAAAAATTCCTATACACCTACGGCGCCACTACAATTGCTCGTCAAAAGCTATAATCATCAAAGATTCTATTTACTATAGACAATAAACGAGTCAGGCTTCAACGCCTTATTTATTGACTTTCAAAATAGCAAGTGGCCACAACCAGGGTACTGGCCAGAACCGGGGCTCCTGCCCTATATCAGTTATCTGATTTCCATAGTACAAGCTCTGCTTAGTTCAGGATCTATAATATAATACATGCGGAAGTGTTTGTTTGTTGTCCAATCGTAAGGAAACCCGTCCTCTCTTAAAATCGATAGATGAATCAATTACAATTTATCAGTAAATAGTTCCTATTCTTTATTAGGATTAGAACTAAGATCAAATCCTCATACCCAACTCTAATTTGAACATTTGTGTTTAGGTCTGAAAGGTATGTAAAAACATTACGTATGTATGTATACGTTTGAAGCACTGTACTAACGCTACTCAATTCTACACATTTTGATCATGAGAAAATAAGGAAGGTCTGGCGGTCCTGGAATCTTGAACTATTTGTTTTATGCTTCTTTTCAATCCCGTTATATTGTTTTTATTTTTCCTTTTGTTACCTGAACGCCGCCCTTTTAATCAGGAAAAAATTACTGGCTTCTAAGGATTAATATCGAAATTTCAATTTAGGAAAACATCGCCAGAGAGGCACCCTGATTTTATTATGCTTTTTCTTTTGAATTTACACATTTCCTCTTTTCTCAAACTGAGAAGAACAGACGAGCATTTCCGATGGCGAAGATTACATTTTTTGTAAATCATAAGGATATGGTAACAGTATATGGTTTGCTCTTTGAAAATTGCTTAAAATAATACGTACGATAAGGATATTGTTACTTGTTTTTATACTTACATAATAATGCTTTGTCAGCTTCACTCACTATAGACCGGGAGATACTGGCACAAATTTCCTGGTCATTTGTACCAGTATGGCGACCCTTCAGGGGTCTAATTACGTAATGACGAAAAGGAAAATCATGGTCATAGCGCTGGTGCTATATCATTCCCACGCAATTGCGTGGGCGTTAATCGAACGTATCGAATAAATTACGAGTATCGAACGATTTGTTCCACAACATTTTTGTATTTTCCGATAGTCGATGAAAAAAAAGGCAGTTGCGCGTATTAAAATGAAATGTTGTAGACTTAAGCTAGTTATTAAGTTGGTTTCAATAAAGTATTATTATTATATTTTTTGTACCAGGCAAATTTTTGCATAGCTAATCATCGTCGGGTAGTCATTCATGAAAATCACCATGCCATACTTTTCCGAGGATTCCGAATGGCCGCCATACCACCACAAAGATGCGATTAGCGCCCACGCGATTGGGCCGCCGTTACCAGCGCTATGAACATAATTTCCCTTTTCGTCATTACGTAATTAGACCCCTGAATGGTCGCCATACAAATGAATGGTACAAATGACCAGGAAATTTGTGCCAGAGTCTCCCGGTCTACCATCGTTGCTACTGATATACAAGATTGAGGAGTAACGCAACCTCCATTGTTACTATTTTTAAGATGTTAGTAAACAACTATCATGCAAAAAACCTAAGACAGAACCTGCTTTGTGTTCTTAAGACTGCCAAAAAATTATATAAACGAAAATAATACCAAATTCAACTTTTATTTTCCCATGTCAAAGGCGTCTTGTTAGAAGTATTTAATGTAACAATTAAAATGTAATGTTGGGGTACAAAGGCCGTTAATGACGTGTCAGGGGCACGCTGCAGCTAGGTGACGCGGCGTGGCGCTTCAAACTTGTCGCTACGACATAGTAAAATAACAAAAACACGGCGTTAATTCAATAAGAATTCAACAATATCATATCACCTCAAAATACAAGAGAAGCAATTATGTTTGAGAAAAATCGTTTAAGCTGTTTCAAAGATAAATGCTGCAGAGATACTAACTCACACGCACATACCGTCTCCTTTACGTTGTTGGTAAAAAAGTTATTTCACTCTGTAGTTTTATTTATCGTTTTAAATTTTCCTTTTGTGAAAAATTTCTTGTTCTACGCTCAAAAGGAAAAAACTCTTTTTTCAACAACAAGTTATAAACGAGAATTAAATTCATTTGTCTGTTTTTAGTAGAGTGTAGGGCTGTCAGATCGGATCCCACAGAGAAGAGTTCTAGAGTTCTGCATTCCACATTGACTGTAAGCTATGTGGGGCCATTGAATGTAAAAAAAGTGTATGATATGCGATCAGTAGCGAATATTGCAGAACTCTAGAACTCTAGACTGCTTGCTGTGTGCACAATAGTCAATACGGAATGCAGAACTCGGAACTCTAGAACTCTCTCTGTGGGATCGGCGCCTTAAGGTCATTTTACATACGTTTCACAAAAACAATCATACAATTTATTCACGGTATATTAGCTTTTATTTGTGTATTTTTTTTTGTGTGGATAAGTTTGTGTTGGTTATTCACAATGTCAGCATGGTCAGTGAAGGCGATGAGGACACAAAGCCTAGATCGCCTATTGTTATAGGCGATGGTAAGTTATTAAATACACAAGATTTGCTATGAGCAAAAAAATTTTTTTTTTACTTTTTATAAGCCTGTGTTTGACCGCAATCTCACCATGGTAAGTGATGATGCGGCCGAAGGTGGTAAGCACACAAAGCCTAGAAGGAACTGGCTCTCAAGTGCAGCTGTCGGAACACACCGAAAGGTGCTTGGCGACAGATTTTCAACTTGAGGGTGGTAGCCAGCCAGGCGGGTACTACAAAGTACCCTACCACCATGCTATAGTTTCCTCACGATGTTTTCCTTCACCGAAAGCTCAAGGTCATTGTAGGATTCGAACCCGGGACCTTCGTCTCGGTATCCGACGTCACTACCACTGAGCTATCATCGCCTTAAAATTCTGTATATGCAATATTAATTTGTATCTCTGTAAGCTAGAACTCTAATTTATGACGTGTAATAGCGAATTAAGATAAGTAATTGGCTCCCATTCAAAGTAACAGTAATAGCATTATCCTCTTTCCGAGCGTAAATAGTTAACTCATAGTACTCGCTAACGCGATTCCGTACTTTCGATTGTCTGTCGTAGAAACTTTTCGTTTTTTCCCAGTTAAGAAGTTAATTAATTGGAGTTTCAAAGACGGAACGTCTTTTTGCTTAGTCAGACGATTCCGTTATAAACGAGACTGGTAATTGTTTCAGACGGATTAAAGTAAAACTTGGAACTGATTTTTACAATTTTTAAGACGATTCGAGCATCGCTCAATGGTCAATTACCCGAACTAAATAAAACGATATTTTTATAGCTACCTAGGTAATGCCCCACTTGCTATGCAACGGAGTTTCTTGCCTTCCCAGTGTTCTCAGTTTAAGTGTATTACGAACCGGTGGTAAATTCAACTGTATGTACCAATGTAACGTTCATAAGTGCCTTACTAGGGCCTAAACTGAATAAATGACTTTTTGATTTTGATTTTGATTTTGAACGCCTTTTTTTCTGTGTCAGAAACCATTTATCATCATCATCATCATCTACCTACAATGTCCCACTGCTGATCACAGGCCTCCTTTCATATATGAGGGTGAAAGGGAATGGGCAATATAATGGCAATATACAACTCACTGACAGACAGTCACGGACGGACAGTCATCATCATTATCAGCCTATAATGTCCCACTGCTGAGCACAGGAAGGAATGGGCAATACTCCACCACGCGTGCCCACTGCGGATTGGTGGAGGTAGGCTAGTGGTCATCCTACTGTTGGAATTTTTCAAGCCGCCTATGAGGCATCCAACTAGCTTAACGACTATCACAATTAAGTGATAACCGGAACCAACGGCTTTACGTGCCTTCCGTAACACGGAAACGCTCGATTTGAAATACCACTAGGCGGTCACTCATCCAGGTACCGAACACGACGGTGGTAGCTTCACTTTACCGATCGATTAAGAACGGCTAATCATGCTACACCACGAGCGCTTCCATTTATCAGCTAGTATGTATATAAAATAGATCTACAATATATTATTATAAAAAGACATAAGGATTGGGTACATGGAGTAATCTGATCTGATTCAAAAAAATCTTTCATTTAAATAAATAAATATCCTGGGACATTCCTCACACACGGTCATCTGATCCCAAACTAAGCAGAGCTTGTACTATGGAAACCAGATAACTGATATACTACATATATTACTTTTTGTTTGTAAATACATACTTTATATACTTAATACTTAGGAAGCTACATTGCCCCCGAGTGCTATAAGCTAGTTAGATATACAGTCAATGGTGCCGATTCTGTTGTAAATCGCACTAAACTAATTATAGTCACATCTCATCTCTTTCTTACGAACATGATTGAAAAAGGATAGATATTTTAAGTTGTCAAATTAATCTTTGCCGTCATATTTTGCGTAACCGCGATAGATGGCGACTAAAATTATAAGTATTAATTATTATTAATCAAAAAGGGCGTGAAGAGATTTCTTCAGGGTCGGCAACGCGCGAGTGATACCCCTGGTGTTGCAAGCGTCCATAGGCTACGGTAACTGCTTACCATCAGGCGGGCCGTATGCTTGTTTGCCACCTTAGTGGTATAAAAAAAAAAAAAAAAAAAAAAAAAAAAAAAAATTGAAAACAAGCATTGGACTAATTTGACAGGATAAAATTTCTTACATCCTTTTCTTATGTTTTTTGTTAGAAAGAGACATAGTGACATTAAAGTTAGTTTAGTTGTGAACAACAGAATCAGGGCCAATGTCATCTTACTGCATTTATCAAACATTTCATCGCGTAAACAAACACAATAATAAACACTTATTTATATAAACTTAAATTTTTATAAACTTGTAGACATAGAATGTTGGACACAGACCATTCCCTTATTTAAATGTAAATTCCAAATTGAACTTTATTTAATCTACGCAACAAGACTTCAATTATACTAACATAAATAAAAGCTCCCTCAACAACTGGAGTGGGACGGTTGTCAAAGATGGTTGCTTGTTAAAAAGTTTAACTTGCATCTAGTACTTGGGCGCATTCGTTAACCTTACCAAGATTGTGAATATCTTACGCGACGTGATATCTTTGGCTCTATATTGAGAGACTAACTTTTGTTTCCACGTTTTACTTGAATTCCATAGAGATCTAATGGTTTTCCCAAAAACCGGGATGAGTAGTAAGTACAGTAGTACCAAATTAATATGGCATACCGACATCTTATCGATGTATCTGCGCAGAAGATACATTTTCAAAGCGCGGGAAACGCCATTGGTCGGCAGCTGCCGCCATGTTAGCGCGCGCCGTGCGGAGGGGCGAGACATGCGAGTGAGACGGAACTAACAGCTGCAGTGTATTATGAACCTTTTAGTAGTGATCTAAGGTTGATTGTAAGTTTTAAGCATTCTTTCGTAAATCCTTTCTTTTCTGTGCGAACGAAGATTCACGACGCGCCATATCAGTTGGGTAATACTGTACCTATTCACTGTTTTTTATACTAATAAGGTAGCAAACAAGCATACGGCCGCCTGATGGTAAGCGGTTACCGTAGACTATGGACGCATGCAACACAGAGGTACCACGCGCGCGATGCCGACCCTGCAGACATCCTTCACACCCTTTTTGAAGAACCCCATGCTGTACTCCCTTGGGAAAACTAGGGCGGGGAGCTCATTCCACAGTCTGAGCGTCCGCGGAAGAAAGCTCCTTTGAAACCGCACAGTATGAAGCCATTTTGGTTCCAATATGTGAAGATGGACTTTAGCTGCAGTATTCTGTTAGGTGGAAGAACGACACCTTAGCTTACCTTCTCTCTTAAACAGATCTTTCTAAATATACATATAGAGTGAAACGTCAAATCTAACTATCAGTCGTATTGTGAATAACTAGTCTTTGACCCCTGTCAGCTGAGGACTGTGTCTGACACCCTTGGATTTGCTTTTACATTATATTTCCATTTCAAATAATAATGAGGCTATTTGCAATTGATATCTGCTCGATGGAAATAGTATGTTTTTTTTTAGGATAATATATCAAAACTTTGCTATAGTCAATATTTTAAAAAGATTAGATTTACATTTGCTAACAAGATTTTCTCTTCAGTTTTTACTTTTTAGGGTTCGAAACGGTATCAAACGGTGTCCGGCGAGATCCTTTGCTAACATATGCCGTCCATCCGTTTATACGGAACAACCGTACGAGCGAGATGAAATTTGGCGCGCGTGTAGATTCAAACCTAGATAAAGGATGTTTTTATTTACAATCCAATAAATACCTATCAACTTAAGTTAAAACAAAAAAGTACATCTAAAATAATATTACATACATACGAGAATAAATAATCTCCTTTTTTTGAAGTCGATTAATAGACGATCTTCTAAATGATCCGTGATCCAAACGCATGCCAATGTCTCCTTCTATAAATTTGGAAGAAAGAATACTTTTATCCCAGGAAAAAGATCTCTGAGGAACGCGAGTAAAACCCCGGGGCAAACTAGTAAAGTAACTAATAAATATATCTTACTAACGATATTTGTTCCCGCTCTATCTTATAT
Source organism: Polyploca ridens (assembly GCA_951394255.1). Classification (NCBI taxonomy): domain Eukaryota; kingdom Metazoa; phylum Arthropoda; class Insecta; order Lepidoptera; family Drepanidae; genus Polyploca; species Polyploca ridens. Next base: position 902,580 of record OX596247.1, on the reverse strand, counting down.
AATCTTATAATACGGTTGCACAGGGCGGGCAATCAACCTGCGTAGCCCAAGGTTGTTTAGACCAATTTAAAGAGTATACACAATTTACTTAACCAATACTTCGTGTGAAAACAAATATTATTCCCAACAATGAAATATTCCTCAATCTATAACCAATACTCATTTATTCCCAAATTCAATACAAAAAGCGATTGAATGAAGCTATACAAAGAGCTCTAACTGTTGAATAACAACAAAACGTTAAAACAATTCTATATTTGCTTAGCATATTCCAATCAGCTTCGTTTTTGAAAAGTGATAGAAATTCGATTCGAATTATTATCGAGGATCGCCCGCGGAGCTCTTGATTTCTTTTTGTTTTTTCTCGCTCCAATCTCAGTGTACTCATATTGTAGGTTCTCGGTTCTCCTACATTAATGCTTTGTTGAATGAATTTTAATTTCAGAATTTACTTGTAGGAGCATTTATTGGTACAAAAGAATTGTAAAACATACCTATAATATTGTCACCATAACTATGTTTTGCTGACAAACAACTACAATACATACTTTATTGCAAGCCGCTTTATAACAATTCTGGGGCCAAACCACAATATAATTTGAGGTGATAATAATTAAGTAATTCATAGGAAAAAAAATCATTTCCAAATCATCCTAAGTGTGTATTTTTGTGATTCTATCACGTAGTAACATAACAACGAATCGACGTGATTTTCGCATAGACATAGTTTATGAGTCGGAGAGTGACATACCTACGGGAAGGCGGGTGAAACCGCGGGGAATAGCTTATTGGTTACATAGAAATAATAAAAACTCTAGACCAAAGACAAGATAGTCTCTATGTTTACCACAGCAAACACAATGGTGCCGATTCTACTGTAAATCGCACTAAACTAATTTTAGTCACATCACATCTCTTTCTTACAAACATTATTGAAAAATGATAGACATATATCTAAAGTCTTTGCCGTTTTCATTTGTCTAATTTTATGTTGAAAACAAGCAATTGCACTAAATTGACAGGACTAAATTTCTTACATCCTTTTCTTATGTTCTTTCTTAGAATGATAGAGTGAGACTATATTAGTTTTTTTGTCGACTTGTTTATTTTAAATTAAAAATAATTGAAAAGTTTGAACTTATAATCAGAAACTGCCGGAAAGCTATCAATCTCTGGAAAAAGCAATATATTTCTACTACTATTAAAATTTTCTGTAAATTTCAATAAGTTTGTTTGTTTCTAGTGTTAAATTATTGTTTGATTGAGCCAGCGGGTAAAATTAAAATATGAATTAATATCGAAAGTACTATCGGAAAACTTATCGTCAAGACTTCAATGTCCCTATAAAATAGAGTAATAGGGTAACTAAATAGAGTAATCCTAATTATAATATAATAATATCCTTACTATTAATCCATACTTCCATACTTCATATTATAAGTGCGAAAGTAGATCTGTTTGTTTGTGCCTCAACTACTGAACGGATCATCATGAAATTTGGCACGCAGATAGCCTATGGTATAGAGAAGGATATAGGCTACTTTTTATCCCAGGAACGCGGGTGAAACCGCGGTGGACAGATAGTAATAAATAAGACTTTTAAAACTGCAATAGCAAACAACACCTGCGTTACATTATCATCAAATAACTTTTCCACATTTATGAAAACAAAATTAGCGCGCAACATAAATTAAAGCACCAAACTTTTTCAGTATTTTATTAAAGCCACATAATCTAGGTCAACTTAACATGCCTATCCTAACTCAGGTTTACATCTGCAAAGCCTTTGGGGATGAAAAATTCCGAGTGTAGTGGCACAGTAGAGTTTCCTCCATATACAATTCATTAGATGGCCCAATCCACTATCTCTTGGGGTCGCAGTTCCGGATGCAACACTGCCTTGCATTTTGATTGCAAAATATTTTAGTTATGTGCATTTTTTTAACTTATGAATAAGGTATGGTTAAAAAGGCAAACATCCTGAGAATACAGCATGGGGTTTTTTCAAAAAGAGGGTAAAGAGATCTTTGCAAGGTTGGCATCGCGTAAGTGATTGTGTTGCAAGCGTCTATAGGCTAAGGTAACCACTTACCATCAGGTTGACGGTTGGTATAATTGTTTGCTTCCTCAGTAATATAAAAAATCAAAATCCTTCCATAGTTGAAGTAGAATGTCACATTTTTTAAAAAAACCTCAACTTTTTTTCCTCATATTCCTCATATACGTATTATGTAGTTTTAAACATATTAATAATACGATCATGTAATAGTAATAGCAATAAGAAATATTTATTGTCTATCACAATCCATAATACATCACATCGGGGACAGCGTTATCTGTCGCACAAACTTTGGAATAGAAAAACTTGTGTCGTTAGTGTGGTCGCGGCTTTATATATCCTTTTCATTCGCTGCTTCCTCGGCCAGAAGAAATTTATTCTTGTCCCTGTTCATTATATATTAATGTCGTAAGGGAACTGCGTAAATCATAGTTTTACCGTATAATATGTCGACGAATTGTTTTGGACGGCGACATGTAAAATGAGCCAACCATGTTTTTAGGGGTAGGTATACCCGACAGATGTTTTGAAGGTTCTATTTAACATAATTATAAGTTTTAGCTGGGAAAATAGAAATAATAGTATATGAAGGTTTATTCTGTATTGTGGTATAATTTCTATAAAAAAATCACAGCATTATCCCAATCGGATCTATAAGAAACGAAACATTTAATAATAATAATATAATTGAAAGGCTTGTCGGCGCAGTTGGTTAAATACTCCACCTATTGCGCCGCAGGTCGTGGGTTCGATTCCTACACAGGACATGCATTTGTGTGCAAGAACATATCTGCATCTCCTGAGTCTGGGTGTAATTATGTATATTATGTATGTATTTACAAACAAAAAGTAGTATATGTAGTATATCAGTTATCTGGTTTCCGCAGTACAAGCTCTGCTTAGTTTGGGATCAGACGACTGTGTGTAAGGAATGTCCCAGGATATTTATTTATTTATTAAAAATTAAATGGTAGTTAAAAATTATGATCAAGAAGAGTAATTTTAGATCGAAGATGTTATACCTTCACAAAACACAAATTCAGAAAATATAAAAAAGCGGCCAAGTGCGAGTCGGACTCGCCCATGAAGGGTTCCGTAGCAGCAAGTAATCTAATCTAATAATATATATAAAATGCTTTTGTGGGTACGTAAATACGCAGTTTTCTCAATCACCACCAACCCCAATCAACTTCCCGTTGGGGTGGTAAATACCCCTTGGTCTCCAGGTGGTAGTAAGGGAGTCTGGTCGCGGTGGGTGGAAGGGGGTGGTTGTGGGTGGCGAAAATGTTAAAACATATATTGCTGTCCTTTTCTAACGCATGAGGACTTCTGAAAAGATCTCAACATTTCTGGAATGGAAAGTTCCAAAATGTGTAAAACGGTTATAATCGATCTGGAATGTTCTAGAAAGTTCAACAAATATCTGGAATGATCTAGAAAATTCTAGAGTGAATGCAAACTATTATTATCGATATAGCATGTTTTGAGAAAGTTCTACAAATTTCTGGCTTCATCTAGAAAGTTCCAAAACTGTTATTATCGAGTTAGAATGTTCAAGAACGTTCTAGAAATTTTCCGATTGATCTGGAAAGTTACAAAATGAGTAAAACGGTTATAATTTATCTGGAGTGCTCTAGAAAGTTCAACAAATATCTGGAATGATCTAGAAAATTCTAGAATGAATGCAAACTATTATAATCGATATAGAATGTTTGAGAAAGTTCTACAAATTTCTGGCTTCATCTAGAAAGTTCCAAAATGTCCAAAACTGTTATTATCGAGTTAGAATGTTCGAGAACGTTTTACAAATTTACCAAATGATCTGGAAAGTTCCAAAATGAGTGCAATTTATTATGATCGAGATAGTTCTAAAAATTTTCCGAATGATCTGGAAAGTTCCAAAATGAGTGCAATTTATTATGATCGATTTAGAATGTTCGAGAATGTTTTAGAAATTTCTAGAATGATCTGGAAAATTCCAAAATGAGTGCAATTTATTATGATCGAATTAGAATGTTTTTTTTTTTATACCACTAAGGTGGCAAACAAGCATACGGCCCGCCTGATGGTAAGCAGTTACCGTAGCCTATGGACGCTTGCAACACCAGGGGTATCACTCGCGCGTTGCCGACCCTGAAGAAATCTCTTCACGCCCTTTTTGAAGAACCCCATGCTGTACTCCATTGGGAAAACCACGGCGGGGAGCTCATTCCACAATCTGAGCGTCCGCGGAAGAAAACTCCTTTGGGCCCGCACAGTTCGAAACAATTCTGGTTTCAATGTGTGAGGATGGACTCCCCGTCGATGGCGGGAGTTGCGATGGTAGAAGGTAGCCGTGGGCAACAAGTCGAACAATTCTTTAGAACACTCTCCGTTGTACAAGCGGTAGAACACACATAAAGAGGCAAAGTCTCTCCTCAGACTGAGAGGTTCTCTGATGGTTCTGAGATGATCGAGAAAGTTTCAATAATTTTCCGAAGGAAAGTTCCAAAATGAGTGAAACTTATTATGATCGACTTAGAATGATCGAGAAAGTTCTAGAAAATTCTTAAATGAGTGCAATTTATTAGAAGCGATTTAAATTGTTCGAGAAAGTTCTAGAAATTTCTAGAATGATCTAGAAAATTCCAAAATGTGTAAAACGGTTATAATTGATCTGGAATGTTCAAGAAAGTTCCAAATTGAGTGCAGTTTATTATGATCGATCTAGAATGATTGAGAAAGTTCTAGAATTTTTCCGAGTGATTTGGAAAGTTCCAAAATTAGTGCAATTTATTATAAACGATTTAAAATGTTCGAGAAAGTTCTAAATATTTCTAGAATGATCTATAACATTCTAAAATGAGTTCAATTTATTATAAGCGATTTAAAATGTTCTAGAAAGTTCTAATTTTTTTTGGATTGATCTGGAAAGTTCCAAAATATGTACATGGCTACATATCAGCTTATACTGGAAATGTATAGCTTGATGTGTAGCCGTGTGTACGAGTGTTATTAGTGATCTATAAAAACCAAATCGAAGTGATGTACATCTAAATATTCTAGAGTGATCTGGTACTGGAAATTTCGGCATATAAATCGAAATTCAGAGACATTTCGTCAGTTCAATTGTGATTGCAGTCGAGTAAAAGAGTAAACAGTTACAAAAAAAAACAAGTGATTTTCACAAGTGAAAAAGAACAAACTATTTGAATGTTCTGGAAAGTCTCTCAATATCGAAAATAGAAATCTATAATATGTTAAAAAATGTATACTTATATATTTTTTATGCCATTAAACATGCGATGTATTTTAACCCGAGCAACGCCGGGTTTCGCTGCTAGTAATATATATAAAATGCTTTTGTGGGTACGTAAATACGCAGTTTTCTCAATCACCACCAACCCCAATGAACTTCCTGTTGGGGTGGTAAATACCCCTTGGTCTCCAGGTGGTAGTAAGGGAGTTTGGTCGCGGTGGGTGGAAGGGGGTGGTTGTGGGTGGCGAAAATGTTAAAACATATATTGCTGTCCTTTTCTAACGCATGAAGACTTCTGAAAAGATCTCAAAATTTCTGGAATGGAAAGTTCCAAAATGTGACGACAAGGATGTACGGAAGTAGCTTCTCTCTGCTGCCCTGCTTCACTTAGCATCTAGTTCAAGGTCCATTTTAATTCTAAGTATGCTATTATTATTATAAGTTATCTTTTTTTTTATTTTTTGTTTAATTTACAGATTATTACTTATAGTAATTAATTCAATTTAATGTATTTCATTTATTTCTAAATTCTTCAATAGATTATGTCTGTCTCCTTAATTGTTATATTTTCTATACATATACCTAAATGATATTTAGTATAAACTTGTCAATAGTCACAGTGATAACAAATTGCGTGTTTAGTAGTTTCCCTTTAGTTTATTTTTTATTTCTAAGCCAGACTTAAGTAAGTCATGCTCACTTTAAGGCCTTTGCTTGCGGCGGCGTCGTGTGACGGGTCGCTCACTTCCCTCCAATATGGCGAGGAGGGCGATGGCTGCCACACGCGTCATACTTGTGAACAGGTGCTGCTTGTGGGGGTTGGTCTGCTTAAGTTTGCCATTTATTTATTTACTTATTAAATATAGATTCAGTCTACTTTGTAGTTTTGCGGCCGCGCCGGGGCACGCAATTGTTGTCAGTGCGATTAGAATGTAAATATTATGTAATGAATCTAAGCTTGTTTTGAAAAGAGTAATTGCTGAGTTTATTGCCGGCTCTTCTCAGCAAATGCAACCTTCCGAACCGGTATTAGAGTATTAGAGTCAGACTTTTCATAAGTGCCTGCGAAGGTCTATTTGAATAAATGATTTTGAATTGAATTTTAAATTTTGTGTAAAACGGTTATAATAGATCTGGCTTCATCTAGAAAGTTCCAAAATGTCCAAAACTGTTATTATCGAGTTAGAATGTTCAAGAACGTTCTAAAAAAATTCTGAATGATCTGGAAAGTTACAAAATTAGTGCAATTGATTATGATCTATTTAGAATGTTCGAGAAATTTCTTGAATGATCTAGAAAGTTCCAAAATGAGTAAAGCGGTTATAATTTATCTGGAGTGTTCTAGAAAGTTCAACAAATATCTGGAATGATCTAGAAAATTCTAGAATGAATGCAAACTATTATAATCGATATAGAATGTTTGAGAAAGTTCTACAAATTTCTGGCTTCATCTAGAAAGTTCCAAAATGTCCCAAAACTGATATTATCGAGTTAGAATGTTCGAAAACGTTCTAGAATTTTTCCGAATTATCTTGGAAGTTCATCAATGAGTGCAATTTATTATGATCGAGAATTTTTGATTTGGTCTGGAAAGTTCCAAAATGTGTACGAGTGTTATTATTGATCTATAAAAACCAAATCGAAGTGATGTACATCTAAATATTCTAGAGTGATCTGGTACTGGAAATTTCGGTATATAAATCGAAATTCAGTGACTTTTCGTCAGTTCAATTGTGATTGCAGTCGAGTAAAAAAAGAACAAACTATTTGAATGTTCTGGAAAGTCTCTCAATATCGAAAATAGAAATCTATAATATATTAAAAAAAAAAATGATGTTTTAACCCGAGCAACGCCGGGTTTCGCTGCTAGTATAATATAAAAATGATATTTTTTTATATTTCAGTTGATTGAATGAAAGGTAAATTGCGGTTTACGATTTATGACGTATTAAAAAAACTACTTACTAGATCTCGTTCAAACCAATTTTCGGTGGAAGTTTGCATGGTAATGTACTTGATATATTTTTTTTAGTTTTATCATTCTCTTATTTTAGAAGTTACGGGGGGCACTCATTTTACCACTTTGGAAGTGTCTCTCGCACAAACTATTCAGTTTAGAAAAAAATGATATTAGAAACCTCAATATCATTTTTGAAGACCTATCCATAGATAAACACGTATGGGTTTTATGTTTTTTTTTTTTCTATTTTTGTGTGAAAATCTTAATGCGGTTCACAGAATACATCTACTTACCAAGTTTCACAGAATAGTTTTGAAAAAAAGTGGCTGTGACATACGGACAGACAGACAGACCGACATGACGAATCTATAAGGGTTCCGTTTTTTGCCATTTGGCTACGGAACCACTAAAAAGCGGTACAGCCTTCAGAAACACGAGCGCACAAGCCGCATTGCCACGTGCTCATGTACTGCCGGATAAATATCCACGGAACACTATCCTGCATTATTGAGGGCGTGTTGCATGTTGCATGCTGCCTTCAAGCCACTATCACCTGTTCGTTGCAATGCGCGACGCCCGTAAATAAATTTTATTTGCTCCCGTGTGTAGGTACTTTATTCAGTGGTATACGCCATGTGTTACTAGTTACGAGTGTATGCAGTCTTGTATGAATGAGACTAAGTTCTAAGGTATTTTCTTTAAATGTCTTGCTTGTTTATGCATAATGGCTGCCACTTTAGTTTGCGTCTGTTTGTGCACTATTTTTTAAACTTGTTACCTACTTTGTTACTTTACAAGAAGTTTGTTGATATGAGTTAATATGAGTTTGACGTTCGGATACTTCTAAATCATTCTCCAGGTTGGTCTGTAATACGACCCATCTCCCTATTTCTTTATAAGCAGATAGAGTCAGTAACTTCATCATTAAAGCCAGCACATTCGCAAGCTCGTGACGGTGTGAGCGGCGGCGTAAGTCACGGTATGATTGAGTGACGGTACGCCAGATTATAACAGTTACGGGTGAAATGGCGGATGCAACTCCGGCAACTCTGGCCTGAAGTCGAGCTGAATACGCTGTGCTCGGGACTCGTCTGAAAAAGTTATTGCAGTGGTTTATTCTTTATTTGGCTTTTGTTTTTGAATTATATTGGATTTTGTGAGTAAAAGAATCTCAATAGATAAAAGGAAAATCTGACCGATTGACACACAAAGCTCACACCGATTTTTTATAATGTGGGTATCCTACAAGACAGTCTAAGGTTATTTTTTTTTTTTCAAAAATCAACCCCTATAAAGGGTACTAGAGAAAAAGGCGAAACTGCAAGGTGAAAAGCTAGTCTAAGAATAATACTTCATACATATTGCAAATTTATCATGTACATTATACTTACGACCCAATTACGCTGTGCGGAAAAACGCAAATCCAAACAAAAACCGACCGACGACGGTATTTCACCAACTTTCCATGGCAGTGGCTTAAACTTGTACTTGGATCTTCATTTTTTCGACCCGCCCCCTCCAGCCGGGCCAAATAAAGGGGGGAAGTTTTAATGGATGAATGCTATCGTGCTGGAAGTGGGGAAAATAACAGTCATTCTTACAATAACTTTTGTATGGATATTTAGCTTGTGGGTAGAGCTATAATGAGTGATGAGATAAAATTGAGACTGAATTATAAATCGATATGATATGATATTATGTATATATTATATGATATAAATGAAAATATTCGAATTATACTGAGCAATTAGTAACTTAAAATGTAATAGAGATTTTAGCTTTCACTGTGTCACAACTTATTGGAAAAAAAACAGTATATACTCTGTAAAATTAATACAATTTTCTTAGACGTATACTCGTACGACTCATAAATTATTAAAACGTTAATATAAAGCTCGCATCACATCCCATCGAATAAGTAGAATGCAAACTTGGTAGTAAAATAAATTACTATTCATTATTCATAAAGATTTTGTTTACTGACGAAGTACCTGATATGACAAAAACACGTACAATATCGTACAACGTGAAACCTACACGCAGCCTTCCAGGCCTTTACTCAATGTCAAAAGTGCTTGAGTACAGGGAATAAATAATAAGCCACAATATCATACGCCGGGGACGCATTAGGGTACAGATTTTAGAAAAAGGCATAGACGGAATATTTCATGGCACACTATATCGGCATATATAACGAGAAATTCCCATTATATGGTCCGCTGATATTGGTCACAATCGCAATTCGTACAAAGTTAGGGTTGTACGATATTTGCACTGTAAGCGCACAAGCGCGAAATTGCTAATCGAATAATCGCTTCGCTATAAAGCGATGCTGTCAGTCTTTGATAACGTTAGGTAGATTTTACATTTAATACTAACAAAGGACGGGTTTGTCGCTAGAATAATGTAAGGCGAATTACGAACTGAGAGACCTTGACCAGCGTTTTAAAGATATGAAACTGAGCTAAAATAAAAGTATAAAGACGTCAAACGCCTCGTCATGTTTACAACCTGCGACCCCTTATTCGGCTCCTTGGCTATAAGAAATAGCTAACCTATTTTCACAGTTACATGCATCAATATGTAACTACTACGTACTAGATAAGCTAATCCAAACAAAAATAATCTGTTAAACTTAATATTTTAATTCTTGTAGTAATACGATAATTAATCACCGGGCCGCTCCGTACGCGCCCACACTGCATGAATGTCGAAGCCACACAAGTAAGATGTACGGATTGCAGTACAGTTTAGTCGAACTATGTGATTGTTCGGAACGCGAAATCTAGTACGTACCTAGTATATATATATTGATGGTTCTATTGTGTGTGGTAGGCTCTGAGTTCTCTCATTGTAAATCAATCGGGCCTAGTTCTGATCTTTGGAGTACCTGAGTCGCGATTTTTGCCACGGCTAGTATCTGCACACCCTTACAATTTGTAATCATATAAGCGTAAACATTACATGAACAGTTCAACGAGTTTTGTTTGAGCTAGTCGTATTTATTCCCGATTGATTGGACCGATGGAAATAAACCGTACAAAAATTTATTTCATTTCTATTTGACTACCAGTTTTTATATATCCCGAAGGTTTATATTCGTTTTGCACGGCAAATTTATATAAAATTAAAGTGCGATAGAAATATTGTAGTTGCTATGCAGATTTGTGTTTACTATGCTTTGAGCTTTGTGGACCAGCTTGTAATTGCCTATGATCTATTTTTCTGTTTTTTTTTTTTTTTTTCGAAAAGAGAGAAAGGTAGGTGAGTACACCGTCGAATGTCGTGATGAAACTCGTATATTTGAACACTACAATGAATGTTCGGTGAAGAAAAAAATCGTGAGGGAACTGGTAGAGTGACAAAGATTTTGTAGTACCTGGCTGGTTACTTACCACCCTGCCGTTAACACCTAATTTAGAAAAGAAATGGTTCTGAATTACTACTACCAGAACACGGCTGATTATCAACATTACTGTGGCTATCACGGATGTCAGTACTGCGCTATTATCGTGATACGGTTTCCCTATCTAGCTCATCATAGGAATAAAAGCCATGACCCACCAATCCTATACGATATTGCTCAAAAACTCCATGTGTGAACTGATTTGAATGAAAATTTACACAGATCGGTTTTTTTTATACGACTAAGTCGGTAAACAAGCATACGGCCGCCTGATGGTAAGCGGTTACCGTAGCTATATGGACGCTTGCAGCACACGAAGCATCGCTCACGCGTAACCAACCTTTCCCCTCCCCTATGAGCTCTGGCGACCTTACTCACGCGCAGGAACATAATTTTACACATCATAAAGTTATTTGGCTGCGATATTCTGTAAGGTGGTACTTCCCAGTCGAGCTGCTCTTTGAACGAATAAACGCTACGCTCTACCTCTCTCGAAATATGATACGATGGGGATTCTTGAAAATATTATATAGCCTTCGGGAAAAACCACGGTACAGAAGCTAGTACATCATAACACATCACTTTTAACCCTAAACCGCATATCTTCTTAATCTCCCCATTGTCTTGCCGTGTCGACACCGTGTCGACACAGTGACGTCGTGTATAACTGACCGGCTTACCGCAGCATTGTCGCCGCTGACAACATTAGCTGTTTGAATTAATCGTCTCTTGGTCACAATGTGAGCCCATTTGCCATTTGTCTGGACTCTGGACGGCCATGTGTTGACCAAACGTTAGTTGAGTAAATTACTAAGAGCTGGTAACTATGTGTATACTTGTGCAACGTTTCCACTGAAGCTTAGTCAATCATTTCCTTTGTCAGTTGTTCTAAGACTCAAAATCAAAATCAAAGCAATTTATTCAATTTAGGCCCTAGTAGGGCACATATAAAGGTCAAAGCAACTGAAGCTCCTAAGTCGGCGTTCAACTGAGAAGAACAGGCAAGAAACTCAGCAAAGTTACATATTTTAAATATTTTTTGGACAATCTGACTGTATTGGCTATTTTTTCCAAAGTATATGTTTTTGTTTTACACAGTTTATTTATTTAATTAGGACATCCAGTAGTTGTTACATTAAAATAATCTTAAAATTAGCTAAAATAGAAAATGAGATAAATTTACAACTCTTTAAGGTATCACAACATTCGTTATCGTAACATAAAAAAAAAGTATTTCAAATGGCTGGAAACATAAACAAAAAAAAACAATATAAAATAAAAAGTCCAAAATTTAACGAATCACACATAAAAATACATAATGTAAAAACCAACAACATACAAAATAAATAAAAAATTATTATTTAAACCACAGACTATAGAACCGACTACCACTAACTACATCATTATGACTTGCACAGAAGCTCTGAGATAAAATAAAGGTAAAAAATTTTAAAAAATATATTTTTAAATTACGAAGCATCATAAAAACAAGTAACGAACTATTAAAGGCCTCGATTACAAAAACGGCTGTAATTATAGTTTTATTAACAGAAACCGAGTAGGTATTAATTTTGAAAATAATTAAGAGGTTAATTTCATTTCCATTACACTAATATAGGCTTTGAAATTGGGGGTTTTTTATGACTGATTGTTATCAACACGCATTATTTCATCACGAATAAGGTTTATTGACGTATTATTATAGGGTAAAGTAATAGTCACAACATACAAAATAACTTGGCCGATATTATTTCAGCTTTGGTTTGGTACACATAGATTCGTATAACCCTAACTTCGCCCAAGTAGATTCCAAGTTCTGCTGTTCTGCACTTCGAGAGAAAATGTAAAGAAATTCAGAAGTCAAAATATAATAATTCAAGAGTGCAGAAGTAGTTTAAATGTATGTGGGTGTAGCTGTATAAGTTTTTAAATTCAGTAGTGTGGAACACAAAATTCTTGTCGTTAGGTCACAAAGATCTTCTGTAAACATGTTTTGCTGGCAAGTTGTATATCGCAACCACGTTAACTATGAACATAATATAATATTTTAGTAATTATAAAAAAATATTAGTAGCAAAAAGATATAGTTTTAAGGTGGATAATAAATATGCAGCCCACTTGACGGTAAGCGGTTATAGTAGCCTATTGAAGGTGGAACGCCAGAGTTAGCGTGTTGCCGACCCTAAAAAGATTACTTCAAACCCAGAAGAGTTTCCATTCAAAGTCAAACCTGACCTAGACCAGCTTATGAAATAATGTTTTATAATAGTGCATTGAAAGACGTTTGCGTATTTATTTGCTGCAGTAATAATTTACGACTCTATTTTATGTTCATTATAAAATTATCACGTCTCTAGAATAACTCTTGGTGGTAATTTGGCAAAGTTTTCGAGGTTGGTAGATATCTATTATGATATTATGTAAGTACCAACGAATGTAAAATACTGGTTTGCAAACTGAAGTATTCCCATTTGCGCACCGATTTTTTGAGCACCGATCCTATTCCCTTTTCAGCACCGATTCATATTTTGGATCGGTGCTCAAATGGTAACAAAAATTTAATACGAAATCATTCCCTTTTGAGCACCGACGGTTTTGTAGCTTTAGATTTCGAATTAACTGTAGACTACTTTTTAAAAGACTCTTTTTTATTAAAATTAGTAGTTTTATAACTAACTATTAAAGACAAAGGCTTTTTAGGCTCTATAACTGCATTTATGGACGTCGAAGTTACCGAAACTACTATTGAAAGTCTGCCTACAGCTAAGAAGAACCAGCAAGAAACTCAGCAAGGTTAAAATTTTATACATATTTTTTTGGATTGGCAATTTTTTTGTTTTACCAAAATAATTAAAAAATATCCCGGTAACTTTCTTCACACACGGTTATCTGATCCCAAACTAAGCAGAGCCTGTACTATGGAAATGAGACAACTCATATACTACATAATAATACTTTTTGTTTGTATATACATACAATATACATAATTACACCCAGACTCGGGACACGCAGACATATTCATGTACACATTCATATCCTAGTTGGGAATCGAACCCACGATCTGCGGCGTGATCGGTGGAAACGTCAAATGGCCCGTCAAGTAAAGTAAACAATTTTGTTAGGCTAGCCTGTTTATAAGTTAGTTATAATTTTGTTTTCTTAAGTTTTAGCTATAAGTTAATTAGTATAGTTTTGTTTTAGTATGTAGATACTTAATCGTAATTTTGATAAGATTTCGTTGTACTTAATTAAACTTTTATGAGAGTCAAAAAAACAATTTTGCAATCAGTCCATAAGAACAACATTTGATTGCACCAAAAACACGCTTAACAAATGATGCCCATTGCATTTAGCACTCGTTGAAGCCACATTAAAACTTAAAGTCATTTATGGGGCCGGTTCATTGGGCTACCCATTATGGCACTGTGCCCGATCTGAATCCGTTTCCGATAGCACAATGCAAACACCGAGACGCCTACTTGTCTCGAATGATATTAAATGATACTAACAAATACTTCACTTTCGCCATAAACATGAGTAAGCAAGTTCTGTATATCTCGGATATACTGGAACATGTTAAAGTTAATATATTTAACCATTACTAACTCTGATTGATAGCCATCTCAACTTGATGTTTTTTTTAATATGAATTTATTTTTAACATACTTGTACAAGCCTTTATTATATTTGTTTATATGCCACTACAAGTAGGTTCCGGTACTAGCACTTGAGAGCCAGCTCACATTTACATTTGTTTGGTTACTACTGGTCATACGCATCATTAATTACCAGGATGCCACTGTTACAATTCTGCGGGAGAGGTGTTAATAAAAAATAAATCACCCGGTAAATAGTAATTTATTTATAAAATAAAGTTTAAAACATGATATTACGAATTTCTTTACTTCAAAAGTAGTAAGTACAAAAATACAAAAGTAGTACTAGAAATACATAAGTAGTACTAAAAATACAAAAGTAGTACTAAAGTGATAAACATTGCCAATTAGACTCAGCGTGTGGGTTTAGGGGTAAGATTTGAATTGGTTGTTATAAAAAAATAAATTGAGCGGCCAAAAATTGTTTTATTTGTTACAAAAATAAACATTAATTAAAAAAAATTACACTTCGTATAAGTACCCAGAACAAACAGACGTACACGCAAATATTTATCCTAGGTTAAAATCGAGCCCAAAACCTGTGGCGTGCGGACTTGGGATTTTTTCTCTACTCCTAAATATCACTATCCTCATTAACACTTTGCGAGAAAGAAAGAGAACCATACACAATTTTGAAGTAATAAAAAACGATTAAAAAGCCATAGCGTCCAGAGTACTGTGGTGTGATTTCGAATTTTAATGAAAATAATAATGATAGTGCAAATAAAAAGAAAAAAAAGAAAAAAGAAAGGATATAAAAAGAGCTCTTCAAGGTCGGCAACACATCGGCAATCCCCCTGGTATTGCAAATGTCCATGCACTTAGCATCAGGTGGACCGTCTGCCTGTTTGTCAACCTAATGACATAAAAAAAAAAAAAAGGTGTATGCTATAGACATTGTCACTTGTTCCGTACGCTTCACAGGTAAATACGTATTTTTCGTTGGAATAATTTCAACTATATTTTATCAACAATCGTAAAAAAATCTACAAATTAATAAATTATGTCTCAAGTCCAAATTTACTGGGACATCAAGTCGGGGTGCGGGAAGGCGGATCTTGCGCGAGAACACATTAATCACCAGCACAACGAGACAAAGGTTTGCCAACTAGGTACATTGTGACACGAGAGCCATTTCATCTCTCACGAGGTGTTCAAACGTTGTCGCATTGATTATGTGCTGAGTGGGACCTGACAGGTCACACAGCTTATATATATGTAGGTCAAGAGTTAACATAATCTTTATTAGTGGCTTTGATCTGATTGAAAATGTGTACACGGAATTTTGAAAATATTTTTGGAGATTTCATATTAATATTTATTTATATTTCATATTATATCACCCCTAAGGAGATAAAATAAAGAGGAAAACCCTACAAATATACAAAAAACACAAAAATATTACATAGATACAATGTGAAAAAATAAAACCATTTATTCATTAAATTCAAAATCAATTGCTACATGACTGTATGACGGAGCAACACTTGAAAACGGCTCCACGGATTTGGATGTTTTTTTGTGTTAATTGTTAGGAGAAGGTTTTTAAGAAAGATTTTTTTCTGGATAATCTACCCGAAAAGTCTGAAATTTCACCCGGGTGACGCCGGGCACTAACAGCTAGTTATTAATAATATTATATTAGGACTACATGTTCTCAGCGGTTTCTACCGCGTCCTCGGCATAGCATATGTTCTTCTCCATACCATAGGCTATCTGGGTGCCAAATTTCATCTCAATTAGTTCAAATGTTCAGCCGTGAAAAGGTGAAAAACAGAGAGATAGAGCTATTCTTACATTTATTATTACATTACAATACCTTACTGTGATGCAATGGCGACAGCCTTCCGTAACAACTCATTTTTAAGTGAGACCTAGGACAAACAATTGTGAACATACTATCTGTTTTCATGGGCATTTTTACTATGTATAGGGGCTTTTAATGTAGCAAACTAGCATACAGCTCGCCTGATGGTAAGCGGTTACAATAGCCTGTAGACGCTTGCAACACCAAAATTGTGTTTGACCGTACTCACACCATGGTTACTGATGTTACTGATGATGTAGCCGATGATAAACATTGCTTTAAAAACGTATTATAACCTTATTAAATGACGTATATTTGAAACCATATACTTTCGCAAAAGAAAAATATATTTTGCTACCCAAGTTTCAGGAAAGCCTGTTATATTCATAAAACAGTCAGCTTTTGAGGTAGTCTGCGAGCATTTGTTAGTATCACTGTCCGTAGATCAATCGATCTTGTAGGACGCAACACGACTGTTCCCTGTCTACTTCCATTTGCCCCTACCGCTCAGGACTAGGTATTACAATATCAATTTGCTAAGTGAATCAGCGAATTACTGCAACTGTGTTTACTTCTGACGTCACAGCGCCGTCCGGTTCCAACGCAGGCCGGTCGTAACGCCTAAATGCGGTGAAACTTTGGCGATTTAAATTTCAAACAAACAGTACAATCGTCGCGGAGGTAGTACGTAACCCGGTCGCTGGCGTTAACTTGTTTTAACCGCCTGAATGAGGTGTTAAACACCGCCCCGAGCCGGTGAGCGTCGGATAAAACTGGATAAAAGCACACAACGCCAAACTGCCTCTACATTCGCATTTGTTGGATGTAGACGTAAATTTTTAATTGGTGTTAAGATGTCAGCATCAAATTCTGGTGCACTAAAATGTTATCATTAACTAAGTATGTTAATAATAGCCCCATGTGCTACTGGAGTTGAGCCATAATAGTGTATGTCAAAGTCCGTGAGGTTGCTAGTTCATAGGCTAACATCTCCTGTTTAAACTTTCCTAATTAGCTCCAGGACGATGTTTCCGACATGACTGAGATGTGTTAACACCATGAAGTATGTACCAGGCAGATATAGCAGTACAATAAGAAACATAAACTTGTATTTCATGACGAGTAAACAAAGAATCTGCAAATAAAACCCAAAAATAAAACACGTCTTTTTACGACAGACTTAATAAATTAGTATTATTCTATAAAGAGTAAATGGGGACAATATTTCATACACAAATATATTCACATTTTTGTCGCAGAGACGGATAGCAGGCTTATCATGTCGTATTTTTTTTATATTTCATACAAGACACAATCTGAAGGTCAACCATTATAAATTCCTTGTCATATTTTTTCTTCATAACTGTCAAATGTGACATTTTGTACGAACACAAAAGAAGACATTCGCTTACCGTCGAGAACTGGGCCAATAATATCAAATAGTTATTGCTGGATAATAACAAGTAGTACTCTGTAATGTAGTTTACTAAACTTTGATTACCATGAATCCACCCAATCTAAACTATGATCAATCGCCAGGACGCCGCCGATGCCAACGAGGGGAGAGAGGGAGACAAAGCATAAAACTTGGAAAATCGCCGGACGGCATCCGATCCGTGTACTGTCAATAATTGATAATGGATGACGTCATTATGTCAGTTGGTGATTGATTGGCTGTTCCGTCCGGGCCCGACGTCCCTGGAGATACCTTGGGGTATTTAAAATGCGTAGTTTATCGGCTTGTGGCTCTTGATACCTTGTTGTAGTTATTAGACTGCTAAAAGCAGCTTAATAATCTATTTGGGTAAAGACTACAGTCATATTAGTGGCATATTTGCCATAATATGAGTGTAGCGAACCACTACATAGCGGAGTTCACACGCCGATAGATAGATGGCGTGCCACCACATTATCCTGCATCGTGCATACATCGCGCATACAAGCCCACTACATCCTGCATCGCGCTTGCGAAGTTTTCTCGAGAATCTGGATATATACAACTGTCCGACATGTACAGTTGGACCGCGGTCCCCAGGCACGTTGACCCAGCCTGGCGGAAGATCTTCCCTTTTAAATGGAGGTGTCATCCACCTTGCACCTCTATATGAGTATTATTTAACTCTACTTGAAATAAAAAATCGCTGTTGTCTATATTAATATTATATAGAGAGACAATCGCATTGACTCAGGACTAATACTGGAGTGTCACCATGCCCTTGAGGTGATAGCACAAAATAACAATATCACCCTACAATGGATCAAGGCACACAGTGAATAACATGGCAACGACGAGCTGATGAGCTGGCTAAAGCAGGTTCAAGTGACAATGCGATAGGCCAAGAGCCAATCCTGCTATTCCCCTTTAACCAGCTCAAAGCAAACACGTAATAAAATCACCGTCACATCCGTCAATGGACAAATACAGGCGCTATCTACCTATGACAAGCGACTAACTAGAAATCTTCTCATTATAAACCTTAAGGAGTTACGAGTCATCGTAGGTACACTAACGAGTCATTTACCACTTAACCGATACCTTTTTTATAGGTGTTACCAACAGTCCTTTGTGCAGAGCATGCAAGAAGACTGATGAAACGGCCGCCCACGTCATCCCGGAGTGTGAGAGAGTGGCTGAGCAACCGGCGGAAATCCTCGGTCCAATGAGGTCACTCCGCGTATCCTGT
Organism: Polyploca ridens; assembly: GCA_951394255.1. NCBI lineage: Eukaryota > Metazoa > Arthropoda > Insecta > Lepidoptera > Drepanidae > Polyploca > Polyploca ridens. Next base: position 883,770 of record OX596247.1, on the reverse strand, counting down.
GGGTATCCCAGGAGAGTCCTGCGTTTCTGGGCGGATCTAGGCATTCTTCAGCAAAAAGGGCCCACTTAAACGGCCTACTTACGAACTTACTTACTTACTATAGGAAGCTACAGTATTCCTGAGTGCTAAAGGCATGTTATTCCAGGAACGCAGGTGAAACCGCGGGGACAACTAGTCTTAAATAGAAGTACTCATTTAAAGTATTACTACTCATTTTCGAATGAAAATTTGCATAGAAGTGAACTCTATTGTAAATACCAATATGTCAAATGTACAGTTGTTGCAAAATAACTAATATGTATCAACCTAATAACGACTATAATTTTGTGTAAAATGATAAATCGAAAGGAAATACGTACTCAACAATGGAGTGAGGCCTAAACAGAGGCCCTATTATCATTTCCCGTCAGTGGGTACCACGCTGTCGCGCACTACTCAGCCCTAATCAATCATTCGTTACAAAAAAGGTTTTCCAAGAAAATTATGTTTCAACGTAATTTTTTATGAAATTAGATTAATTATTTTTCGGGAACAATTATTGTGGCCTTGGAAAGTATGAAGAACTGGAACTTGCGGATAATTTTAGAGGTTGAGCTTTTACTTTTTTAATTGCTGTTTTTAATACTTTTGATTACAATCGAATCTGAAGTTATGATGTGGCAAAAATTTATTTGAAACAAATATATCTTTTAGGCTTATACGACTCGCCCATGTCTTTCCCCGGGTAATGTAATTGTATAAACAATTAATGATCGGAATGATTGTAAAAACTGCATTAACATCTATTGCGTATTTTAAAAGAACTAAAAGCACACAATCAGACAAAAATAACGACAATGGTTCCAATTATGTTGTTTACAACTAAACTTATTTTAGTCTCACTGTATCTCTTTCTAACAAAGCACATCAGAAAAGGTTGTAAGAAATTTAGATCTGTCAAATGAGTTCAATGCTTGTTCAACATAAATTTAGTCGCTATAAAAATTGGTTACGTTTCAGAACTAAACTATGAAAACTGAGCCTAATGATAAACCATTCTAAAAATAACGTATCTAATAATAATGAATATCATTATCATATAGTAAACCGCTTCCGCCAATCGTCAGCAACAATAACTACGCATTAGTATAAAACATTCGCAATACATATATGCATCCGCTGGCTCACAAGTTAGTGATCTATCAATGTCGGAAAGCTTTTGTACTGATGCTTGATTTAGTGCCGCCCCCTTGCCGCCTCTGTGTGGTATTGTGCCCTCTGTCCTCTGTACTAACGGACGGACTTTTTTTAGCAATTTTGAGAGCCAGATCGTCTACTGCGAAATTTGATACATGATAATCCAATCAGCTTTGTCATATATTACCCATGGATTTGCAAAAAAAAATATGTCTTGTCAGTTTTGGTGATCAGACGTTTTTCGGATTGGCCCTATAGTTTCTATGTAGGCTTTGTGTGTCCACTTACTATGGTAAAATTGTGATCCCACACGCTTATCGAATGTGAAAAAAAGGACTTCCTTCGACGTTATTTGTAAAGCTATTTTGGCCGACATGATATAAATACTTATCCATGAGCATGTATCGAAGTAATTTAAATAAATATCTTATGGCGCGTCCATGCTACGCGAACCGAGCACGAGCCGAGCCACGAACGAACAGAATTCGTTCGTTATTCGCGATGTCAAGTGTGGACGTTACGACGAGCCTACAACGAGCGCATTGCGAATCCCTGTTTTTTACTTTCACAAATTTTGATGCATGTTTTTGGTGGTGTAATACACAAAGCGACTTACCCGCCTTCGTTTCACCAAAGCTAGACTCCATCAGACTGCCGCATTATTGTGAAAAAAATCCTGAAACAAAAGATTGGTTTGATTAGCTCAGGCAATTGTTTGTGGAAGCCTGTCTGAGAAGTGATTAGGGGTTCCTCGACTTTAGTATTATATTATTTTAGGAATAACAAACACTTAGAATTAAAATCTTTATACATATATAAAATTCTACTGTACGTGTGTGTCACTGACGGCTGCACCGATTTGAATGATTTTTTATGCGTTTGGGTGGCGCCCTGGGTGGTTTAGATTCACAAATCAGCCCGGCAAATGGCGCTGCAGTCGATAATATAACCTAGATACCGACTGCAGCACTGATTCCGACTGTAGGGTAGGGTGGGGTAGGGTAGGGTAGGGTAGCACCACGCAAACGAAGTTGCGCCGGGCAGCTAGTATTAGAATAAATCTGTATGTATAAAATCGTAAACTGATTGATTATTGATATATCAACGCACAGCTCAAACATGGCAAAATGGTAAACGACGCCGAGGTCAAAACTTGGTATAAATTTTGTGTCAGTACCTCAAAGTATGAAACTAGTATACCCATAATGGGATAATTTGCTAGTTAGCCTCGTAATATAGGTCAGGCGAACTGCATTTATGAATATCTCATGTTACACATACAAGAGTTACACGGTTTACGATGTACTTAATAAAACTAGTGCCTAAAGATAATAAAATTCATTTCACTGCCGTTTTACTGGGCGTAAAAATTTTGTTTTACTCCCAGTCGTACGGAACGGGGTTTGAAGTCTGTCAAAAAGTGTTAAAAATGAAGAAACAAGTCAAAATAAAGTATGTATTATTTAATTAAAAATAAATCAATTTAAAAGGCTAGATTTTTTAATAAAACTTTTATAGAAGAAAAATAGTAAACAAAATTAAATACTATTTAGTTGTAATATACCAGCTAGATAGATGTCACCTGTCAGATTTCAGAAAAAATTCTACAATACAGCTACAATAGTTTGTATGTAGTAATGTATTCCCTTTTAGATCACAAAGGATCCAGATATATGTAGAAAAAGTAGCATAAAATAGATTAGCCCTAAACCCATTTGTGTGTGCACAAAAAACCTTAATGATAATGATTGCGCGGAGTCCGCATCGAGCGAAAAACTCCGCAACTTGATAAGCAGAGATTAAGTTTATTTTGGAAATAATATGTTAGTTTTTGTGTGAATTAGGGTAGTAATATTATTAATTTGTAAAATTATTTTACTCTGAATATGCTTCAAATCTTTACTCCCTTATTCATAAGGTTATTATGAAACGTTTTAAGTTAAAATTCCGGTCTTAGGGTCACCGCTCACTACAACAGCACGGCTACGCCTCGGCATTTACCATGCCATGCAAGTGAGGCCTTTAAATCGTATGCGTTAAAGTAAATTTTACAATGACTAGCTAAAATAGTTGACGCCTCGCGGCAAGCGCGCTTGCCGCTACAAGCCACTAGTCCTACTGACTACACGCTTCCAGCGAGCGGTCCGCTCTCTTGCTGTGTGATGCCAGCAAGCGATATCTTGCCAAAGCCAAAAGAAATGACTTGTAGCGGCAAGCGTGCTTTCCGCGAGGCGCCGACTATTTTATCTATTCATTGTAACATTTACTGTAATGCATACGATTTAAAGGCCTCACTTGCATGGCAAAGTAAATGCCGAGGCGTAGCCGTGCTGATATAGTGAGCGATGACCTTTAAGCTACAAACCTATCACCACCACGCGGCGCCTCCCACCGCTGCACTGAAATAAATTTGTCCAATAATATTATTCAGCAATACAATAAAACACTATCGGCAGCGAAGTGAGCACTTCTGTCACATGCAGTTTATGACGTCATCATCATGAGCCATTCGACGCCCGGTTCGTTTTTATGTCAGTTTTATTTTACATCGGTTCAACATGAAGTCGTTTGTCATGACTCATGATAGTGGACGTGACTTTTGAAAGTGGACAAACGTGGACGACGATCTTAAATGACTTTCGTAATGGAATAGAGGCTTCCATTAAAAAAATTGGGAGCTTTATAGCTTTTAGCATCAGGTTGGACCTCCTATAGGATGATTATCTATGTGATTTTGATGTGTTTTTTTAAACACGACTACGGTGGCAAACATGCATATGTCCGGGCTGATGATAAGCGGTTATCGTAGCCTATAAATGCTTAGAATACTAGGAGTATCACTCGCGCGTTGCTGACCTTCTCACACCCTTCTTGGAAAGGCTTTAGAAGAGGCGTTGAAAAGAATCTGTGTGTCAGCAGGCAGCTGGAGTGATGGAAGGGACAAAGAGCATTGTCCCCCACACACCCTGCCAGCACAGCGCCTCCTCATGGAGCTCTGGCGACCTTACACACCGCAGGAACAAAAACACTACTGCATATGGTTAATGGAATTATGGTTATCTCCTTGAAGACTGTCATGACTAGGCATATTCTGGGATTTCATTAGACCTTGAGACTATAATGTCTCGGCTTACTTTCTTATTTATTTAAAATGATGCCAGCTTTATAATTAAGTGCAAAAACCTGTATAATATAAAAGGTGGAGCGACAGGCGGTGTGGTGAACAAACAATGCCAAGTGAAACGCGCCTGTCTTCGATCTGAAGCCGGATCTTTATTGTTTTTAGAGGCGACTAGCCCCGCTCCCGCTTGATTGATCGCTTCCGCGGCACGCAGCGACACACACCTGCCCAGGAGCTGCAAGTCATTGGGGGTTTTTGGAGGCGGCAGCTTATTCATATCTTATGACACGTCATCTTTCGAATGGCGCGCAAGAATAAAATATTTTTCATTTCATTTCATCTAGAGTCTACAAACATAAAAGCCTTTCCGTTCATGACTCACAACATCAGGTCCTTCACATACTGCTTTGGGTTTACATGGATTCACCTAGCAGAAGCTGCGCTAATCTATCCATGGATTCTGTCCAAGATCTCGATTCTTCTTCGATTATTGATTCTACGACATGTATGCTCTTGCAAATCATCACACGTCAAAAGCAAGCCTACATATCTATTATATATAATACCGCGTCCATGTTAAATACCTGCCGTCCTTCGCACGTGAATGTAGCGAGCGAGCGAGCCCAGGCGCCGCCGCGGCACATCCTGTGTTTACCTAACCTTCCCACCAAAACGTTTATTGATCGGAGACATAAACAATACCGACTGTAAACGATCATGCCACCTATTTACTTTAATTTCACCTGCAATTTACAAAACAGCCTTTTTTCTGGTAATCCTTTTTTCTAATTTGCGAAAAACACAAGAAAATTACAATTTACGGACTGCTAGATGTCTTTAATCAACGAAGAAAATTTGATATTTCCGTAATCTTTTATCCTATTGGTCAATCAACAAACTCCTTTTGCTCTTAGTGTAAAAGAAAAAATCAAACCACAGATTCCATAGATTTTTGTGAATACAGAACTGACAAAGGCTACAAAGAAAACGAGGCTTAAATCCAGTTCAGCAGTGGACGGCAAGCCCCTGCCCTGTGACGACCAAGTAATACGTAAAAAGTTGCTGTTCCGTAACAAAATTGCTGTTATGAACAAACGAACAACGATTTTAGGGTTCATTGAATAAAATTTCAGAACCATAGCTCATAGGGGTGGGGGAAAGGTAGGTAACGCGTGAGCGATGCTTCGTGTGTTGCAAGCGTCAATATGGCTGCGGTAATCGCTTACTATCAGGTGGGCCGTATGCTTGTTTACCGATTTAATTTAATAAAAAAAAACATAGGCGTTTATGAGATAGGTTAGCTTGGTTGTTTAACGTGAATATTTTCCGTCTCGTTTTATTGCCATATTTTGGACATCAGCCTTTTCAAACTAATACTGTTCCAACCCTAATTATTATAATTTGGTGGAAGTATCTGAACCTTCCCAAAACCGAAAGTAAACAATTTGGTCTTTAATTCAATTATAATTTGGTATTTAATTTAAGAAGTCATCATCATCAACTGCCCATGACCATCGCCAGGGTCACAAACTTCTCTTTATAAATAGGGTAATTAAAACCGTAGCCAACTCAGCTCAGGCCCTTGGAAGGCACTTATGGAGGTCGAAGCTACTGAGGGTACCACTGGTTTAGTTGTCAATTTGCTGGTGGGCGTAAGTAGTTATCATCAATTTAAAATCTCATGCATAGTTTAGTTTAAATGATTTTTATACGGAACCACTAGTTGAAAGCAGAACGAGAGCTGAAGCGACCTTTTAATTTTTGTTCATTTTTGCAACCATTTCACATCGACGCCTTTGCAACGTATGTATCTCGAAAATGTTGCCTTTTTATTTGTTTTCTAACGTTTTGGTTGACGGCCAAGTATATTTTGGTTGTATGTCAACGCGAGGTAGAATCTTTCTGATTCAATTTGGAAACTGCTCACTATAGCTGTATTTTGTATCGTACTAGCTTTATAGCCCGCGACTTCGTCCGCGTAGATTATTTCTTTTTTCTAGATATTAATCACTAGCTTCTTCCCGCGGCTTCGCCCGCGTGGCCTACAGGAAACAAATGACATATTTTTCTTCTTAAACAAACATTATAAGCGCTCTCACTCCCTCTCAATTGAATATACAAACTGTCATTATCCTAAAGAAAGCAATAATGACGAAGTTCTCCGTAAAACTAAACTAATCTCTGGGATGAGAGTACTCGAAGCGTCTGTGAAAAGACCTAAATAGGAGACAGCCAGAAGTGGATAAAAAATAATTTATATTGATTACAACGAAACGCCTGTCAAATTCCGATGACAATACAATATTATGGTGACAGCGAGCTGAACTGATGATGGAGACGGAAGGTAGACAAAGTATCTTCTCAGTGACTAAACATAGAATGATGAAGTCTGGACTCATTTTAATACTTTTACAGTACCAATTACGTATTTTAACCGACTTCAAAAAAAGGAGGAGGTTCTCAATTAGGTTTTTTTTATGTTTGTTATCTCATAACTCCGTCATTTATTAACCGATTTGGAAAATTCTTTTTTTGTTTGAAAGGGTACACTTCCCGTTTTCATTTGACATTTCGTCTCATTGTCATGAGACGAAATGTCAAATGATCATGATTTGATTACTTCTTAGTGTACTTTGAAGTCGCTTTAATTTTTTTGTAAAACAGTTCAAATTATATAAAAGCTTTAAAAATATCTGTTTTACTGCGTGTAAAAAACCCGCACTTATAACACACGTGTTATTAAATAGTACATATACGATACTCTTGACTTAAGCGCACACACTTTGCATGGCGTGAAAGAGACTCCTAAAGTCACACTTATATCATTATATACTTTTTGGAGTTCCGTACTCAAAAGGTAAAAAAGGAACCCTTATAAGATCACTCTTCTGCCCGTCTGTCTGTCTGTCCGTGTGTCACCACCAATTTTCTCAGGAACGGGTGGACCTAGCAAGTTCAAATTTATACCAGATACTGAGGCCTATAGTCCCTATTAGGTGTACAAAAATCAAGGTCCTGATTCAACACGATAAAAAGATATGGGTAAATTTAGATTTTCGCGAAAACTTGTAAGTACCCAAGTTTACCTTAATTTTCAACTTTTTTATTTTTCGGAATTTTCCCTTTACTTGTGCTGTAAAACCTTGCTTTTAACCAAAATTGTCAATTCCAGGTCAACCTGAAGTAGGTACCCTATAGGTTTTGGGTCGAAAACCTATATCGCTGTTCCCGTTGACCTAGAATCACGAAATTTGGCAAAAAGCAAGGTCTTAGCACAAGTAATGGGAAATTTCCGAAAAATAAAATGTTGAAAATTAAGGTAAATGTTGGTACTATTAAATTTTGCTTCTACGATTAGGTACTACTACGATTTTGAAATCGATCCAAAGGATACAAACAATAAAACTAAAAAAAAGAATACAAATCGATAAGTTTCGAAGAAATTTCAACCCCCGTTTCACACTTTTGTGGGAAAAATTACGAAAAATCCTTTCTTAGTGGAGTGTACTTACACTTCACAAAGAACACACGCCCTAAATTTAATGTCTCTAGGACCAGCAGTTTAGTCTGTGCATATGTCTATATATGAGCCAGTTAATGAGTTAATCACGACTTTGAATTTTGGGGATGATTTTGGAAAAACTGATACACGTGTCTCATAATTTTAATTGAAGAGTATGTGTACCAATTTTCGAGTTAATCGACACCGAGAATCAAAGTCAAAGTCAAAGCCATTTATTCAATTAAGGCCCTTGTAGGGCGCACTTATGAAGGTCAAAGCTACTCAAGCTACTACCTGTTCGTAAGTCGGCCTTCAATTTATAGGTTACATTTTTTTTTAAAAATTTGGGGCTATATGATTGGCTATTTTTTTTTTCAACATTTTGTTTTTATTTACACAATAAAGTATAATACGCAATAACAAACCAACAACTTACACACGTGATCAAACTAAATTCAAACCTCTTTTCACCCTCTTAGGGGTCGAATTTCGAAAAATCCTTTCTTATTGGATACCTACACTTAACAAAGAACACACCCTCCAAATTCCATGTCTCTAAGACCAGCGGCTGTGCGTTGATATATCAGTCAGTGAGTTCCCATACCTAACTTCATCCCGCTTTTTATCTCTTCGAGGGTAGAATTATCTAAAACGCTGAGACATGTATAAATTAATTTTCAATCGTCAGCTTAAACACAAAATTTGAAGATTCTAACTTTTTTTTTTTTTTTTTTTTACTGTTTATAGGCCTGTATTTGACCGTAATCTCACCATGGTAAGTGATGATGCGGCCGAAGGTGGTAAGCACACAAAGCCTAGACGGAACTGGCTCTCAAGTGCAGCTATCGGAACACACCAAAAGGTGCTTGGCGACAGATTTTCATCTTGAGGGTGGTAGCCAGCCAGGCGGGTACTACAAAGTACCCTACCACCGTGCTATGGTTTCCTCACGATGTTTTCCTTCACCGAAAGCTCAAGCTCATTGTAGGATTCGAACCCGGGACCTTCGTCTCGGTATCCGACGTCACTACCACTGAGCTATCATCGCCTTAAAACTTTCGAAACTGACGGACTTTCATACAAACTTTCATCCCCTATTTTACCTCCTTAGAGGAGTAATTTCGAAAAACCCTTCCCTAGTGGATACCTAATCTTCCCAAAGAATACACCCTCCAAATTTCATAACTCAAGGACCAGCAGTTTAGGCTGTGCGTTGATATATCAGTCAGTCAGTCAGGACTTAGAATTTTTTTTTTATTAGTTTTGGTAAACAAACAGATATACAATGACAATTATGTATAGTAATAATTACATTTAATCGCTTGGCTTGCGGTTAAAAATATAACAATGATATCAATTGTTATAATAGGATGCGCGTCCCTCGCGAGAACCAACGGGTTAATTATATATCCCACAGCGTTACCACAAATAGAAAATATAAAGACCACGGCATTCATGGTAGTCATACGCGGTCTAAATATACATTTTAATGTACGTATTTTATGAGTAGTTAAAAAAATTATCACTCTTTCAACCATACTCAGAGATGTCAATTAGAAATTTGATGAAAATCAGATTATCTCGATTATCTCCACGAATTTTATATATGTATATATAGATGTGCATAAACAACTTAAATAAATAATTTTACTTTGAAACTTAAAATACCTTAAGGGTTGAAATTCCAACAATACCGATATATGTTGGTAGTAAATTTAGTGACGTTTAATTTGAAAATGAAGGACTTCCATACACATTTTCATCCCCTTTTCACCCCTTCGGGGGTGGAATTATCAATAACGCTGAGACACCTATAAATTAATTTTCAATCGTCAGTCTACACACATAATTTGAAGATTCTAACTTCAAAACTGACAGACTTTCATACAAACTTTCATCCCCTATTTTACCCCCTTAGGGGTGAAATTTCCAAAAATCCTTCTAAAGTGAATGCCCTCACTATATAATTATAAATTTAGTGATATTTACTTTGACATTTAAGGACTTTTCATACACAACTTCATCCCCCTTTTCACCCCTTCAGAGTCGGAATTATCAAAAATGCTGAGACACCTATAAATTATTTTTCAATCGTCAGCCTAAACACAAAATTTGAAGATCCTAACTTCAAAACTGACGGACTTTCATACAAACTTTCATCCCCTATTTTACCCCCTTAGGGGTGAAATTTCCAAAAATCCTTCTAATGTGAATGCCCTCACTATATAATTATAAATTTAGTGATATTTACTCTGACATTTAAGGACTTTTACTCATACACAACTTCATCCCCCTTTTCACCCCTTCGGGGTCGGAATTATCAAAAACGCTGAGACACCTATAAATTAATTTTCAATCGTCAGTCTAAATACAAAATTTGAAGATCCTAACTTCAAAACTGACGGACTTTCATACAAACTTTCATCCCCTATTTTACCCCCTTAGGGTGGAATTTCCAAAAATCCTTTCTTAGCGGATGCCTACGTCATTATAACTATCTGTATGCCAAATTTCAGCCCAATCCGTTCAGTGGTTTGAGCTATGCGTTGATAGATCAGTCAGTCACGGTTTCCTTTTATATATACAGATATAAATTTAGTGATATTTACTCTGACATTTAAGGACTTTTCATACACAACTTCATCCCCCTTTTCACCCCTTCGGGGTCGGAATTATCAAAAACGCTGAGACACCTATAAATTAATTTTCAATCGTCAGTCTAAATACAAAATTTGAAGATCCTAACTTCAAAACTGACGGACTTTCATACAAACTTTCATCCCCTATTTTACCCCCTTAGGGGTGGAATTTCCAAAAATCCTTTCTTAGCGGATGCCTACGTCATTATAACTATTTGTATGCCAAATTTCAGCCCAATCCGTTCAGTGGTTTGAGCTATGCGTTGATAGATCAGTCAGTCACGGTTTCCTTTTATATATACAGACAGATTGTACAGTAGTACCCAATTAATATGGCTCACCGATGTACCTGCGCAGAAGGTACATTTTCAAAGCACAGGAAACGCTATTGGCTGACAGCTGCCGTCATGTTAACGCCTGCCGTGCGGAGGGGCGTGATTTGCGAGTGAGACGGAACTAACAGCTGCAGTGTATTATGAACCTTATAGTAGTGATCTAAGGTTGATTGTAAGTTTTAAGCATTCTTTCGTTAATCTTCGGTGCCATACTTTCTTTTCTGTGCGAACGAAGATTCACGACGCGCCATATAAGTTGGGTAATACTGTAACAATATAGAGCTTTGTTCATGGCTATTGTCCGCCACTACGTGTGATATTGAAAAAAGTTCAGGTAGATTAAGAGGTCATATGCGAGGATGCCACATAAAACTGAAACAGTCCTGCCGCAAATCAACTCTAGCAAATTTCAGAGTTTTTCCCTGTGACTACAAACCTTAATTAGGAACTGTTATCTTTTAAATTCAAACGGAAGGTGATTTGGGATAAATGGTATACGCGGCAAGAAGACTGTTTCTCCTCTGGCAGAACCAGTAAATATTTTGGCCTCAATAACAAGAAGGGTGTGAAGAGGTTTCTTCAGGGTCGGCAACGCGCGAGTGATACCCCTGGTGTTGCAAGCGTCCATAGGCTACGGTAACCGCTTACCATCAGGCGGGCCGTATGCTTGTTTGCCACCTTAGTGGTATAAAAAAAAAAAAAAAAATAACATTGCGGCGGAGAGCCGTTACTTGTAGTCTAGTTCCACAGCACAATTTTGGAGGCCTTATCTCTCTTTCCCTCATGTCTGAGGATCGTGGTCAACATCGGGTTTGCTTCTAGAGCGAATGATCTGCCTCCACTGGTTTCTGTCTTCTGGTTTCTGTAAAACTTGGAGGACGATGAGTCTTTTACTTGATCGGACCATCTTGTTGGTGAACGACCACGTAGTCGTTTTCCTTCCGTGTTCCCAACTATGATCAAATTCCCAAACTTTCATCGCCTTTGCGCACCATGTAGCCGAAATACGAAAAAATACTTTGGTGGCATATGGTGTACAATCGTGTTTTAATTTTGAGATGCGGTAGGATTGATGCATTGTTGCGTTTAGCGGTCCAAGGTATTTCCAACATCCGTCTCCAGCAACACATCTCGAATGCATCAATCCTTTTTCTTTCTCGGGCCAGTATAGTCCACGCTTCCACTCCATACATGAAAATGAGGAATACCAATGCTCGTATTAACCGGATCTTTGTTTTAATACCGATTCCTCTCTTTTTCCTGATGTTGTTTAGGCGAGTCATTTCAATACGCCAATACCATAAGCCGAAATAATAAATTTTGAAATTTTCACTCCGAAAATAAATAACTTCATATACTAAATTTAATCCCCCTTTTCACTCCTTAAGGGTTCAAATTCCAACAACACCGATATTCGTTGCGTTAGTTTATAACCATAAGCTTAAATAATAAATTTAGTGTACTTCCATACACAAATTCATCCCCCTTTTTACTCTTTCGGGATCGGAATTTTCAAAAACGTTGAGGCACATATAAATTAATTTTCAATTGTCAACCTAAACACAAAATTTGAAGGTCCTAACTTTGAAACTGATGGACTTTCATATAAACTTGCGTCCCCTATTTTACCCCCTTAAGGATGGAATATCCAAAAATCCTTAGTGGTTGCCTACATATATTAAGTGACGTTTACTTTGAAACTGAACGACTTACATACATCCCATACCTTTTCACCCTGTCGGGGGTGGAATTGTCAAAAAAGCTGAAACATATACAAATTAATTTTCAATCGTTAGCCTAAATACAAAATTTGAAGATCCTAACTTCAAAACTGACGAACTTTCATACAAACTTTCATCCCCTATTTTACCCCCCTAGGAGTGGAATTTCCAAAAATCCTTCCTTACTGAATACCTACACTGTATAATATGAAATTTAGTGAAGTTTACTTTGAAATTGAAGGACTTGCATACACAACTTCATCCCCCTTTTCCTCCCTTCGGTGGTGGAATAATCACAAACGCTGAGATAACTATAATTAATTTTCAATCGTCGGCTTAAATTTTAAGATCCTAACTTCAAAACTGACGGACTTGCATACAAATTTTCATCCCTTATTTTACCCTGTTAGGGGTGGAGTTTCCAAAAATCCTTCCTTAGTGGATGCCTACACCGTATAATAATACATTTAGTGAAGTTTACTTTGAAATTGAAGGACTTGCATACACAACTTCATCCCCCTTTTCCTCCCTTCGGTGGCGGAATTATTACAAACGCTGAGATAACTATACATTAATTTTCAATCGTCAGCCTAAACACAAAATTTGAAGATCCTAACTTCAAAACTGACGGACTTGCATACAAACTTTCATCCCTTATTTTACCCTGTTAGGGGTGGAATTTCCAAAAATCCTTCCTTAGTGGATGCCTACACCATATAATAATATATTTAAAGAAGTTTACTTTGAAATTGAAGGACTTGCATACCCAACTTCATCCCCCTTTTCCTCCCTTCGGTGGTGGAATTATCACAAACGCTGAGATAACTACACATTAATTTTCAATCGTCAGCCTAAACACAAAATTTGAAGATCCTAACTTTAAAACTGACGGACTTGCATACAAACTGTCATCCCCTATTTTACCCACTTAGGGGTGGAATTTCCAAAAATCCTTCCTTAGTGGATGCCTCCACTATATAAGGTATCTTTGTGCAAAATTTCAAATCTCTAGGTCCAGCGGTTTGGGCTGTGGGCTGATATATCAACAATCAGTTTATCATTTTATATATTAAGAAGATTATACTCAGCATAAGCGTTTTATCAATATTTCATGATGAACAAATAGTAAGTTCATTTTTATCTGTGATTTGTTTAACCAAAACTACTCAGTTTTTTCTTCATTATTGTGAAAAAAAAAGAAAACTTAACTTAAAACTATCTTAAATCTTTCTAAGTAATTGAAGAAACCGCATCGATGCCGTGTAGTGGTTTGCGGTGCGGTTATAAGCACACTAACGGATGGACCAACAAAGAAACGTCGTTTATTTTGTACTAGCTGTCCCCCGCGGTTTCACCTGCGTTCCCGGGATAAAAAGTAGCTTATGTCCTTCTCCATACCATAGTCTATCTGCATGACAAATTTCATGATGATCCGTTGAGTAGTTGACGCGTGAAGGCGTAAAAAACAAACTCACTTTCGCATTTATAATATTAGTTAGGATTATTAAGGATATAAGAAAGCCATGTGCGTCAAAAAATTTCGCTCTTGACCCCAAATAAAAATGGGAAGAAGGTCTGGGACGGTAATGGTCTTGCTCGTAGTTATCTGATTATTTTAAAGAGACTTTTAATAATATTATGATCTTAATGTAATTAAATTTAGGTACTACATTAACAAACTGAAAATCAAAAAGTTACCATCTATTTTTAGCCGGGAACATCAACAAATTTTTACATGAATAAATCTTTGCGTTTACGTGGATATTTTTCAGACTCATGTTATTTTTGGTAGAAAGTTTATAAATTATTAGATAAAGATAAAGATTATAAAGATTTTCTTCTGCGTAGTGTTAAATTAGGTTTACATCTCATGTTGCCTACGTGACTTAGAAGTGAACTACTCGATATTATAATATGATAATCTGAAGTCAAGTTTTTTGTTATCAATAATAATATAATTGATGTTTCGAATTGAATCTGATTGCAACAAGTTAAGGTAATCTACGCAGATGAGCTTTTTTTATACTACTTAAGTAGTAAACAAGCATACGGCCCGCCTGGTGGTAAGCGGTTACCGCAGCCTATGGACGCTTGCATCACCAGGGGTGTTACTCGCGCGTTGCCGACCCTGCAGAAATCTCTTCACACCCTTTTTGAGAACCCCATGCTGTATTCCATTGGCAAAACCACGGCGGGGAGGTTCCACAATCTGAGCATCAAAAATTCAAAATTCAAAATCATTTATTCAAATAGACCTTGGCAGGCACTTATGAAAAGTCTGACTCTAATACTCTAATACCGGTTCGGAAAGTTGCGTTTGCTGAGACGATCCGGCAATAAACTCAACAATTACTCTTTTCAAAACAAGCTTAGATTCATTACATAATATTTACATTCTAATCGCACTGACAACAATTGCGTGCCCCGGCGCGGCGGCAAAACTACAAAGTAGACTGAATCTATATTTAATAAGTAAATAAATAAATGACAAACGTAAGCAGACCAGCCCCCACAAGCAGCACCTGTTCACAAGTATGACGCGTGTGGCAGCCATCGCCCTCCTCGCAATATTGGAGGGAAGTGAGCGACCCGTCACACGACGCCGCCGCAATCAAAGACCTTAAAGTGAGCATGACTTACTTAAGTCTGCCTTAGAAATAAAAAAAATACTAAAGGGAAACTTCTAAACACGCAATTTGTTATCACTGTGACTATTTACAACTTTAGATTAAATATCATTTATATGGAATAGAATATAACAATTAGACAGACTTATATCGATGAATTTATATCAAAACAAATAAACGAACCGCGGAAGGAAGCTTCTTTGAGCCCGCACAGTTCAAAACAATTCTGGTTTCAACATGTGAGGATTGACTCCCCGTTGATGGCGAGAGTTGCGATGGTAGAAGGTAGCTATTTAATATACGCTCAAAAAGGTGAACACATGATGTTTCAAAAGTTAAAAAAATCCTTTTTCACCAAAGGTTCCATCTGTGCAGATGATAAACATTCCAATTGCAATTCAAGAACGGTTTCTGAAAGCACCGCATACAAATTAGCCGTAGCCCGTCAAAGAAACCGACTGCATAAGTTAAGAGATAACTACCCGACGGGCGTACCGCTAACTGTAATTTTAACTCGTTTAAGATACGACTGTAACGTAAGATAATAAGATCTTATTTAACAGGAGACTGAAAGAATACTTAATATCATTTGCTTTACATACATGGATATATGATCCTATATTTTTTTAAAGAGAGGCATTAATTGTTGTCTGCATCGAGTTCTGTATTATAGAACGAGAAGAAAACTTAAAGTCTCAAGAATAGATTGTGGTAATCGAAAATAGACCTAATATCATTGGTGCATGTTTCAAATTCAAATGTTTCAATCTCGACTCAAAACTTGACTTGAGCATTAATTTACGGTCTAGAATACGGACCTCTTATAGCATATTATTATGTGTATCTTCTAAGCATGACCCAAAAATACTATGAACAATAAAGAATATAATAATCTGTGGAGATTTTAATATAAACTTGTTGGAGGATAATGCGATATGTAATAAACTCAAATCACTTTTTCTGTGCTACAATCTTGTAAATCTTTTTTTAGAACCAACTAGAATCACTGCCACTTCAGCAACTTGCATTGATAATATTTTTACTAACTTACAGCCAGTAACAAAGTCAATAATAAGTAAATTAAGTTCTGATCACTGTGGCCAGCTGGTCTCATTTCATATGCCTAGAAAAAAAGTGATAAAAAAAGATATTAAGTGTGTTCCTATGAGTGAAAGTCGCCTTGAAAAATTTAGAAATAACATTGTCAATAAATTACCACACGTACCTTACGATAATAAAAATGTTAATGAACTTTATAACTCAATTTTTAATTTAACCAAAAATGAGTATAATTCAATGTTTTCTTCAAAAACAGTAAAACGGAAATCTAACACGGTCTTCAATGACTGGGCGACGGTGGGAATTTATATAAGTAGGCGAAAATTGTATGAATTATATAGGGAAAAACAGTATAATCATGATGCTGTTTTTCTAAATTATGTAAGGAATTACTCAAAAACATTTAAATGCGTTTGTACTGCGGCTAAATCAATACATATAAGAAATAAAATTAAAAATAGTCAAGATAAGATCAAGATGACTTGGAAAATTATAAATAGTGAAACTGGAAAGTTCAAAGTACGTAATAATGAGTTTCAACTCATTATTAATGATAAATCAATCAAATCTGATCAAGATGTTGCTGCCGCTTTTGAGACTTTCTTCACCAATATTCCAGTTTCGACTACCAAGTCTCTTAATTCTTCTCCCACCCTCGCTGTATCTTTACTTAGGAAAAATGTAACAGAATGTACTGTTGACTTTAAATTCTCAACTGTTACTTCTAGCGATATAATTAAAGCATTCAAATCTCTAAATTTGAAAAACACTGTTGATCTATGGGGGCTTTCAGTTAAACTTATTAATTCTATAATTGATTGTATTGCACCTCATTTAGCTGTTATTTTTAATAAATGTATTGATTGTGGTGAGTTTCCTGATCTTATGAAACATAGTAAAGTAGTGCCTTTATTTAAATCCGGTAGTACATCCGACCCCACAAATTTTAGACCAATTTCCATACTACCGACATTCAGTAAAGTATTCGAGAAAATTATACTTAATCAATTGATGGTACATTTCAATAGTAATAGACTGCTTCACAGTAAACAATTTGGTTTCACTAGGGGTCGCTCAACAACCGATGCTGGTGTTGAGCTTATTCAACATATTTTTGACGCCTGGGAAAATTCACGAGACACCCTCGGTGTTTTTTGTGACTTATCCAAGGCTTTTGATTGCGTCCATCATAAAATACTGATCAGCAAATTACATCACTACGGCGTTAGAGACACTGCACTTGATCTTTTGATTTCTTACTTATGTGACAGAATTCAAAAGGTTGATGTTAATGGTAAAGTATCCCCTGGGTCATCAGTAACTATGGGTGTACCACAAGGTTCTATCCTTGGACCTTTTCTATTTCTCATTTACATCAACGACTTACCATATCTTGTAGAAAAAAAACATGAGATAGTATTGTTTGCTGATGACACTTCACTTCTTTACAAAGTGAATAGACATGATTTTAATTCTGACGATGTGCACAATGCTCTTTCTGAAGTCGTTGATTGGTTTACTATTAATAATTTATTGCTAAATGAGAAAAAAACAAAATGTATCAGATTCAGTCTACCCAATGTGAGACATTCGGACACAAATATTGTAATTAAAGGCGAAAAACTGGATCTTGTTGAAACAACTGTATTTTTAGGTATCACTTTAGATAATAAGATACAATGGAGCCCTCACATTTGTAAATTGGTGGATAGACTTAGTTCTGCAGCTTATGCAGTGAGAAAAATTCGCGCTCTCACGGACGAATCTACGGCAAAATTAGTTTATTTCAGTTACTTTCACAGTTTGATGTCTTACGGTATCCTCCTCTGGGGTAGTGGTGCCGAAATCAATAGAATTTTTATACTGCAGAAGAAGGCTGTCCGCGCAATATATAAAATAAGGCCTAGAGATTCTTTGAGAGACAAGTTTAAATCTATTAATATAATGACAGTGTCGTCACAGTACATATATGAAAATCTTATTCATGTGAGGAAAAACTTAAATAACTTTCCTAAGAATAGTGACACTCATAGTTTGAACACTAGAAATAAGCACAAACTTGCTGTACCTTTAACTCGGCTCAGCAAAGTCCTTAACTCTTTCAAGGGGCAATGTATACGTTTCTATAATAAAGTACCCAAAGAAATCCAAGAGCTACCTATACATAGATTCAAAAAGATAGTTAAACAAAAGTTATGCACGAAAGGGTACTATAAAGTTTCTGATTTTGTAGATGACAAGAATGCATTTGAATGAATTGTTCGCTTCGCAGGCTATTGTTATATATATTTTGTAATTGTAATACTTCTATTTACATATTTAAAAAAAAATACTTGCTGAGTTTCTTGCCGGAGTCTTCTCAGTTCAAGTTGTATTTGGAACCGGTGTAGAGCCATTTGTTAACGTTCACAAGTGCCCTATCAGGGCCTAAATTGAATAAATGCTTTTTGAATTTGAATTTGAATTTGAATTCCTTATGAATCTATTTTTACCGACATCTCATTAATGCAATTAAACATAAATTACAATATGAAAATAAAATTAATCACACAATAAAAAATCGCTCCGACTAAGCCGGGCTCAGCTGAGTTATTTTTAATTATAACTAAATCTAAATTGATATCTGTAAAATTATAACACATGCAGCACGATAAAATATACATGCAGTGATTTTAATGAAACCGGAGCACTGCTACATTACTTACCTACGTAAGGTATGTTTAACATTCGTTGAATTTTTATTTTATACGTAACTATAACAAGTTCTTTGCTAAAAATTTCATTTTTAATACAAGCTTTTTTTGAGTGACTATACTTTTTGTTGACTGTACTTGCGATAAAGTACTCATCAAGACGAATCAAACGAGCCCAAACTCGATGGGTTTATGTGGTTTTATTACGGAGTTCCTATGGCCACCTTCCAGCTCGATCATCAGATCAGCTCCACGTCATCATAATATTGCATTGTCACGCGATTTGCATATTTGTGCAAAAGGGTCTAGCCGTATAAGTATAGGCAATCTGCCCCCGATAGAAACTCCTATCAATGACTATATAGTATTTTAGGGGAACCTATGAGAAGTTTGTACGTATACTTATTGTAGCCATAGATGGCGTGGTTGTGAAGATATATAAAAAAATAGCAAAAATGAGGGACATGTGAAAAAAAATTTTTTCTCGAAAACTACTTTACTTTGACATAAAATTCCAAAAGCATATTATAGTGGACTCCCTAAGATGTATTCTCCTATTTTTTTCTTATACAAAGTTTCGTCTTTAATAATAATAATAATGGTAAATAAAATTTACAAGTTATTTTTATAAGTTTCCAATTAAGTGACCACCTCGAAAAAATTACAGTGAGTGTGCTTTAGTGTCCTTTATTCACCTATTCATTCATAATTGAAATCCAATGGGGACAACATAGTCAACAAAATAAAAATACATGGCCACCCGTTGCACTATAAGATTTTGCACGTATTTTTTTTTTAATTAAGATATTTTTATAATAAAAGTGGCACAGAAATAACAATTTCATTCGATTTACTAAAGCATATTCGCTCCTAGGGCAAAAGGATTAGCGTTCATAAGTGTCAATTTTAAGAACTTTACTCCCGATAAGTTTCCTATAATTTTTCATAAGACGCCATCTCTCCCTAAGAAGGCAGACCTTCATAACCGATCACAGATACACACTGACACTAAACCACGTGAAAAGATTCGGAATTGATGAATTTCATAAAATATGCTATAATTTCGCAAAAATGAAATCCATTAGCAATATTGCTTTAGCTTCCTTTTTAGGGGGCTAGATGTATGGTTTGTTGTTGCTTTAAAATAAAAGTCGTAAAAGTTATAGAAAATCATTTTTATAGACTTAGAACAACACTTGACACTTTTGACGTAGTTAATAAATCACAAGACCAACGCAATAAGTCTGACATATTGGCCAAACGAGTTAAAGCTTTGTAACAGTTTTGGGTATTCACTATCTAGCGGTCGTAATGTGTACTATACTATAATAAGAATTTATATTTTAATGTCGGAATTATACACGCCATCTGATGTTTGGAACGGGAACTAGTCTAACTTTATCTTGAATTAATTTACCAATAGTCTAATTATTTAACAAGCAAGCGATCATGCTCAATAACAATCATATTATATATGAGCTGATTATGCGTGCAAGTCGTAACTTGCTATTCGTTTCGAGCCCAACTGACACACTTATATTTTCTGGGCGGTTTAGTGTCAGTGTGTATCTGTGATCGGTTATGAAGTTCTGCCTTCTTAGGCGATTATCACACTGCCCCGCGCCAAATCTGCATCATCGTGCGGGTTTTTTACGCACTCACGCACGTAGTTGCTTCTGTGGATTCACGGCGGCTCTGACTCATTCCATACAAAATCACGCACAGCACTATGAGACTCGGTGTGCGTCTCGCCGCGCCGCGCACCTACGCGCGTAGGTGCGGGGCGAGACGCATGTAGGTGCATGATCTGTATGAACGCACGTAGATGCATTTTCAGTGTGTTGGACTGTGCGTCTTTTCTATACAAACGGAGGCACTTACAAGCAACGTTAAGAGACGCATTGACGCACTACGCTGCGTCATGCGTGGCAGTATGATAACCGCCTTAGGGAGAGATGGCGTCTTATGAAAAATTATAGGAAAATTATTGGGAGTAAAGTTCTTAAAATTGACACTTAAGAACGCTAATCCTTTTGCCCTAGGAGCGAATATGCTTTTGTAAATCGAATGAAATTGTTATTTCTGTGCCACTATTATAATAAAAATATCTTAATTAAAAAAAAATTACGTGCATAATCATACAGTGCAACGGGTGGCCATGTATTTTTATTTTTTTGACTATGTTGTCCCCATTGGATTTTAATTATGAATGAATAGATGAATAAAGGACACTAAAGCACACTCACTGTAATTTTTTCGAGGTGGTCACTTAATTGGAAACTTATAAAAATAACTTGTAAATTTTAACTACCATTATTATTATTATTAAAGACGAAAATTTGTATAAGAAAAAAATAGGAGAATACATCTTAGGGAGTCCACTATAATATGCTTTTGGAATTTTATGTGAAAGTAAAGTAGTTTTCGAGAAAAAAAAAATTTTCACATGTCCCTCATTTTTGCTATTTTTTTATATATCTTCACAACCACGCCATCTATGGCTACAATAAGTATACGTACAAACTTCTCATAGGTTCCCCTAAAATACTATATAGTCATTGATAGGAATTTCTATCAGGGGCAGATTGCCAAGTATAGGCAATACGGCTAGACCCTTTCAGCTCAATTGGAAACCGGAAAGTGGGTCAAATTTAACTTGCAAAATTCCATTACAGACAACGGGACAGGTGAAACTAAATAAAAACTTGTAAAAACACTTGTGTCATCAATCAATCAATAAATATTATGTGAATTAAAAAGTGCATTTCCGTTAGTATGTTTATGAAATTTTTAAACAACGCATGTTTTGATTAGTATATATATCCCATTGAGATACAAATTCTTATATTCTATCTCTATACTGAATGTTATAACGAGAAAAATCATAAACTACTACCCCATTATAAAATATTCTAAAACTATGCATACAATCAACATCCACACACGTATAACAAACAAAACTAACATAGTTCTGAATACACGCAAATTGAATAAATTTTTCGAGCAATGTATCCACTCTCCGCGTGCCTAAACTTTATGTAAATCCATCTAAAGGCCGCCGACAAATCGTTGCAATCAATCGTGATCTCAAGCGATTACGAACAATTCATCGTTCCGTTTCAAAATCGCAAGGAACTTTATATATGGTGATAGCAATGTCAACAAGTAACTACATATTTGGTACTAAGCGCGGTAGAGCATAGCATTATTTAACGCAAAGAGAAGCTCGGCTGGCAAAGTAAGTACCTCCGCCTAATAGAATCTGCAGCCGAATAACGTATTGTCGTATGCCTGCGTGTGCTGCGTGCGTGTGATGGCGCGAGTGTTGCATAAAGATAGGTAGAGCGTAGCGTTTATTCGCTCAAAGACATGGGTTCATCCTCACACATTGGAACCAGAATGGTTTCGTACTGTGCGGTCTCAAAGTAGCTTCCTTCCGCGGACGCTCAGACTGTGGAATGAGCTCCCCGCCGTGGTTTTTCCAATACAGCATGGTGTTCTTCAAAAAGGGTGTGAAGAGATTTCTGCAGGGTCAGCAACGCGCGAGTGATACCCCTAGCGTCCATAGGCTACGGTAACCGCTTACCATCAGGCGGGCCGTATGCTTGTTTACTACTTTAGTAGTAGAAAAATATAAAAAAATAAATATATTCAGTGAGTATTCCGCAAGAGGCGCTGTGACAATTCCTATATAGATAGCCGTATAGATTTCCGCCGTGGTTTTCCCAATGAAGTATAGCATGGGGTTCTTCAAAAAGGGTGTGAAGAGATTTCTGCAGGGTCAGCAACGCGCGAGTGATACCACTGGTGTTGCAAGCGTCCATAGGCTACGGTAACCGCTTTTCATCAGGCGGGTCGTATGCTTGTTTACTATGTAGTGAACCACTACATAACACCACCACACACGCCACATTATCCTGCATCGTGCATACATCGCGCATACATGCCCACTACATCCTGCATCGCGCTTGCAAAGATTTCTCGGCGATCTGCATATATACAACTGTCCAACAAGTACAGTAGGACCGCGGTCCCCAGGCACGATGACCCAGCCTGGCGGAAGATCTTCCCTTTTAAATGGAGGTGTCATCCACTTTGCACCTCCATAACTACCTTAATAAAAAATATTATTCCGTGAATATTCCTCAAGAGACGCTGTGACAATTCCTATAGAGATATTTCATAAACACAAACGCTAACTGCTACGCACGTGAACTATCGGTGCATCGCTACATCACTTTATCAATATAGGTGTGCTATCTTTAGACTTCAAGGTAGTTCACACTCCCGAGAGACCAAGTCACGCTCAGTGACATCTCGGTGAGTTTTCTTACTCACATTGCGTCAGAATCAGATGCCTTTGATGGTATTGTGCGGTTGCCGTCATGTATTGATAATGGTATTGAAAGCATTTTGTATTTTTTATGTGGTGGGAAGACACTCGAGCGTTGATTGACGTAGTGACAGAAAAAATGCGTCACATTCGCGTATTTAAGTCATCAAAGGAATTTTAATGTTTTCATACTCCGCCGCCCATCTATCATAAGACAAGTCAAAAGACATTTTCAAAAAAACGTAATGTTTTCATAAAATTCATTGTTTTTAGTACAGTTTCATAAAACATCTCTTGTATCTCTTTATTATGGTAGTGGTTGTGTAAACTGTTTTTATATACAATACGATGAAAACTACCCAATGTATCATAGAATATAATCATATCGTAATTGTAATTCTACTTGCGCTGACTTTTATTTATATATCAGTACATACATACAAGATCCTAATATATTTAGTGCAGTATATGAACCCACAGTAAATAGGACTAACACTTTCTCCTCAGCGACCATATATTACACGTACTTTTGGAAGACATTATTTAATCCCATGATTTACTCCGAAAACATATTGTTAGCAATTCTACATAAATAATAATACATAGGTTAACGGTGAAAGCCAATATTTGACCAAATATCTAAAAAAAAATACATTTTTAATACAAGCTTTTTTGTTGACTGTACTTATTTTTTCCTTTACTTAATGTCTTCCAATATACCAAATATCAAGTCAATCCGACCACTGGAAGTGGGTGAAATTCGACTTGCAAGATTCCACCCGAACAAACATAGTTATAGGACGTTGCAAAATAAATAAAAGCATGTAAAAAGATAATATTTGCGTTCTGATCTCGTCGATGAAAGCGTTTAATTAATTATGCATTGCCTGGTCACAAGCTGCATACTGATTGCAGTCACTAACTGAATAGTTAGCGGCTGCAATAAACCGAGAAAAAAAACAATTTAAAAAGTAATGTATGGTGTATTTTACATACTAAATCTCAAACATTTTATGGCAAAGCATCTCACAATTTGAGATACGATCGACAATTTGAACTCAATGTGACAGCATCAAATCTGAAGCCTCTTTTATAACACTCCCATTTTAACGATTACGATTCGTGTTAAATTCACGACATGTTCGAAATCGTCGAGGGAACGTAAACCTTATAGCGAAGGAGTGGGGTGTTAACTCAAGTGACAGATCGAGGATGCTTGTGGAAAATCAGGGTGAAACAACATGGGGTTTTTAACCTTAGATGGATTGACATCTCAGATTAAGTATAAAAAATCAAATCAAATGATTATATATTAGAGATATTTTATGATCTAGAAATATACTTAAAATAAACCCTGTGATTCTTACATTGATTGTCCTTATCAAGCTGTGACAACGTTCAGATGGTCTAACGTAAAGCGTATACGAGCTACCTAACTCGATTGTGGCACAACCTTTCCCGATCCATTATCTCAGCCAGTACGTTACAACTTCAAGGCGAACATCGCTCGAGGGCCACCTTATCAGAGAACCTCTTCGAAGCACCAGAACCGATGTACCTCCCCCGCCCCTCCATTCACGAGATAAAACCCAATGTAGAAAGGAAAACAAGCTCGGTCACAAGGGTCAACTTAAATTGGACGATGATATGAGATGACCAACCCAAACAGCCCTTCTACAACCCTCGCTTTCAAAGAGAAATTGGCAAGTAAAAGGCAGAGCGACGGAACGACATAGGTCAAGATAAACTGGTACTTTTGAGGGTTTCTTATCTAGAACTTTGGAGTTTAGAAAAAAAGGTCGCTACTGTTTTGTTTTGGGATTCTGAAAGTAACGTGCGAACTTCTGATTGGAATTATTGATGATGACTGGCCTCTTGAAATGGTTTGCAGAATTAAATAAACTAATAGAAAGACATCTGCTGACAGGTGGTGCTTGTGAGGGCTGGTCTGCTTAAGTTTGCCATTTACTTATTTAATTATTAAATATAGATTCAGCCTACTTTGTAGTTTTGCCGCCGCGCCGGGGCACGCAATTGTTGTCAGTGCGATTAGAATGTAAATATTATGTAATGAATCTAAGCTTGTTTTGAAAAGAGTAATTGCTGAGTTTATTGCCGGATCGTCTCAGCAAACGCAACTTTCCGAACCGGTATTAGAGTATTAGAGTCAGACTTTTCATAAGTGCTTGCCAAGGTCTATTTGAATAAATGATTTTGAATATGTAATTTGAATTTGAACATCCTAATGAAATCTCTTAATTTAGAAAACATTAAATTAATTGATTTTGTTTGATTCTATCCTTTAATTTAATAATCTATATAAAATAAAAAGTGTGATATCAAGTGTATTTAATCAGACTGATAACCGTTACATTCCAACAGAGTAATTTGTACCTTTGGGAATTTCACCATAAAACCGGAGATAGAATAAATTATTAATAATCGTTCCCGTGATTTATTCGATGCCAAAACGTTCCTAACTTAACTAAGTGCCGTAATTGTTTATTAATTAGTATTTTATTAGCGATCGAGCGCTGGAACGCGCCCTAATATTGTTTATATTATGATTAATTACAGAAAGTTGTTATTTGGAATGCGAAACATAAAGAATCTGTACGTGCTTGGGTATAGTCAACGACCATGAGGGCTTGTGTAATAACGTGCTTGAATTAATATTTACATAAATTATATTTTGTGTGAGATTATGTCATGAAGAAAAGGAATTGATAAAAATCCCCGTTTTTGTGTCTACAGGCCAACCTGCCGGGCTATTGCGTATCTTTGGTGGTAATCGTAACGAACACCATTTATGAATTCATCCAATGGTGCGGTAGGACGATAAGCCATTGGTGTTCGTTACGATTACCACCAAAGATACAGGGTAGAGCCCCTGGTGGTAAGCGGTTCCCGCAGACCTATATAGACTCTTGAAACCCACGAGGCATCACTCACGAATTACGGACCCTTCCTCCCTCCCCGATGAGCTCATAGGGCCAACCACCATTTCTTAATCTAAATACTCAAAGCTTAAAACAATATTGCTATAACCTTACTTGCGTTACGTCCTTCTTTGACATCCAATTTCAAAACAGGACAAAAGACAAGTAAGGTTATAATAATATTGTTTTAAGAGATGGCAGTTTGCCCCTGGTGACCTTACTCACGCGCAGGAACACAACATAAAGTTATTTAGCTGCGACATTCTGTAAGGTGAAGGTACTTCCCCAGCGGAGCTGCTCTTTGCGTGAAATAACGCTCTACTCTTAAGTTATAATTTTAATATTAAAGATAGCTCTTTTCCTACTCGTTCCGTTGTATAATTAAATTCAATACTTCCAGTAAACAAAGCCATTCAAAAATACTAATAAAACCAAATGAGGGGTGATATTAGAATAATGAAATTTAGTCCAGAAATTGGGGTAACTTGGGGTATCTCGTACATCGCGCCGCGACACGCCACCTCTGGGAGTGATTGAACAACTTTTATTTTACGACTTGGACACTTTTGCACCGCAGTGACTGACGAGAATGTTCTCGTGGCCAATTTTAATAAATCTCCCGCCTTTTAAGACTGCGATTATGGTTTGGGGTAGATTGTAGAGGAATTGTTGTCAAATTCATAAATGCCTGTAGGGCAATGATTTCAATACTAAGTATAGGCCCACCGAAACATTTAGCAAAAAACTTCTTCGTATAAGTAAACAGTACCGCCATTTGTTTAAAATCTATCGAACTACGCGTACGACGTACGATGTAACCTTGTATGTGTGCAATGTACAAGAAAAAAAAAATAAGTGTCCATAGGCTACGGTAACCGCTTACCATCAGGCGGGCCGTATGCTTGTTCGCCACATTAGTGGTATAAAAAAAAAAAAAAAAAAAACGAAAGAACTGTTCCGCAGACCGTTGACGACTGCTCTTTGAGCGAATAAACGCTACGCTCTTTTTTTTTTTTTTTTTTTTTTATACGACTAAGTCGGTAAACAAGCATACGGCCCGCCTGATGGTAAGCGGTTACCGTAGCCATATAGACGCTTGCAACACATGAAGCATCGCTCACGCGTTACCGACTTTTCCCACCTCCCCTATGAGCTCTGGCGACCTTACTCACGCGCAGGAACACAACTTTAAACAACATTAAGTTATTTGGCTGCGGTATTCTGTAAGGTGGAGGTACTTCCCCAGTCGAGCTGCTCTTTGAGCGAATTAACGCTATGCTCTACCTCTCTTATCTCAATCTACACAAAAACTATAAGTACTTTCAACATCTTTTTCGGCATTCTAGTTAACATTCAAATAGGCAACTAACAAATTAATTCCAATCATGAAACTGTAACAAAGGTGAGCAAGAAGCACTTTGTATTCACGATATTACAAACGCCGTATATCACTATTATAAACAATAATGTTTACTTATAATATATTCCACGAAATACCCATTATTTCGATGGGTAGGGACGTAAAACGGCCTCTCCGTTAATTAAGCTAAATCTCAATTGTTGTAGACTTTTGTATGATACATTCTGAGCAGTTAAATGTATTATACTACTATACAGAGTAAGATGATGTGGCCGACGGTGGTAAGCTGAGAATATAAATGCTTCTCAAGTGTTTTTTAGGATTCCGTACCCAAAAGGTGCCAAACGGGGTCCTATTCATAAGACTCCGCTGTCCGTCCGTCCGTCTGTTTATCAGCGGGCTGTACCTTTTTTTATACCACTAAGTGGCAAACAAGCATACGGCCCGCCTGATAGTAAGTGGTTACCGTAGCCTATGGACGCTTGCAACACCAGGGGTATCACTCGCACGTTGCCGATCCTGCAGAAATCTCTTCACACCGTTTTTGAAGAACCCCATGCTGTACTTTATTGGGAAAACCACGGCAGGGAGCTCATTCCACAGTCCGAGCGGAAGAAGACTCCTTTTAGCCCGCACAGTTCGAAACAATTCTGGTTTCAATGTGTGAGAATGGACTTGTACTCCATAAGCAGACAGTTGAAATTTTCACAGAATGTGTATTTCTATTGCCGCTATAACAACAAATAATAACAATAAATTAGAAATAAAAATTAAACATACAAGAAACGATTGTTTACCTACTTGATTGTTACAAATTTTATACATTTTGTTACGACTTGACTTGCTGGTTTTCAATTCTTCTATCAGCCTTAAATCGTCGCTGAAATATTTCGCTAGTATTTTGTCGTATTTAATTTAACTTATCAACACAACAACAAAATATTTACTACGTCTCCACCATCATAAAATGTCAATAATACTCTCTCTCTCTCTCTCTCTCCCTATCTCTCTCCCTCTCTCTCCCTCTCTCTCTCTCTCTCTGTGGTTGTTTCTTCGATTCATTCCGTTTACGTCGCGCTTACCTCTACGTCGCGTTCCTTCTACGGTGATTCCGCCTACGTCGAGTCTTGCTACGGTGCGTGTCAAATCGCGATTTGACATAAAAGTACAGTTATCTCTAAAAAATAATATTAAAAATGAAAAAAGTGTATTTTATTTTAATTTGTAAAACATATCATCATTATGTAGGTACCTACTTATATTTTTTTTATACTGGGACTGCGAGAGAGTAAGCAGGGGCTATTCCAGCTATATATTTTTCATCTAATAATGATTTGGGATATCAAAACCTTTGAGAGGTATCTTATGTAATATTTAGATTCTCAGTTGGACCCGGTAGATGGCGTTGCAATCGGATTATAGGATTTTGATGATCTTTTTGTAAGATTTTGAGTAGATTGATAGTTTAGATTCACATTTGGTCCCGGTAGGTGGCGCTACAATCGAATTATCGTTTTTTTTGTGTGAATTTGAATATAGGTCCCTTGATGATTTGGATTCACAATTGGACCCGGTAGGTGGCGCTGTTTTTTTTGTAAGACTTCGAGTCCCTTGATGGTTTAGATTCATAATTGGTCCCGGTTGGTGGCACTACAATTCATGTATTTCCAGTCACAATTATCATAACAGCCAGACACCGCTTATCTGGTCGTTAATTTAAATAGAACATTGTATAAAAACGTCAATGTGTCGTAAACACATAGAATTTTTTGTGCTTTCATTGCTAACGCCGACTAAACCTTACTTGATCAAAATCAAAATCAAAAAGTCATTTATTCAGTTTTGACCCTGGTAAGGCGTTAATGAACGTTAATTTGTAAATACAGTTTAATTTACCACCGGTTCCGAGATATATCAAAATGATGTACGGAATTGTGTTACTTAAAAATATCTACAAAAAGTCCGCGATGATATATGTCTATATCCTATGGATATTTCCACCCACAGTAACCAATTTTAAGTGATTAAGTTGAAATTCGCCATAGCGACCGGGCCTAATACGATAATCCTAAGTATGGGATAGTATTAAGTTACCTAATCATTTGAATAGCAGTTCCTAGTTTTATTTTTCATAGGTTGCGTGTTCTATCTGCTAGCCAACGAAGGTTCAATAATGCGCGAGAATCCGCAAGCATTTTTTCACATTGTGTGAATATAACCTGGTTTAAAAAAAATTGTGAATGGTGATGGTGGGTTTTGTAGGCACAGATTAACAAAATAAAAGGCAGATGGAGCGCGTGGAACACGAAAGTGAAGCCTACAAATTAGATACCAGCAGGGTTATTTTTTTAAAAGCTCTCGGAATATTTTCGATGATTTGGATTGATATTTCCGTCGAGGAACGTCTAACTATTCGAATTCGGAAATTAAAATATCAATGAGCGCTAATACCTAGCATGCAGAATATAGTTTAGGTATTAGTTGTAACACTTAAATTATACTATTAACATACTATCTCACAGACATATTATATGTCTGTGTACTATCTAAACTCATATAATAAAGCGGAAGAGTTTTTTGTTTGTTTATTTTTTTGTTTGTTTCAACGGGCTTATCTCTGGAACTATCAGTCGGACTTTATATACCGGGAACGCGAGTGAAACTGCGAGGAACAGCTGGTGTTAGAAGAATATTGATATTCTTATAGTTTTGATTGTCTTTTAATGTTCAAATATACATTTTTATTTTTATTTTGTTATTACGGAAACTCGTCTCGGAAGTTTCCGATTCCGTTCAGATGACGAATCCGACCATTTTAAAATAACCCTGCTAGTATTCGTTTTCCAATTTGTATTTGCTTTGTTTAATAAACTTTATTCAACAAAAAACACTTCTTTATTAATAAACTGTGGTTAAACAAAGCAAATACAAACTGCAAAACGAATACCAGATATCTGATTTTGAATTTGTATTTGCTTTTTACCCGATTTACCCAGAAGGAGGGTTATGTTTTTGTATGTATGTCTATTTCTTTAGCACGCTCTGCAGCCTAAACGGCTTGATGGATTTAAGCATATGAGGTGTTGTTAGATTTGTCTTAACTGTGGTAGTGACATAGGGTATATTATTTTTATATGGCATCTACGAATAAAAAAAGAGGGAGGAGTACTAAAAATAAAAAAATCGTTATTATAATAATATGGATATTAAATGAAAGCTTGTAAAAGCCCATTCCATATATGTCTATATTGTAATACTTTTGTTCTACCATTTTGACGTAAACTGCAAAAAAACACGTTAAATGCAAGGACATTGGGTAGGAACTGAGCGGTTACCGTACGTAACTCACAGAGTTGCGACGGTTGTTACTTTACAGAACAACTTATTTACTTACTAATACATACAACTCATCTTAATATATAAAATGATAAACTGATTGTTGATATATCAACGCACAGCCCAAACCGCTGAACCTAGAGATTTGAAATTTTGTACATAGATACCTAATACAGTGGAGGCATCCACTAAGGAAGGATTTTTGGAAATTTCACCCCTAAGAGGGTAAAATAGGGGAAGACAGTTTGTATGCAAGTCCGTCAATTTTGAAGTTAGGATCTTCAAATTTTGTGTTTAGGCTGACGATTGAAAATTAATATATAGTTATCTCAGCGTTTGTGATAATTCCAACCCTGAAGCAGGGAAACGGGGGATGAAGTTGTGAATGCAAGTCCTTCAAATCAACAGTAAACTTCACTAAATGTACTAATATACTGTGTAGGCATCCACTAAGGAAGAATTTTTGGAAATTCCACCCCTAAGAGGGTAAAATAGGGGATGAAATTTTGTATGCAAGTCCGTCAGTTTTGAAGTTAGGATCTTCAAACTTTGTGTTTAAGCTGACGATTGAAACTTAATGTATAGTTATCTCAGCGTTTGTGATAATTCCACCCCCGAAGGGTGGAAACGGGGGATGAAGTTGTGAATGCAAGTCCTTCAAATCCACAGTAAACTTCACTAAATGTATTATTATACAGTGTAGGCATCCACTAAGGAAGGATTTTTGGAAATTACACCCCTAAGAGGGTAAAATAGGGGATAAAAGTTTGTATGCAAGTCCGTCAGTTTTGAAGTTAGGATCTTCGAATTTTGTACTTAAGCCGAAGATTGAAAATTAATATATAGGTGTCTCAATATTGTGATAATTCCACCCCCGAAGTGGCGAAAACGGGGATGAAGTTGCGTATGTAAGTCCTTCAATTTCACAGTGAACTTCACTAACTTTACTATCATACAGTGTAGGCATCCACTAAGGAAGGATTTTTGGAAATTCCACCCCTAGGGGGGTAAAATAGGGGATAAAAGTTTTATGAAAGTCCGTCAGTTTTGAAATTACAATCTTCGTCTTTTATAGTTGTCACAGCGTTCTTGATAATTCCACACCTTAAGGGGTGAAAAGGGGATAAAGTTGTGTATGGAATTCCTTTATTTTCAAAGTAAACTACACTAAATTTACTATGAACGTATGTATTTATTGTTGGAATTTCAATACTTAAGGGGGGATTTTTTATATTTAAGTTCTTTTTTTTTTCAAACAAAAATATTACTATATTAATTATTTCGGCTTATGATTGGAAACTCACGCAATGTATATCGTTGTTTTTTGAATTTCAACCCTTGAGAGGGTGAAAAGGGGATTCATTTTTTTATTTAAGTAGTTTACTTACAAAATTTTATATTCAAGTAATAATTATGTACATGACGTGTATCGTGTTATTACTAAGCCTTTTCTGCCGCCTGTCTATGTGTCTGTCTGCCACGAGTAAATAGATGTCTGCAAATGGTTGAGGAATGGTTGTGGATAGATCTCCGCCCGTCTATCCGTCTATCTGTCTGCCTGCCACGAATTTATTTTATTATTTATTCTTTATTGCACAATGTACACAACTAAGGTAATTTAATTTTATATTAAAATAATTATACTAAGGTAATAAACAAGCATATGGCTAACCTAATGGTAAGCGGTCACCGTAGCCTATACAGGGTGAATTTTTCAGAAGTTGCCCTCACTGGCTAGAAATAAAAATTCGCCCTGTATATGGACGCTACAACAACAGGAGTATTATTCACGCGCTGCCGACCCTGTAGAAATCTCTTTACACCCTTTTTGAAGAACTCCTTTGGGTAAACCACGGCGGGAGGCTCATTCTACAACCTGTGCGTACGCAATAGGAAACTCCTTTGAAACCGCAAAGTAGGAAACCATTTTGGTTCCAATGTGTGAGTATGAACTCCCCGTTGATGGCAAGAGTTGCGAAGGTTTGTTTCGTGATTACTATTAATAAATCACAACGACAAACTCAGAAATATGATGGAGTTGATTTGCGACAGGACTGTTTCTCCCACGGCCAGTTTTATGTAGCATTCTTACGTGTGAGCTCCCAGTCTACCTGTACTTTTTTCAAATATCACACGTAGTGGTGGGCAACAGCCATGAACAAAGCTCTATATAATATAGTAGATGTCCCGCGCCCAAAAGCGATCCTAAGGAGGACGATGAGTCGATGTGGTCACGACTCATCGTGCGATAGCACAGCGAGGGTGTTGGGGGGAAGTGTCAGACTTCCCTTGGGACGAGCTATCAAAGCGCCGCGTTTGGAGGGGTGAGCAGGTACGCGTTCAACACGAGAGCCCGCCCCCCTCCTATAGCGCAGGTGGCGACCACCGTGGGGTTTTAACCGGTAAAACTCCGGCATAACCCTGGCCGCTCCCCCCAGGGCGGTCGGGTATCCTATGAGGATTTCCACACGATAATAAAAATGTCCCGCGCGGTTTCACCCGCATTCCCGAGGGATCGTAAGTTTTCCCGGAATAAAAAGTATCCTATATGTTAATCCAGAACATATTCTTTTTGTGTGCCAAATTTCATCC
Source organism: Polyploca ridens (assembly GCA_951394255.1). NCBI lineage: Eukaryota > Metazoa > Arthropoda > Insecta > Lepidoptera > Drepanidae > Polyploca > Polyploca ridens. Next base: position 850,337 of record OX596247.1, on the reverse strand, counting down.
AAATCTGTTCAGTAGTTTTTGCGTTTCGTTGAAAGTTCTCAGACGGCTTATTTTTTTCGACACCTCCAACAAATATCATTATATTTTAGCCAAAGTATACAAAATCTTGACAATTATATACTAAAACCTTCCTCGAGAACCACTCTATCCATTGGTGAAAACAGCATGAAAATCGGTGTAGTAGTTTTTGAGCTTATCGTGAACAGATAGATAGACAGACGCGGCGGAGGACTTTGTTTGAATGTAGTGATTATCTAGAAAAAAAGAAATGCTCTACGCGGACGAAGTCGCGGGCTAAAGCTAGTTCATTAATAAAACTAAAAAGTCTGAAATAAATTAAATTATTAAAAGAAACAAAAAACCCGACTGCTTAAAACAAATAAAAATACTTAAAAAAATACATACTTAGGTTATTGGTTTGTCCCCTTCAATACCTTATAAAATTCAAGTTAAATTCAAAATTCTATAGATTAAAGAGCTTGTTTTCCTCTTTTCAGTTATTTTTTGTTTTACGCAGTCGGGTTTTTGTTTCTTTTAATAATTTAATTTTTTGGCTACACTTTCATGTTCCGCGCGCTCCATCTGCCTTTTATTCTGTAATCTGTGATTTTAGGATTTTAGACGAGGATATCATACGATCGAAGGAGTAAAAACTAAAAAGTTTGTTACACCCACCGAATCAATGTTAATACTGGCACCTGGCTAGCAGATACATAGAAAAAATAATATATGAAACGTCACTTTCTTTTCTAAGGGCCTATTCACACGGCGATTTGTTCACGCACCATAGACACGTGTAATACAACAAAACCGCGTTGAAAACGTAAAGCTATCATCCTGTAACGAAATACACGTTCATGAAATAAGTCTTGCGTTTGTATCACTACTGACGCGCAGTTACAGGCGCGCTTTAGCAGCCTGGCCTGTAAATACAGAATGAAGAGTGTGATAGTGTGTGCTTACTATGGTAACACAATCGATACTCGCTAGCGATTACAGATTATATTTTTGATTGCGGTATACCGGACGGCTAACTGCATTCCGGCTAGCCGCATATTGCGTAGGCATTCTAAGATTTGCAGCGCAAGCAATGCGCGTCAAAGACCGCCAGCACCCCCCACGGCAGTTTAATTTCACAGTGTGTATACACCCTAAAGTCAGACGTAGATTTTTTTTCCGTTGTGACCTAGTTGTGACTTTATAAAGACTTCTTAGACTATTATAATTACTATTATTGCTTGTCGCAAGCAGCAAATATGGCATGATAAGTGAGTGTGTTAAATATAAATATGTTCGTTCGTTGTGTTCGCTATTCTTACCTATAAATAATACCTACGGTGCACCGACCTTATTCAAACTATCATGAAGGTTTGTGAACTTACTTAAAAGTTTTAATATGCTGGCCATCAATAAATAAACTATTTGTCGTGTTGACACATAATTCTTTATAGTGACATTTTAGTGAATTCATCTGATAAGAAAATTCAGAAAATAATTTATGTTTTTATTATAGGTACCTACTATTACTACAGATCGAGAACATTGTAAGTAGGTTACTAATATTCAAAACATTCACGATTTAAATAATAGGAACTGCATTGATGATGACAAAAATAACAAAACATAGGTAACTACCCACTGGAAAATGTTTGATTCATTTTATTATAAGAATATCAGGATGGAGCATCGCCTTATAAGAAAGTGAAACACAATATTTCTAAATATATTTTTCAAGCAAACGATATCGCAGAATTTAACGGACAGTGTATATAAGTGAAACAAGACTTAAGTACCGCAAGCGCGCCCGCACTATTTCACAATTTCAAAAAATATTTTTAAAAATCAACCTAGACAAAACTGGCCAAGTGTAAGTCGGACCCACCCGCACACGAAGTGTTTCTTGTATTTCATTTTTATTATTTTATTATTTGTTGTTTTAGCGGCAATAGAAATACTAGTTCTGTGAAAATATCAATCTTACGAGACCTTACCTTTACCTACCTTTACCTTCATGAGATACAGCCAACTGACAGATGGACTGATGGACAGCGGAGGCTTAGTAATAGGGTCCCGTTGGCATCCTTTGGGTTTGAAACCCTAAAAATGAATGTATTACTAGATTCTGTCACGCGGTTTCGCACATGTTTTATTTTATACCACTAAGGTGGCATACAAGATCCGAGGGATTAATGTTTTCCCGGGATAAAAAGTATCCTGTGTGTTAATCCAGAATATACTGTAAAAGTGGTTCAATTTTCATACAAATTCGTTCTGCCATATTCGTGATAACGTCATATTTCAGACACCTACTTATAAGAATGTTTTTTTTTCTAAGTTATAATTTTTTTATACATTCATGGTTATAATTTAATAAGTATTGTTCTGAGGATAATGTTATCGTGGTTGTTTGTGTTCTAGGACAAACGTGACTGTGTTCTCAAACTTCTGCGGACCACTTCGAAGATAATGAGTTTGAAGATATTCATATTTTTATAAATACATAAATGAGTAAACTTTATTAAAACACGTTTTTAGGTACTAAGTACCTTCTAGAAGTAATAATAATTTTCAACTATTACCCACCTACAGTGTGGCTGCCGAGATGATGCGTTTTTTACACTGAATTTTGACCAAGTCACCTAATTTGATTATGATGGGACTCGCTTGGCCAAAATTAACAGGTGTCATAAACGTATTCTCTCGGCGGCCGCACTGTAGTATGTTTTTGGAACTATATTGACAGAACTTACCTACCTGTTATCCCTTGCTCCAACGATTTTTAGCTCAGCTGTACCACTCCGCCTCATAGCTATGTTTGCAAGTAACACCAGAATAATAATGTAATAATAACTAGTTTATTTTATTAATCCACAAATTTCCGCCCCGCAGTTTTATATTATGTTCTGTATCTTATAACGATCCATACTTATGTGCCATGTTCTATCTAAATCCGTTCAGCTAGAGTAAGACGTATTTGAATAACATAAAAGCTATTGTATATATAATATACCTAAGCAGAATGTCTATATATGTTACGACCTCATGTTTAACTCCTATCCACCAAGAACGTAATAGGCGTGCAAGGACAAGGACAATTATTCGGTCGAATTTCTGATATCCTCGATTATACATTCGAGTCTCCAATGCAGTCATTTTAGGTACTTAAATTTTACGTAAGTATGTATGTATAAATAAATATCCTGGGATTTTATTCACGCGCGGCTATCTGATCCCAAGCTAAGCAGAGCTTGTGCTATGGAAACCAAATAATTGATAATATACCTAATACTTTACGTTTGTATGCACACTTACTACATAATTACTCAGGACAAGAAGACAAATGCATTGTGGTGGTGCCTGGGTGTGGGAATCGAACCCACGACCAGCGGCCTGTATGTATCTGAATATGATTTATTAACACAAATTGTATAGGGTATACTGCGTAAGTACCTATTTGAAAACGATTTATGGCATTGTTACCTAGGCTTTCATAGTTCAGGTACCTTCTCAGTGAATTTTGGGTTGAATCTTCGTGCATTTGTGGTATGGCAAGCAAACGCACTGTAAACTAATCTCGAATCTAACAAAATTCACCCTTCCAAACATTGATATCCCAGTAGTAAATATTTATGAACACTAGTGGTTGCTACAAATGAATTTCAAATGTATGAAGAAATCCTAAAAAAAACATATTTTCTTGAATAGAACTGAAAAAAATGATATATTTCGTAGGCTTACTGTACACAATGACGTCATAAGCGAGCAGGCGCACCGTAGAAAGACTCGACGTAGGCGGAATCACCGTAGACGGAACGCGACGTAGAGGTAAGCGCGACGTAAACGGAATGAACCGTGTTTCTTCATGGCTGAAGATCGTGATCACCGGACGTCTTTGATAGAGCGTGGACGGCTTGCCTCCAGTGACATCTATTGGTGGCCAACTGGACCACGTCGTAAAATTTGGCGCCTTTTTCCCTTAGTTGATCCGTCCATCGAGTAGGGGATCTTCCGCGTGATCTCCTGCCCTCGATGTCAATAATACAAACAAGGTATTGTTGCCATGTAATTAGGAATTACTTTGCCAGTGTCGAGTTATATCATAAGCTCTAAAGGGATTTTTCCAAGGATGGTCAGAACCCTCGGTGAGCGAGTCAGACTCGCACGTGGCTGGTTTTTTTGATTTTTTGCTTGCGTTTGGCTTCCGACTGACTCCACGAGCAGTTATGAGGCTGAGGATGTAGCACGTCTACCCAGATAATGCCTATTCACTCTGACCCTTTAAGACTATACTAGATTATAGGTGACTGGAAATACAGATCCAGGAAGAGAGTCCAATCTGTCTGTGTGTGTGAATAAGGTATCTGTCGGAAAATACAGGTGAGTTTGGCGACAGATATTCAACTTGACGCTGGTGAGGTGAGTTCTCCAATACTATGGTAACCACCGTTCTATGATTTTCTATGTTTTTCTTCTCTGAAAATTTAACCGCAGTATTGCATTCGAACCCAAGATCACGGATCTTAAAAATATGAGTGTAGTCACGTTAAATAACTAGTGTAATATTGCTAAGGTTATATTAAAAGCTAAATATGGTATTACCTAAACAACATAATATTTTAACTAAACAACATTATGCTCGCTCGCTACGATGTCGTAGCCCCGCTACGCAAATATGTGCTACGAGCTACGACGACATGCTACGAACAGCGAATAACAAAAATACATACGTTGGTTCTAAGCATAGACTTTGGATATTTTCGCTTTATTTTTACTCTTTACTCGTTCGCTTAGAATTTGAAAATAAATTTCTGTTTCATGCAATTATTTAAATTATGTAATTGCTTTATACTGCTATGAACTCATCCTATGAAAATCGCCTTACAAAACTTAATTTAATTATTTTGTACGCAGTATACTTTGTTTTTCTCCGCGTTTTTTATTATTGTAATATCAAAGTTTCAGTTATTTAATTATGAGTTTACAAAGTAAATGGAAAGAGTGAAAAAAAAGGTTGTTAACTAGATATGATAACTATAACAAAAATATATTTTCTATGATATCACAAAGTGAATGTTCCAAAGCATCAAAGCCAAATAAATAACGTAGACTTAAAAATACGATAAAGGGATCTAATATTAAACTCGGCTAATTCCGTCTGTTGTCGGTGTTCTCTCGGGTGAAAGTGGCCAATAGCGGTGCAGCCGTGACCCGCCCGCGCCGCTCAATGCTACCTATTTACGGACACGTGATCTAATGAAACACGAGATATTGAGAATCAATTCATTCGCTGAGTGTTCATTAGTTTTTAAATTGACATTCTGATTCTGTTTTTGAAAATATAAAATGCCAAAGGATTTTTAATTGCAGTTTTATTTGATCGTTTTGTCTCATAGCTTCATCACGGAAACTCTTCTTATAAACATATTTTTTTGTATAGACATTGGTACTAGCATTTTTTTCCTAATAAAATATTATTCACAAAGCGTTAATTATCACAGTTACCTAGGCAAAAATTTACCAAAACCGAAACTGGCCGAACCCGAAACATCGATCGATCAGTAAAATTTAATTTCACGGCTCTTCTCACGTGTCCTTTCCACATAATGGTGCATCCACGCTACGCGAGCCGAGCACACGTGGAGCACAGATTCGCGTAGCGTGGACGGACTTGCGAGCCTCGAACGAGCGTTCGACTCGCTCTCGACTGCGCTCCACCAATAGGCTACTTTCCTGAAAAAAACTAATTAGTCCGTCATTTACATTATCAAAAAATATTAGACACGTATTTTTTCTTTTGTCAATTAGACAAAAAAATACGAAGATATCGTGTGTTGAAGTTCCGCGTGACGTAACGGTGTAGTACACTTTTTAGGAACAAGTGACGTCACGAGCCCCCACTCCCGAACTTAGTCGCGCTTTATCTTCGTCAATTGTTAATGATTTGGTAAAGCAAAAAATACGTGTCCAATATTTTTTGATAATCTAACTGACGGACTAATTAGAATTATTATATTTTTACCCAGGCAACATCCCTATTGTCAGTTTTGCATAAACTCAGGGATTCGCATCGCGCTCGTGTTGTAGGTACCCTAGACATCGCGAGCAATGAAAGAATAAAGGCTCGTGCTCGGTACGCGAAGCATAGATGCACCAACATTTATTTGACATAATTATGCTACGACTATTACAGGTGGAGATTTTGAGAGAGCATATTTTCGAAACCTATGTTTGGTTAGTCATGAATACAACTTTTAATATGGGACCAACACTGAAATCTCAAAAAAAAATACTTTTCATATATTATGGTCGAGCAAGGTTGACAAATTCAAATTCAAAATCATTTATTCAAATAGACCTTCGCAGGCACTTATGAAAAGTCTGACTCTAATACTCTAATACCGGTTCGGAAGGTTGCATTTGCTGAGAAGAGCCGGCAATAAACTCAGCAATTACTCTTTTCAAAACAAGCTTAGATTCATTACATAATATTTACATTCTAATCGCACTGACAACAATTTGACATTTTGTAAGATAAGTAATTTTTAACAGTATAGAGGCGCAACATTAAACAATTGAAATTAAAATTGAGCAATTTGATAGCGTTACATCAAAACAACGATTTTAATAAAACCTTTAGATAGTTATATTTAGCGGCTATAACAAACTTAATCAAAGTAGCAATAATTAAAGTCACATAAAGGAACGTATAACAATAGCGCACAGGTGCTCTCATTGACTTTCTATATATAAATTGTGTTTTGTATATATTGTTGTAAATACCGAATCAATGAAATCCAGGTAAGTACGTGATCATAAAGGATAGATTAAATCATAAGATTAATGTTATTTAGGAAGAACAATTGTATACAGATTTAATGAGATGTAGTCAACGCTTTGAATATTTTGTGGAAATTATAGTATATGCTAGTTGTCCGCCCCGCGGTATCACCCGTGATTTTATTTTGAAATATAAATAACAGCTACCATATAATGTTTTTTTTTAATGATGGTTTGATGACACAGTAATCATGCCACCCCCATAGGAAATCATCCGTAGGTAGGTACTTCAGGTAGGTAGGACATGGTGCTGCTGAGCGCGTCGGTTTGTGGCATCAGGCAGTTGTTACGAACTTGTGAGGAGTATGCAGCGAGCCATGGTCTTTTGTATAACGGTAATAAAAGTGAAGTTATGGTGTTCAAGGCTGGTAATAGGTGTCCATCTAGTGTTCCGCCTATTAACTTGAATGGAGTTCCCCTTAAAAGAGTCAGCCGCTTTAAATACCTTGGACACCTGGTGACAGAAGACCTCAAGGACGATGCCGATATGGAGCGAGAGCGTAGGGCGTTGTCAGTGAGATCTAACATGATAGCCCGCAGATTTGCTCGATGCTCAAGAGAAGTTAAAATCACGCTGTTCAGAGCTTACTGTACATCCTTCTACACGAGCAGTCTGTGGGTAAATTATACTCAAAGGTCGTGCAACGCCCTGCGCGTTCAGTATAATAACGCATTTCGGGTGCTGTTGCGGCTGCCCCGTTTCTGCAGTGCATCAGGCATGTTTTTGGAGGCGCGAACAGACTGTTTTTATGCCACAATGCGCAAAAAATGCACGTCGTTGCTCTGCAGAGTGCGGGCCAGCATCAACAGTATCCTGGCTATGTTCGCGGCTCGGCTGGACGGTAGGTACATGAATCACTGTTGCAGGATTCATGTGGCCTACTGTACCTAGCTGTGGCCATATCAACTATTAATCACTATTTGTATTATTATCACTATATTATTTCATGTGTTTTACTAACATAGTTTTAAGATTTAGTATTACTAACAAATGTGGAATTTTAATTTTCTGAAATAAATGTATTTATTATTATTATTACTTCATATAATGTTAAAATATTTTTTCCAAAACAATATAATTTTTTTAATTTACAAAATAAGATACGTAAGCATAACAACGTATAACAAACCAAAAATTTACAAAATACACATAGAATAATAACCTAAATTAGTTCATAATTATGTATGTAAAACAAACAATGCATTTCCAAACATACAAACTTATTTATGACATTCGATAACACACATAAGTAATAGGTACCTACGTAATTGTAACTAAAATAGAATCAAACGCAGTCGCAAGGCCTGCACAGAGGGCCGTGGCCGCGCGCTCTATTTCCGCCTGTGACGTCACGGCGTGGCCCCCTTCCCACTGACGCAGGCGAACTGAAACTTTTTAATTTTGTTTTTTTTTCTAACGACTGGCATTGGCGTGTGGTGATGCGGCTTAGAGTAGCCGCTACTTATAGATAGCCTTACTGATTCCGTTTGACATTTTAACTTCGGTCTTGACAGTTTGACAAGTTGGGTCAAAGAAATTGGACTAAAGCAGTTGGGTCAGTGAAAAAATTAGGGATATATTATTTTTCCTTGTTCATTGTTTATGGAGTAGCATGTCTTTATATATGCTGGAGACGTGGTTAGGGAGTTTTAATTACTAAGTAGGACATTCAGCTTGATGTTTGAAATCTCTTATTAGGTAGATATATTATTAGGAAATTTAATTGGTTCGCAGAGTTCATAGCACTACTTGATGTTTAGATTTTATGCACAATACTATATTACATTCTATTTTTATTTGTAGTATTTTTTTTCTGTGAAAAACTATAATACCATTTTTTTTTTCAATATGATTGGATCGCCACACAAACAGCTCGATGCAGAAGTTATTATGTGTAGTATAACCTTAGAAAATATAGTATAACATATATTTTAGTTTAAAAAATTGAACAATTTGTAGTGATCCAGATACAGCTTGCACTCGCAACAAATGTGAATTTTATTCCTAAATACATTTCAAAGCAGAAGAATTATAGCTGTTTTTTACCCGACTGACCCGGAAGGAGGGTTATGTTTTTCGAGTGTATGTATGTATGTATGTCTATTTCTTTGGCACGCTCTGCAGCCTTTAAAAAAATTACATACTTAGGTTATTGGTTTGTCCACAACTGCAATGGCCCTGATTCTATTGTTCACAACTAAACTAATTTTAATGTCACTATGTCTCTTTCTAACAAAGAACATAAGAAAAGGATGTAAGAAATTTAGTCATGTCAAATTAGTCCAATGCTTGTTTTCAATATAAATTTAGTCGCCATCTATCGCGGTTACGCCTAAATACACGCAAAATAAGACGGCAAAGATTAATTTGACAACTTAAAATATGGTCTATCCTTTTTCAATCATGTTCGTAAGAAAGAGATGAGATGTAACTAAAATTAGTTTAGTGCGATTTACAACAGAATCGGCACCAATATCTTATAAAATTAAAGTTATGTTATAAATTCTATAGATTAAAGAGCTCGTTTTTCTCTTTTCAGTTATTTTTTGTTTTACGCAGTCGGGTTTTTTGTTTCTTTGAATATTTTTTTCTAACATGTTTTTAACATTTGTTTTCCTTAAATAAATGATAAACATGTTAAAGCCCCAACCGTGGGGAAAATGAACTGCTTACGTACTCGTATGTATATGAAACCTTCCAAGCATGGTGATTACGGCAATCCCCTCAGGAGATTACCATAGATAGGGTTGGCCTTCATTAAGCTATACGTACCTACATATTCTCGTTGACAATAACCTCACATATTAGATATGTATCCTATTGTCCTTCTACTTTTCAAGAACATCATTGATTAAACAAATATATTGTTGTCAAACACATCAAATGTTTGCAAACAAAGTATCAACCAACATTAACAATCATACGCGCAAAAACAAACATTTGTTCAAACCTTTGTTCAAACACAGACATCAGGAAGTTATTTTGTGTACTTTGATAGCACAAGGCAACATTGTAATAATTATACGCGTTTCTACTTAAGAAAATGGTGGGGGAGGCGTAACGAGCGAAAGCTCTCAAGGAATCCTCTTCACTATTCGGACGTGGCCTCCTAATGATTTACCCCCATTAAAGTGTCTTGTGAACATTCATTTTATATGATCACAAATATTTGTGGACCTACCTGTACTAACCACAATGTTTATAGCTCTACCACAGATTACAGAATAAAAGGCTGATGGAGCGCGCGGAACACGAAAGTGAAGCCAAAAAAGCAAATACATATTCAAAATTAGATACCTGATATTCGTTTTCCAGTTTTTATATGGGTTGTTTAAACACAGTTTATTAATAAAGAACCATTTTTTTGTTAAATAAAGTTTGTTAAACAAAGCAAATACAAATTAAAGTGCAGTGTAACTTTAAGTTAGCAAATTTCTCACAAACGGATGCTTAAATCGAAAAATATATATCTAGTAAGTACTAAGAGTCTAAGAGCTAAGCCGCGGGCAGACAGAGAGACAGACATACAGACGGATGGAAATGGCGAAACTATATGGGTTTTTTGTTGACTACGGAATCCTAAAAACCTAAGACGCTGACTTTAAAGTTTATCTGCTGTATACCTGGTTTAGAAGGTTGCTTTTGCTGATGCCAGTAATAATATAGGCGATTATTCTTTTCATAACAAACTTAGATTTATTACATACTATTTTCGGTCTAGTCTCACTGATAATATGTGCGTGTTTTGCAACAATAAAATCAAATTGGATGACTAAGCACAGTAATCTGTAGCCCCCACAAGCAGCACCTGTTCACAAGTATGACGTATGTGGCAGCCACCGCCCTCCCACCATAATGTAGGATAAGTGACCATAGAACTAAGTAATCAGAACAAATTAATTAGAGCAAGTTTTTAGATTACAGATAAACATTACTGCTTCTTGAGAAACTTCTAAAGTATCCTACTGCGTGCGTTGTCTATCTGTCATAATTATGGTTGTCAATTGAAATCTGTTCAATATGATTTTAATTGGCTTGACTAACAATAAAAAAGAAAAGAACACGGCTGGCCTGATTGATATTGAGGGATCCACACAGAGCATAAACCACTGTTCATCCTTCTTATCCTTATCCTTACTAATATTATAAATGCGAATTTGAGTTTGTGTGTGTGTTACGCATTCACGCATTAACTACTCAACCAATCAAGACGTTTGGCACGCAGATAGCCTATGGTATGGAGAAGGACATAGGCTTAATATAAAGGAGGGTAGCTTCTTCTTATAGCGTAGGGGTGTACTAGGGAAGAATTATCTGAAATTCAAACCCCCACGGAGTTATAAAAGGGAATTGAGGTTGACACCGTGGAGCAAATTGTAAAGTAAGTAATTATTATTTCTATTGTTTTCTATAAACCATAAAAAAGTTTTACATATGTACAGCATATATGGATATTTTGAAAATGCGACTCGAAAATAATTAATACTAGAAGCTAGAGTTCAAAATCATTTCAGTTCCATTAATCTTGTTTTTTTCTAGGTTGTAATTATACATCTGACTTTTCTTTATAGGTTCTTACAAGACTTAAAAGCCAGCCATGAATCATTTTATCTGGACTGAATAAAACGAGAGTTGAGAAAAGGTGCTGTGAGGCTGGTCTACTTGAGCTTATTGTTTACTTGTAATTTATCGTTAGGTTCATCATCATCATCATCAGCCTATAATCCCACTGCTGAGCACAGGCCTCCTTTCACAAACGAGGGTGAAAGGGAATGGACAGTTACTCCTCCACGCGTGCCCACTATGCGGATTGGTGGAGGTAGGCTAGTGGTCGCTACTGTTAGAGTTTTCAAGCCGCTTAGGAGGCCTCTAAATAGCTTATCGACTATCATAATTAAGTGATAACCGGGACCAACGGCTTCCATAACATGCATATTATTGTCTGGCACAAAATATTGTGAATGAGACTAGCTTTTTTATGACTGATGGCTGACAAACCTAGAGAGTTGCCTGACGGTAAGTGACTCTCGTCACCTATGGATATTAGCAGAAGCGGATGTTAACTACATTATTTTGCGGATCACGTTAAGAGGCAATGCTGGTGGCATTTGTTTCATACAAACGTAATCCTCAGTTTCCTCTCTGGATAATGACACTAGAGCAATGATTATTTTACCATGCAATCTGTAGGTACCACTGTATGTCCCTCGGTTGTGTTTTTCTCCATAAATTAATTATAATAATAATTCGGAGCCTTCTAAAATCACAAAAACTTACCATTTTTAACGCCCTTATCAGACGTCCAGCGAACAAATTTGACGAATATAAAAAAACAAAGGAAAACCAACAGATATAGCGAAAGCCCTTCTTATTATGATAGCGATTTCGTCTAATTTAAATAGGTATAATCGGTCCAAGCTGCAGTTGTCTCTATAGCCCTCGGGCGGGATAGCCGGGCACAGGGCGACAGCAATAGATATTTTAAAAACCTATTTTTCAAATTTCTTGTAGCCATCCTTTCCTCTTTATATTTGACACAGAATCATGAACTCTATACCATTATATGGTATAAAGATTCTCGTATAAGAAGGAACAGCGACTTTCAAGCAATATAACGACTGTTTATTGTAATGACAACACCTAAGGCACTAAGGTCAGCCATCTTGATACCACCGCGCTAGATTTCGCATTAGCTTCCTGAACTTTGTATAAAAGCGCAGTTGCCTTCAATACAATACGAGGTAAATTTAATTTTATTTGGTCTGTAGTGCACCTGCACTTCGCTCTTCGCATTTCAATGTATGTAATAGAAAACTTTGTATACCTTTTTACAAGCTTTTATTTAACTTGCAATGTATGTATGTATGTTTGTTCGGGTGGAATCTTGCAAGTCAAATTTCACCCACTTCCAGTGGTCGGATTGACTTGATATTTGGTATACATTAGAATATTGGATGACAATGCAAGTACAGTCAACGAAAAAGCTTGGATTAGGTAAAAATTATATTTTTAACAAAACCTTATATTAAACATTATTGCGCTCAAGGAGTTTGTGATTTGGCATAGTTCATATGGAGAAGTCTAGAAAGCTAAAAAAATATTAATTTAATGAACATTTTAAAAAGATCACTGCAATGGGCTACCACTAGTATTTAAAATACGTGAAATACTAACCCCCTTTCTTATTCATAATAGCTTTTTAACTAAATCAGTGTGGTCCTCCATCTCACTCTTTCCATCACCACACGTCACTTGTCAGATAAACTTCGGAATTTTAACTTAAAACGTTTCATAACTTTATTCTTATAAATGCGAAAGTAACTCTGTTTGTTTATTTGTTTCGCTTTCACACCTGAACCGATCGCGATGAAATTTGGCACGCAGATAGCCTATGGTATGGAGAAGGGTGAAACCGCGAGGGACAGCTAGTTATGAATAAGGGGGTTATTCATCTTTATTTAGAGTTAAATATGTACTCTCATACGACTTGTCGTGAGCAGCGCCGGCTCTAGCGTGGAATAAAATGAGCAGGACTAGGGGGCGCCAAAATGTGTCAAATTTAAATAAAAAACCGGCCAACTGCGAGTTGGACTCGCACACGGAGGGTTCCGTGTAATATTAACTAAATCAACATTGCTATGAAAAAAAAATGCCAAAAATATTGAATGAAAGGTAAATTGCGGTTTACGATTTATGACGTATTAAAAAATACTACTTACTAGATCTCGTTCAAACCAATTTTCGGTGGAAGTTTGCATGGTAATGTACATCATATTTTTTTTTTATTTTATCATTCTCTTATTTTAGAAGTTACAGGGGCGGACACACATTTTACCACTTTGGAAGTGTCTTTCCCGCAAACTATTCAGTTTAGAAAAAAATGATATTAGAAACCTCAATATCATTTTTGAAGACCTATCCATAGATACATCACACGCATGGGTTTGAGAAAAAAAAAAAAACAAGTTTCAGTTATAAGTATGGGGAACCCCCAAAATTTATTGTTTTTTTTTTACTATTTTTGTGTGAAAATCTTAATGCGGTTCACAGAATAAAGTCAAAGTCAAAGTCAAAGTCAAAGCCATTTATTCAATTTAGGCCCCAGAAGGGCACTTATGAAGGTCATATTTACTGAAGTTACCACCGGTTCGCAACTCGGCCTTCAACTGAGAAGAATCCGGCAAGAAACTCAGCAAGGTTACATTTTTTATATATTTTTTGGACAAAATTCAAAAATTCAAAATTCAAAAAGCATTTATTCAATTTAGGCCCTGATAAGGCACTTATGAACGTTAACAAATGGCTCTACACCGGTTCCAAATACAACTTGAACTGAGAAGACTCCGGCAAGAAACTCAGCAAGTATTTTTTTTTTTAAGTATGTAAATCTACTATTTACATACTTAAAAAAAAAACAATATTACAATTACAAAATATATATAACAATAGCCTGCGAAGCGAACAATTCATTCAAATGCATTCTTGTCATCTACAAAATCAGAAACTTTATAGTACCCTTTCGTGCATAACTTCTGTTTAACTATCTTTTTGAATATAGGTATATGTATAGGTAGCTATTGGATTTCTTTGGGTACTTTATTATAGAAACGTATACATTGCCCCTTGAAAGAGTTAAGGACTTTGCTGAGCCGAGTTAAAGGTACAGCAAGTTTGTGCTTATTTCTAGTGTTCAAACTATGAGTGTCACTATTCTTAGGAAAGTTATTTAAGTTTTTCCTCACATGAATAAGATTTTCATATATGTACTGTGACGACACTGTCATTATATTAATAGATTTAAACTTGTCTCTCAAAGAATCTCTAGGCCTTATTTTATATATTGCGTGGACAGCCTTCTTCTGCAGTATAAAAATTCTATTGATGTCGGCACCACTACCCCAGAGGAGGATACCGTAAGACATCAAACTGTGAAAGTAACTGAAATAAACTAATTTTGCCGTAGATTCGTCAGTGAGAGCGCGAATTTTTCTCACTGCATAAGCTGCAGAACTAAGTCTATCCACCAATTTACAAATGTGAGGGCTCCATTGTAACTTATTATCTAAAGTGATACCTAAAAATACAGTTGTTTCAACAAGATCCAGTTTTTCGCCTTTAATTACAATATTTGTGTCCGAATGTCTCACATTGGGTAGACTGAATCTGATACATTTTGTTTTTTTCTCATTTAGCAATAAATTATTAATAGTAAACCAATCAACGACTTCAGAAAGAGCATTGTTCACATCGTTAGAATTAAAATCATGTCTATTCACTTTGTAAAGAAGTGAAGTGTCATCAGCAAACAATACTATCTCATGTTTTTTTTCTACAAGATATGGTAAGTCGTTGATGTAAATGAGAAATAGAAAAGGTCCAAGGATAGAACCTTGTGGTACACCCATAGTTACTGATGACCCAGGGGATACTTTACCATTAACTTCAACCTTTTGAATTCTGTCACTTAAGTAAGAAATCAAAAGATCAAGTGCAGTGTCTCTAACGCCGTAGTGATGTAATTTGCTGATCAGTATTTTATGATGGACGCAATCAAAAGCCTTGGATAAGTCACAAAAAACACCGAGGGTGTCTCGTGAATTTTCCCAGGCGTCAAAAATATGTTGAATAAGCTCAACACCAGCATCGGTTGTTGAGCGACCCTGGCGACCCCTAGTGAAACCAAATTGTTTACTGTGAAGCAGTCTATTACTATTGAAATGTAACATCAATTGATTAAGTATAATTTTCTCGAATACTTTACTGAATGTCGGTAGTATGGAAATTGGTCTAAAATTTGTGGGGTCGGATGTACTACCGGATTTAAATAAAGGCACTACTTTACTATGTTTCATAAGATCAGGAAACTCACCACAATCAATACATTTATTAAAAATAACAGCTAAATGAGGTGCAATACAATCAATTATAGAATTAATAAGTATAACTGAAAGCCCCCATAGATCAACAGTGTTTTTCAAATTTAGAGATTTGAAAGCTTTAATTATATCGCTAGAAGTAACATTTGAGAATTTAAAGTCAACAGTACATTCTGTTAAATTTTTCCTAAGTAAAGATACAGCGAGGGTGGGAGAAGAATTAAGAGACTTGGTAGTCGAAACTGGAATATTGGTGAAGAAAGTCTCAAAAGCGGCAGCAACATCTTGATCAGATTTGATTGATTTATCATTAATAATAAGTTGAAACTCATTATTACGTACTTTGAACTTTCCAGTTTCACTATTTATAATTTTCCAAGTCATCTTGATCTTATCTTGACTATTTTTAATTTTATTTCTTATATGTATTGATTTAGCCGCAGTACAAACGCATTTAAATGTTTTTGAGTAATTCCTTACATAATTTAGAAAAACAGCATCATGATTATACTCTATATAATTCATACAATTTTCGCCTACTTATATAAATTCCCACCGTCGCCCAGTCATTGAAGGCCGTATTAGATTTCCGTTTAATCGTTTTTGAAGAAAACATTGAATTATACTCATTTTTGGTTAAATTAAAAATTGAGTTATAAAGTTCATTAACATTATTATTATCGTAAGGTACATGTGGTAATTTATTGACAATGTTATTTCTAAATTTTTCAAGGTGACTTTCACTCATAGGAACACACTTAATATCTTTTTTTATCACTTTTTTTCTAGGCATATGAAATGAGACCAACTGGCCGCAGTGATCAGAACGTAAAATGACAGGACAATCTGACTATGTTTGGCTTTTTTTTTCCAAATAATTAACAATAAAAAAAATACAATCTACTTACCAAGTTTCAACAGTATAGTTCTTATAGATTCGGAAAAAGTGGCTATGACATACGGACGGACAGACAGACATGACGAATCCATAAGGGTTCCGTTTTTTGCCATTTGGCTACGGAACCCGAAAAACTACATCGAGCGAATAATAAGTTTTTTATGACGCCTTTTGAGAAGCGCCAAAAGACAATCTTCGACCCTGGCCAAGGGTTAGGCCTGGTACTGGTCGTGAGAGACCACAATAAACTGAATTGTTAAAGTGTAAATGAAGAATTAGTACAGTTTTCAAAAGGGCAAATTATTCGAAACTATGCTTTTGAGTAACATATTTCCAGTCAATATATTTTTTTTAATCCGAGAACTAATTTATCAAAGGCATATACATAGTATATTGTTGATATTCACCTTCATCACGTTTCAGAGGTAGCAACGATAAAGTACCTCACTAATAGAGTTACATATACGAAGGAACCCTAATTACGTAAAGTACCCTCACATTTGTCGGGGAATTCAATATCGGATAGATATCATTTATACTAGAGTCCCCAACGGTACTTATGTATGGTAGAATCTTTCGGCAGCTCGATGTATATGCCTCTTACAACATTTAGGTTATCTATCAAGGATTTGTGAGCATTCCTTTCATATAACTTGTAATGATCCGCAAAATCTCTACTTATAGGTGAGATTTGAGATATTATTGGCATCGGTTTCAATTGATATAGCACATTAATCATTCTACAATGATTTATTAACTTTACTAGCTTGTGCCCCGCAGTTTTACGCCCATGCCCGCGGGATGCTATATTGTTCGGATATAAAATGTATTTTATTTGTTTATCTAGAATATATTCTATCTGTGTGCTAAGTTTCAAATTTCTGCAGCTTTATGCGTAATTTAGTCACAAAATTAGTGAAACACATCGATATATATGTATTCTACTATATATATGGATGGTGAGACATGTTTGAAAACATGAATGATATTAACACCGTAAGGCATCGATCCAACAGAGAGAATTCTAGAGTTCTGCGTTTCGCGTTCACTGTAAACTATGCGGCGCTTTTAAAAGTAAAAAAAAGTGTATGACGTGTTAACGGTAGCTTATATTGCAGAACTCTAGACTGGTTGCTTTGTGGACAATAGTGAATGCCGAACGCAGAACTCTGATCGTAGAACTCTCTCTGTGGCATCGGCGCCTTAAGTTCGCAAAAAAATATCTAAACCTTTTTTTACCGTATAAGTAAAGTGTTCCATGATACTGTTTTCTTTGTTTAATTTTCCGATAATTATTAATGATATATTATGAAATGTCCTTAACATGCATTAAAAAGACCTAAAAACCCAACTGACTAAATCAAACTAAGTCAAATAGGACAAAACCAACGTCACGATCACGACATCCAATTCCAAGTCATTGAAGTTAATTTATCCTGAAACCATTGACAATTACCATTAGGGGGTCTCATTAAGGGCAGACAGCAGCGGACAATCGAACCTATTACTCCCAGGTGAACCGGTTAAGTCTAATAAACAAATTAACCAAACATAAAAGGACCTCATTACAGACATTAAACGCTGTAGTTAAATGGTAACTTTGTTAAGGGACACTTACATTTATGCGGCGGGACATGTCCCATTTGACGAAACTTTTGTGGACATGTTATAATGGAGGGAGTTTAGTTTGGGGTTTGTTGCTATCACTAGCCTCGCGGTTTTGTTTGCGTTCCCAGAGAGGGTAATGTTTTTTTGGCCCGCTTCACACCCTTCTTGAGGAATCATTATCTGAAGACATCCATTGAAAAAACACAGCTTTCACAGTATCATCCAAACCAGGGGGTCGTGGGGTCCGAATCTCGCACTTTATTATCTCACTAATCAAAGCCTCGAGAAGGAGAAACGCTACCAGTTTGCTGGGAACCTTGATAGACGGCCTCAAGGAATCTTATATACAGGTGTCATACAAATAATAATCCAAATGAAACCCCTCGAAAACTGAGATTATGCCTTATCAGAACTAAAATAATTCTAGTAAAAGTCTCGTGATTTTTGAATTTTTTGTAATTATTGAATCGTTGACGACCCCGAGCTCACAAGCGGTTTAGATCCCCTCAGTCTAAGGAGAGACTTTGCCTCCTTATGTGTGTTCTACCGCTTGTACAACGGAGAGTGTTCTAAAGAATTGTTCGACTTGTTGCCCACTGCTACCTTCTACCATCGCAACTCTCGCCATCGACGGGGAGTCCATCCTCACACACTGAAACCAGAATTGTTTCGAACTGTGCGGGCTAAAAGGAGTTTTCTTCCGCGGACGCTTGGACTGTGGAATGAGCTCCCCGCCCTGGTTTTCCCAATGGAGTACAGCATGGGGTTCTTCAAAAAGGGTGTGAAGAGATTTCTGCAGGGTCGGCAACGCGCAAGTGATACCCACCAGGGGTATCACGTTGCAAGCGTCCATAGGCTACGGTAACCGCTTAACATCAGGCGGGCCGTATGCTTGTTTGCCACTTAGTGGTATAAAAAAAAAATAGATTTTTTTCATTATTGAGTTTTTATACCAATACCAAGATTTAAGATAATTTTATGTATTATTTATCATTGGGCAATTTCAGCTCTCGAGGGTTATCATTTGTACCATTATAATAATTATTATGTATATTAAGTATTTACAAACAAAAAGTAGTTTATGTATTATATATCAGTTATCTGGTTTCCATAATACAAGCTCTGCTTAGTTTGGGATCAGATGACCGTGTGTGAGGAATGTCCAGGATATTTTTTTTTATTTTATTATTTACAGGACACCTGTGTATCATCATCATCATCAGCCTATAATGTCCCACTGCAGAGCACAGGCCTCCTTTCACAAATGAGGGTGAATGGGAATGGGCAATACTCCACCACGCGTGCCCACTGCGGATCGGTGGAGTTAGGCTAGTGGTCAACCTACTGTTGGAATTTTTCAAGCCGCCTAGGAGGCATCCAACTAGCTGAACGACTATCACAATTAAGTGATAACCGGGACCAACGGCTTTACGTGACTTCCGAAGCACGGAAACACTCGATTGGAAATACCACTAGGCTGTCACCCATCCAGGTTACCACGACGGTGGTAGCTTAACTTTGCCGATCGATTAAGAACGGCTTATCATGCTACACCACGAGCGCTTCATGTATATGCAGACATATTTTGATATCTGTTGACATCTGTGTCAAATAAATGAAAAAATGTAAAATGAATAAATGTAAATTAGAAGTAAAAAGAACTTTTAAGCAAATTTCAACACACATTACTAGATACATCACTGGACACAATCCTCAGCAAATCATGATCATCATGTGACCGCGCCGTTGGTTACCCATGAGATGTTTGGCGAACACTTTTACTACGTTTGACAAGGGATTTTATAGCTCTGCGAGGTAAGGGATATATTTTATACCCGATCTTGATTCTCTTTGCGATTTGCATATATTATGTGTGTTTTTCTAGATTGTGTTGCCAACTTGGCTAGTTAAATGTACTATTGGTTGATTTATTTCGGTCTTAGTCGGTCATTTTATGGTCGGCCTTTATTATTTATTTTATTACTATATCTACATAACATAAAGATAGTGTTAATACTCTTTATTCCCATGATATATATACTTTAGGCTGATTCTATGGCGTTTTATAGCACGGATCTTATCTTTAAACTAAACTAGTACCTAATAATAGGGCGATGGCTGCCACACGCGTCATACTTGTGAACAGGTGCTGCTTGTGGGGGCTGGTCTGCTTAAGTTTGCCATTTATTTATTTACTTATTAAATATAGATTCAGACTACTTTGTAGTTTTGCCGCCTCGCCGGGGCACGCAATTGTTGTCAGTGCGATTAGAATATAAATATTATGTAATGAATCTAAGCTTGTTTTGAAAAGAGTAATTGCTGAGTTTATTGCCGGCTCTTCTCAGCAAATGCAACCTTCCGAACCGGTATTAGAGTATTAGAGTCAGACTTTTCATAAGTGCCTGCGAAGGTCTATTTGAATAAATGATTTTGAATTTTGAATTTTGAATTTTATCCTGGGACATTCCTCACACACGGTCATCTGATCCCATACTAAGCATAGCTTGTACTATGGAAACCAGATAACTGGATATAATACATATACTACTTTTTGTTTGTAAATACATACTTAATATACACAATTACACCCAGACTCAGGACATACAGACATATTCATGCACACAAATGCATGTCCTGTGTGGGAATCGAACCCACACCCACACACTGCGGCGCGTAAGGTGAATCCGCCAACTGGCCCGTCAATTTTTATGATGGATTCAGGTAAATACATATTCAGCAGTAAATTAATTTAAAGGAAATATTAAAACAAAACTAAAACTAAATTAAAATAGCATAATAGTCTTTTCGTTACACCCTGTATATATAGAAGTATAGTAACTATAGTAACTAAATTCAAAGATATCTATGTAAAATAGTTGTATGACGTGCTAAAAGCATCTATATTGGCTGAAGCACAGGTTTTGTTTTATCTCAATACGTCGAAGAGTTCCGGAGAAGTCGTGTGAATCCCGCGGGACTCGATAGACACCGCTATAGAAGTCAGGAGGCAAGAAATATGACAAATTCGAATCCCACGTAAATTTTATCGCAGGTTTACATTTAGATCGATTTATAAAAGATCTTTACCGACACAGAAAAGGTTTTATGATAACCTAAAATTGAACCTCCGAGAATAAATGTAATCAGATACAATTATGATGAAGGGCCCGAAATATTTAAAATAACATAAATATTCACATTTCGAGATAAGTATCAGTTGGTATCCATCCTTAGACTCCCGGGGGAACATGAGATATTACCCTAATTACCACTCTGGGCTTGTTGGTGATTAACAATTGGAATTTATGTTTATATATACATTTATTTCACGGATATTATTTTACGCTACAACCTTGCTTTGCAACCTTTCGAACCGGTATTAGAGTATTAGAGTCAGACTTTTCATAAGTGCCTGCGAAGGTCTATTTGAATAAATTATTTTGAATTTTGAATTTTTGCTATTTCTGTGAGTGAAGCCGGCTTTTCACTATGGAATATAATATAATATAAATTACATCTTGAGATATAACATTTTATCGCTCGTCATATATTTTTGTATATTACATCCCATACTATAAATATTTTTTCGACACATTGTATGACGAGCGATAAAATATTATATCACAAGATGTAATATTATATTACATCCCATAGTGAAAAGCCGGCTTAATACTCTTGTATGCTCGTATGGCAGGATGTAGAGGGGGGAAAGGTCGGTAACGCCTGGGCGATGCTTCGTGTGTTGCAAGCGTCCATATGGCTGCGGTGACCGCTTGCCATCGGTACAGCCTGCATACGGCTCTCCCGATGGTAAGCCGACTTGATCGTATAAAAAAAAATTCTATATACAACAGTTCACAAATGAAGAGTCTTATGTAATCTTAATCTTATAATACAACCTTCAAAATAACGTATTTATATCTAAATTTAAAAGAATTCTAACAAAAGGTGCCCAAATACTTTTCATACACCTTCATTTCTTAACTTTTGCTCAATTTTCTTTACCTCATTTAAGAAAGTTTCTATTATTTTTGATCACGTACTTGAAAACAGGTACACGTAGCGACATCTGTTACATTTATTTGTAAGCTACAATTTTTTCATAGACTTTCACACCATCATTTTAAAGAAATAACACAATAAAAGATTATAACGAAATAGATTAATTATTTAATTATTATTTTCTCACAGAGAGCGCCACGTTAGTCGTAGCATATTCGTAGCACTCTCGTAGCATTTTCGTAGCATACTCGTAGCATGTCCGTAGCACATTCGTAGTACTTCATAACTAAATGTCTACGTCTTGGTAAAGGCTGTTATATTATGTTATCGTAATAATTATACGTACCTAGTAAGTTGCTACCTTGATCCGGTAATATATCCCTAGATACCTATTTTTTTGTATATTGTGTGGGGATGCCTGTTGGAGAATATACCAAGAGAGTAATAAATACACAGCACGATCTACCTAGTGGTAACCAGATGTTGTGTAGTAATGAATGATTTGGTGGTTCATTTTTAAATGTACCCTGGTACAATATGAATGTGTAGGTTTGAGTAATTTAATGATAATCCTTATCAAAATTTGCAAATCGTAGAGGACCATTTAGTAGGCAGGTCTCTCTAACCCTACGTTCATAAGGCATGTGGCGAATGCACCTTCATTTCTAAATATTGATATCGAGTTGTGAACACACATTATCACAGGACCCTCTCCTGATAGCTTATCAAACGCTCTCAAGACGCCAGTTTCCAATACAATAATTAAACCAATACCAAGATTCTATCTTAAAATTAATTAAAACCTGTTTGCCTTGGAAAATTGTTCGTGGAAAAACAACCTCGGTTCGTTGACACACTTATCTAGAAAACCGACAGAGTGAAGTATACCTTCGCGCGTACATCGTTTTACTTCCTACGTATCTAACCTAGCGTATCTAGGCATAGTGCGGGATTACCAAACGTTCACACGGTACGTAGCTATAAAGATAACCTGCCTCCGTTCAGAATTCACTGAAATTACAAATGAGGTGCGATCAAACGGGTGTCATCCGTCACGACGCACTCGCCCGTAAATATTCACGAATCGAATCGCAGCGTATAAACGACCTTTTCAATCACGCTACATATCAGCGCATGTCTTCAGCGTTTAGGTATTGAAACATCAGAAGGAGGTGGTATACATTGACATGTGGGTTCCGGGCATGGTGAGCACGATACTGACCGAAAGCTCGAGGCGCCAAGAGAGGCGGGTGTCGGCGAGGGGCGAGGGGGGCGGTCCACAGCACAGCACAGCACTACACTCACACGGTGGCGCGTCGGGGCCGCTTGCGCGTGCACGCGTCGCGCAACATGGCGGTGCTCGTGCTTCGTGCAGCTATCGACCGTGCGCCGGCCGCGCGCCGCCCAGCGACTGACGCGAGACCAGTGCGCGCGCACCCCGGCCCCTCTACGGCGCCCGTGACGAGCACACCCCCGCCCCGGCCGCGGCTCGCACTCACGTACGCGAGCACCGAACACTTGCCCCGGTAACGGTCCGAACATTTCACAAGAAAACTCGCAACAACGTGAAAATTTTCCATCACTTTAAAATACTATGAAATCTTTGAATTTTATGTTAATAGTCATTGAAACGTATGCATCGTGTTGCTATATAATTTCAATTGGCCGAGAAAAACTGCAAAGGTGCTGCATTTTAGTAGTTGGTAAAACATCATAAATTAAAACACAGTTTTTTTTTTTTAATAAGTCAAGATTTTAATAAAAATGTCACGTGACATGTCTAACGTCCCATCAAGCATGAATTTCCCATGCTCCTCTACAACACTGCGAGCCTACGCTCTCGTGTTTATTTTCGGCTGCGGCCGCTATGCCGAGAGCGCCGCGTGCCCGCCCGTAACCATGGTAACGCACCCCAGACGCCCCCGAAGCCTTCCGAATAGTAGCGGAAAATTCCGAAGCCAGAGGTGAACACACCGAACAGGCGAGGGTAAATAGTTCAAATTCTGAAACTCGAAAGTCATTAAAAGTGGCTACTTTATCATGAAATAAGTACATGTAGGTACCTAGTGTTATTTATTTATTTATTTATTTATTTATTGAAAATTATAACACCATTACAGTAACATAACTAATTCGATGCTATAACTAAACTGACAAAAGCTGGTACATAAAACATTATAAAAAAATTAAATTGTATTAGAACATAAAATAAAAATTAAAATTAACACAATATTGTATATCATAATGACACATCATTTTCAATGCATTTGTATGCTGCTTCAATGAATTTCGACTGGCCACAATAAAAAATATCAATATCTCGCGAAATGACATTCATACACCGTATAGCACGTGAAAGTGGGGCATACTGAAGTAAGTTAGTCCTAGCAAATGGTACAAGGAGTAACGCAGGACGGCGACGCGTAAATATGTACTCATCTGGTACTCATCCAATGTATTAAGATAATGGTATGATTTGAATACAAGGGATTAAATTGATGGATCATCACTGCTGAGCACAGGCCTCCTATCACATGAGGGTGAAAGGGAATGGGCACATTGAGATACCAATAGGCGGTCACCCATCCAAACCGGTGTGATAGCTTAACTTTGCCGACAGAGAAACTACTATTCATGCTACAGCATGAGCTTCATATTCAACCATTCATCATCATCATATTCAACCCAAGGACGCCGCCTTTGGGCTGCTGCATTCTGCGAACCCAGCGACTCTTGACTAGTACGTGGATTACGTTACTTTGTTGTTTTGATTGTGATGATTGTACTGTATGGATGAGGATGTATGTATGTTCGTTTTATAGATATAGAATTTTCTACTTCATCTATGATTAGTTTATAAGTAGTAATATGAGGAATGAGGATATAAGACCGCCTTCACACTAGCGTTTGTCCAGCGTAGACGTTCGATAAACGTATGCGCAGAGCAGACGCCGCAACAACGCGGCGCTAACGCGGCGCAGACGTCACACAATTGCGTTGTCGTTTCGGTAATATCATTAACAAAATGGATTCTGACGAGGAAACTCTATTGTTGGATTTGCTTTTAAAAAGAAAATTATTGCGAAAACGTGAAAATTTTAATAAAAGGATATGGGAGAATCCCTTAAGGAGTGTACGGTCAAGTGAAAGTGATTATTTTGTGCTTTATTGTAAAAACATACACATAAAAAATTATTCAAAATATTTTTACTCTTACTTTCGAATGGCGAAATCTATATTCGATGAACTGTTGCAAAAAATACAAAGTGATATACAATATCAGGATACACATTTGAGGCTTTGCGTATTGCGGTCCTCCTCCTCCTTGCATCGTATACCTCATTGCTGAGGGACGTGACCTTTGTGGGTTATCTTTTCACGGACTATTGCTCGCCATCTGGATCGGTCTTCTGCTGTGTGGATAGCATCACACACACTGGTTTCCAATGCTGCGCGTATTTGATCAGACCAACGCATCGGGCTTCGACCCCTCGGCCTCTTTCCGTCCACCTTGCCAGTAATTAACAACTTCTCAAGGTTGTCGCCTCTCTTTCTTGCAATGTGGCCGAAGTACTCAAATATACGGCGTAGACAGGTTGTCGAAAGTCGTCGAGTGATTTTGAGTAAGCTTAGAATGGATGCGTTGGTCCGGTGCGCTGTCCATGGAATCTGAAGCATCTTTCTCCAGCACCACATTTCAAACGCATCTATGCGTGCGCATTGCGGTACTGTATATTAAATATAAAAAAACTTTTATATTCATATTTTTTATTAAAAAGTAGATTGAATTTAAAAAAACATTATTAGTCATACAAACATGATTGGTCGAATGTGAATAGGATTGTACATGACTCCGCAATAACGCGGCGTATGCGTCGCGCACCTGCGGCGCTGACGCAGCGTACTTATTCATTTTCCCTTGCACGACGCCACGACAACGCGACGCCTGCGCCGCGTGGACGCGGCGTCTGCGCTGCGCATACGTTTATCGAACGCTTTCGACAAACGCTAGTGTGAAGGCGCTCTAAGCTAGTTTATAAGTATCTAGTAATCCTTTAGATGAAAGTAGGTAGGTAATGTAAGAAATAGCCTACATTGTAATCAGTTTCAATTTCAAGCATGTAGCAATGCTTCATGATTTCAAGCAACGTCATAATCGGTAGAAATATTACAATGTCGAAAATGGCTCCATTTGCCATGAACCACTGTTTCAATATACCCTATGCAGTTACCAGCCAGAATGGAAATATGTAGGTAACCATTCTATGTTGAACCAGTTTCTACCCTTATTACGTGAAATGGTTTAAAGTCAAGCAAAACCCATGTTTTAAATAAATCCATCATTTTTGGAATAACTAAATATTTAAGTGACACAATCAGTATTACTCGTCACCACAACTTATCACTTATTTAATCACCGTGATTAAATAAGTGACGAGTTGTGGTGACGAGTAATACTGATTGTGTCACTTAAATATTTATAACTCATAGACTCATTTTGAAACCGGTCTGTTTTATTTTAATTAAATACTACTTTATTTGTTATAAATAGACCTGTTTCAAAAAAGTCTGTATGAATTAAGTACAATATTTTTATTACTAAAGTGACCTATTTTTCCCACTTCTTTTTCTTATCTTATACTAGCTGTCTCGCGCGGTTTCACTCGCGTTCCCGTCATAAAAAGTAGCCTATGTCACCCGGGGATAGTGTAGCTTCCCAACAGTGAAAGAATTTTTCAAATCGGTTCAGTAGATTCGGAGCCTATTCAATGCAAACAAACAAACAAACAAACAATTAAATCTTTCCTCTTTATAATATTATAGTTAGATTAGATGAAAAAATAGTTATTTTGTATGTACATAAAAGGATAAGCTATATTTAAAGCGATAAAGTCAAATAATATTATACGAATGAAAGTAGCTTTCCTTTTCATATTAAAAAGTTATTTATTGTATAATGAATAGACAATGTTTTATACAAGTATTAAAAAACATTTGCAAGAGAATTGGTTGTATGCAATGATAAAAATGAGAAAAATCAAAATCTATGAGTTTTGAGCTAGGGTACGCAATGAGGAATGTTACTAGGTATGCAAAATCGCTTGAAAGTTTGTAACAGTAGAGCCATTATGTATACAAATACACTAGTTTTTGTTTCATTAAAAAAAACCAAGTAGTTATGATTTTACAGACATTTGAAATTTCCCTAAATATCGAGGCCCACTAGCAGTCACGTGACCCCAGTGTGACGTCATCTTGTAACGTTCCGCTCACTTGCGTTAGTCGCCAGCGGTCCTTGCGCTATAATATTAGGGGAAAGTGTTTTGTTTCATCCGTGAATTATTCTACTGTTACGTTCATAGTGTGTGTATTCTTAATCAAGGTCATTACAATACAAAAAAACCTTTATTAAATCATGAAGGATTAAAATAGATAGCCTTATAGTTGCCCATTAATTTATCGACGAATAGTGATTCCGTTGCCGCTGAAAGCGAGGAGTAAGTAAGAATGCACATGCTTCCTGTGTGTGTATTTGAATTTGTTTTTTTTTTGCATTATTTACCTAAAAGAATTAATTTTAAGTAGGTACTTACCAAACCTTTTCCCCCTTATTAAAAAATAAGGTGTAAGTCAGTCTTGTAACACCCAGGTATTAAGATAGCTCCAGCCCTTTTTGTTTATATGACATTAGAAAGTGAGGGATATATTTTAATCCTAGGTTTAACTATACTTGACTTACACCTTATTTATTAATAAGACGGTTTAAGTTTACGTTATAGATAACAAATAAGTAGTAATGTTTTATCTGTACCTATTTATACTCTTAAAAGTATGTATTTACAAATAAAAAGTAGTATATGTATTATATCAGTTATCTGGTTTCTATAGTACAAGCTCTGCTTAGTTTGGGATCAGATGACCGTGTGTGAGGAATGTCCCAGGATATTTATTTATTTATTTTTATAGTAACCGTCTTCGCATGCGGATTAAACATTTGACACAGTTTGTTCCGGCCTCCTTACCTACGTAGTAAATATTTAGTAATCTGTGTCCTAACCTACGGAATGGCTGGACCGATTTTAAGGAGACTATCACAGGTAGATAGCGTATGTTATAAGAAGGAACTTAGGCTAATTTTATTTTAGAAATATAATAACGGGGTTCCGCGCAAAAAATTCAAACTGTAGGTACGCGCAGGTGAAACTGCGGGGGTACCAAAATAATGCACACTATAAATGAATAATGTGTAGATAGCAGACTCTCACTATACTGACGATCTTCAAAACAATAAGCCTTGATTTTATCTCTAAACTAACACTCCGCCCCGCCGTTTTACCTGCGTCCTCTTCTTTACCCACTGGATGGAGGGATGGAATTTCTAAAATCCTTTCTTAGGCTACAAAAGGAACTAATGTATTCCAATTTTTGAGTTAATACAGACGTAGTAAAATCCTCCCCTTAAAACATTATTACCCCTTTTTGCCCTACTAGGGGTCGATTTTCGTGAAACCCAAAAACACGTGTTTTTTATGTTTATACGATGTATTAAAACCGTGTTTTAAGTTAATCGGACCGCGCGGTAGGTTTATTCCATACAAACTTTAACACCTCCTAAACACCCTTTTAGGGGTAGTTTTAAAAATCTAATAATGAGAAGCTGTATTATTTGATGAAGCGCGACGGACTGAGCGAGCGTTAAAACATGACGTCACACGCATCAAGTACCGGGCGGTCGAATCCGGCGTCGCGCGCTCATTTAAAAATTCTATATCTCGGAAAGTAATTGTCGTATTGAAATAATTCTTTCACATATATTTTTTATTTTCTACAGAAAATGCGATGAGCTAAAATTCAAAATTAGTGAACATTCTTCATTGTTGTCGGTGCGATTAGAATGTTAAGTAATGAATCTAAGCTTGTTTTGAAAAGAGTAATTGCTGAGTTTATTGCCGGCTCTTCTCAGCAAATGCAACCTTCCGAACCGGTATTAGAGTCAGACTTTTCATAAGTGCCTGCGAAGGTCTATTTGAATAAATGATTTTGAATTTTATGAAATTTCCGAACGAAACTGTCAACGCCAGTTAATGTCAATTTGACGTTGAAATATGTCATGTCATGTCAGTCCGATGTCAGTGGTGTTAGTGGATTTGTTTTGAGGTTATATTGTAAAGAATGAAATGTTGAACAAAAAATATTAATCAATTAATAGGATACTATTAAACAGCTAATTAAAATGGCTATGATACGAGCTGGATTGCAAAAAATCGCCAGCGTGTTTAGTAATGGCCAAGGTTTGTATGACATTATTGGCTATACAAAAACAAACAGGTTATAAAATATACTTCTTCACCAACAGCATTAATCAAAAACCTACTTATTTATTGTCTTAATCTCTCACCAGTTTCCACAAAAATGCCTATCCAGGAACCCATTTTTAGTACATTTAGAAAAGTCTAAATATACTACATGATTCCCATTTCAGGTGGTATGTTATCAAGATTCATCACAAACTTAGCACCAACAGAAAACAAAGCAGTAGAAGAAACCACCAAAAATGTTATAGCTACATGCAACAAGCTCATTGAAGAGAAAGCATCTCGTAACTTTGCTATTGTACATCTTTTGGGCAAACAGTGGCGAGTTACAGACGGAGACCTTCTTGTTGTTGAAGGATACTGGCCACCAAACATTGGTGATAAGATTAAGTTGGACAAAGTATTACTAGCAGCGACCAAAGACTTCTCACTAGTTGGTCGCCCATTAGTTCAACCAGGGTTGGTCACAGTTACTGCCACAATTATCTCCAAAGGCCTATCCCATACAAGGACGCACTTCAAGAAGAAGAGGAGGAAGCAGTTCATGAGGATCAACTTCCAAAGAGCTGAACAGACAATGCTCAGAATAAACTCAGTTGAAATAGCCAATAAGATTAATGAAGCTCCTAAAAATGTGTTCTAATGTATAATATAGTTAATAAATATTAGTTTACTGTTAATATCATTGAATTATTTATACAGACCCTATTTAAATCATCTTTAATTGTTGAATTCAAATTCAAAAATCTTCTGATTCTATTACTAAATTTTATTTAAATTATTGCATAATATATTAATTTAACTTAACTCTATTACATAATATCAACTACTTAATTGAACATTATCACAGTACTGTTGAAAACCATTCTTATGTTCATCCTTCAAAAATCGTTTCATGCCTCTCAATAAATAAAACATTTTTCTATTTTCAAATAAACTAGTCAATGTTTTGAGAAACAATGAATAGTCACCATCTTTTTTGTAAGATGAAATAGATAGCTGAAATTGTTTATATTGCTCAGTTTTTAAAAGAACTTTTATTTCTTTTACAAAATCAATAAGTGATATTGGAGCCACTTTTTCATTTACAGTAATATTTTCTTCACCAGGTTTTAAATTATCTTCAAAGCCAAAAGGTTTCATTTTTAATTTCTTCTTTTTTGCTATAGCTGTCTCAGTAATGTCTTCTGAGCTTCTTTTGTGAATTGTTACTAATGTTTGTGAGGTAGACTGCACAGATTGATTGGAACTATCTAATGCAGAAAAAAGATCTTTTGTCTCTTTAGGTTTAAACTCATTTACATAAGCTGAAGATTGTGCATTTTTATAGAAGTCCATAGAAAAATCTGCATATACTTCATTAGAGTTAGGATATTGACTGACTGATTTCTTAGAAGCTGGTCTAGAAACTGCCCTTGAATTAACTGCAGGAAATGATACACCACTAATATTTTTTGTCCCATTATCTCTGATTCTGTTGTTGGATTCATTGGGATGTAATGGTTTCAACTTTGGAGAAGGTAAGCTTGTTTCAGCATTCTTAAAAAACCTACATACTTCTCCAACTGTCTCACCAAATTTATTTGAAACAGTTATAAGATCTCTTAACCAGGCAGATAACTGGTTCTTTAATTTAGGACTGTTAAATCTACTATCACACAGTAAAATAGCTCCATAATCATTTTTGTGTCTGATTACTCTTCCTATAGCCTGATTTACAGCTCTTGTAGCCTCTAAGGAATACCATTCATCACCTGACAAGAAATCCTTTTCTTTCACTCTTAGTTCTTCCAAATATTTCTTCTTCAAAACTATCCTTGGATCTTTTAAAGGTGGAAATGGCAAACCAGTAATAATGACAGCTCTTCCATTCATGTCTGCGAAATCTAAGCCCTCTGATACTTTGCCTCTACAAACTGCCATGAAACAAGCTCCCTTCGTACTAGGGTCACTAATTTTACTGTAGTAATCAGACATTATTGAATTGAAAGTATCTTTTCGCTGAGGTTCCACAAATATTGGTTTAATATTGTTGATGCTTGACCAAATGCCTTCAGATTGCCACATTT
Organism: Polyploca ridens; assembly: GCA_951394255.1. Lineage (NCBI taxonomy): Eukaryota > Metazoa > Arthropoda > Insecta > Lepidoptera > Drepanidae > Polyploca > Polyploca ridens. The sequence continues at coordinate 818,727 of OX596247.1, read as the reverse complement.
CTTGACATTTATTCATAATAGGATAAGATGGGAAGAATACTAAAAGCCCATCTGGCACAACACGGCTAAAACTCAGTATTGTTCTACCCAAGGAGGATATGTATTTAGGATTATCCCTATTCTGGTAATTTGAGTTCAGTTGAACATTATCAGGACCCTGACTGATGATTTTCACACAGATTTGATTAGATTTAACAATATGTGGGTTTTCCAATTGAACTCCAATAGGAATACCTAACTCTGAGATTAATGGTTTCAAAGGGGCTAGTGTGCCACTGGTCAATATTATGCTTCTGACATTCTGTTCTATAAGTTGCTTCATGCCAAATCCAGGACTGAAGCACCAATAACTTAAAACTCTCTCTGCACTTTTGGCATTTGTAGTTTTCAGAGCACCCCAGCCATCAGCTTTCTTATTATTCTTTTTATCCTCAATTTGAATGTGAACTTTATAGCATAATTTCACACGCTCCTTGTAAGCATGAGTAGTTCCACTAAAAACTACATTCAGAAGATCAAGAATCTTCTGTAAGCCAACACCTTTGCGCTGAAATGGTGATGCACTCGCTGTAGATAGATATTGGATTAAATTCTCAATCAGAGTTATAACTGACATTTGATTTTGGTCTTTTATCTCGGCTTTTGAAAGCAATTCAAATATGTAGCCTCCAGGATAAGTAGAGCCCTCATTACCAACATTTATTTCATCTATGGCCTTCTCTAATGCCAGCATCATTTCCTTCAAGATACATAGATCATCACAAGTAAAATCTTTAGGTTGGCTGTTATCAACAGCTTCATCCATTTGGTCTTCAGCATTCTCACTGAATGATCTCATTACATGTGTGATTTCATCAATGCATAATGCCACATCTGTTGTCCGAATTTGCAATGAAGCTGATTCCTCACACATTTTCTCCACATTGTGAGCTTCATCTAAGATAATGATGTTATTCATGAGTTCTACTCCATTAGCTTTTCTTGATTTTGGGTCCAGTATATAATTGTATGGCATAAAGATTATATCTGCATCCTGTTTAAGTTCTTTGGATAAATAATATGGACAGCATTTTAATTTCTTACCAACTGAAACCAAATCTTCAATATCTAATATTTCATCACCTTTCACAGCTCTATCCTCTTTCTTTGACTCCACATTATTATAAAAATGGCAAGTCCGTGATTTGACTTTAAGCTGACACATGTGTACTTTATTCATGTTGTTAGTCTCCTTTGAAACTTCAGGGTGAATGCACATTTGGTCTCTAGAGCCTAACACAGTGGCCTTAACGTGTCTGTAACTGGATCTTTTTAATTCTTGCATAGCTTGTGTCAATTGCGAATGAGTTCTCGACGAGTAAATGATTTTGGGCATTCCCCACGACGTATTATCTTTCGGTTTCCCCGCACCAGCCTTAAGGTTATCACGCAAGGTACCACTGTGATCAGCGAAATTACCGAGTTGTGCGTTCATTTGTAGCTGAGCTTTTTTAACTAATAACCATGCCAATGAGGAGCAGAGTAAGCTTAAAGTCTTTCCGGTACCTGTAGGCGATTCCAATAAAGCATTCGTATTATTCTGAAGACTTTCAATCACACGTTCCATATAGGCTCTTTGAACTTCGTACGGCTCAAAAGGAAAGCTAACGGGCACACCCGCTATCATTATGTCAGACATAATGGTGGTTTACTTATTTAGTTTCAATTGTAGTAATAAGACGTGCACTCTTGATTTGTAAATTCACATTTTCTGATGATTTACAATAATTTACATCACAACAAAAGTGACATTTATACATCCATCCAGCAATTGTCACTTTTGCCGCCAAAAATTACAATGATGAATTCGTTCAATATTCTTTAGGTAGAAGTGGTTTATCACATTTTTTTAAAATAATAAGTAAAAATGATGAGTTACCAAAGAAACTAATTAAACGTATTATAAATGAGTATTTCAAGTAAGTAATCATATTATGATATTTCAGGTTTCATTTCAGTAAATTACTTAGCTCTAAACACAGATATAAAAAAAAGTCGGATATATTCTCGCTAACAAAAAAATGTGTCACTCAAGTCGGCCACTACGCTGTACGTACAAGCCGGCACGCACACATTCACACATTAGTTGAGCGCGAGTAATCGACTCTGTGTAAACGGCGACAGAGTCTAATTTCCCGCGGAATAGCCAACTAAGGTGTGCGTGAGAGGTGGCCGACTCCATAGACACAGTTTTTTGTTAGCGAGAATATGTCCTCCGTAGTCTGTGGCTCTAAAGAGTTAGAACACGAAAGCTAGTTTCTGAACGGAATTTACGGAATTGTCAAAGTTGTCAACCATATGAGATAACCTAAAAAAACCGATGTTATTGAAAAAAACATTCATTTATTGTCGCAATACTGAACAATTTTAATGTAAAACCATGAATATTTCAGTGCAACAAGTATACACTTCGGTAGCATGTAATCGTACGCCTGAAATAGTTGACTGGAATGAAGATGGATTGATATGTTTTGGCGCTACTAATGCTGTTGTTATTTACGATACGGTAATATTGAAAATAATTGTTTACTAATAAGATTTGTCAATGTATGTATTTCTACTTGAGGCAGGTTTTTCCTCTGACTATAACAACTGATACTAACAGCAGGAGAGTATAATGTAAATAAAGATATAACCTATATCTGTATTCGTTTAAATATGGGTAAAAGATGAAAATAGATTTAAAATTGTAGGAAAAACGCCGTCAGAAAATGCTATATTTCTTGCTTTGATGTCTTTACTTTTGCTACAACAGTACCATATTTTCAGATTTTTCCTGTCTTACTTTTAACAATTAAACATAGAGAAAATTCACACCTTGCTGCAATGATATTATAATTAAAAGAGGTAGATATCGCATTAACGCACGCAAATTGTTGCAGACAAATTCAGACAATTGTCGTAATTTTGCTTAGCGGCTACATATAGCTATCTCTTTCTGTACCATACGTTCCGTATTATCTATCGCATTCACCTAATTCAACAATAACTGAACGCCGCTTAGTATGAGGATAGCATATCTCTATTATAATATCATTGCCTTGCTGTTAATATAACTTCTGCCCCTTGGTTTCACTGCACACCTATTTTAGAAAATATATGTTTTGTGAAAAGTAAACTTATACATTCATTCTGTATAAATAACTACACTCTCTCCACCAGGTTAATTACTTTTAGATGTTTACGAATGTCAAAGAAAAAATAATCTATTGGTGCTCCCAAGGGATGCAAATCCTAACAATTCTTATAATTTTTTTTAAATGTCATTTCACAGGAAGATTCATTTGTATCATTATATAATTACTCTTTGATAGATACACCTTATCAAGAAGTAATAAAGTCTAAGAATGCCTACCATTCCTAAACATCAAAAAGTGATTATCCTGGTGTATAGAGTGTAGAACTAAGAACCAAACTTTAACATACAAAACTCTCACTTATCTAAAACTATACTAGATTTTTATTTTTTCAGATACAAAAACACAAAGATCCATTAACAGTCCTAACTCAGCACAAGTCCCAAGTAAACTCAGTCAAATGGCTGCGAAAATCTGACCACACTTGTACAGAACTAGTGTCATGCTCTGCAGATAAGACTGCGGCCATATGGAGCCTGGTTGATGGAATTTGGAAAGTTACAAGCACTTTATCAGGTCATACGGATGGTGTGTCATGTATCCATGGAGTTTATGATGGGGATGATTTAATAGTTTATACGGGATCTATAGATTCTACTGTGAAAGTATGGAAAAGGATTAAGGGTAAGTGGTACTGAGTTGGTTAATTATTTCTTTGTTTATACATTACTAGTGGCCCCCGCGGTTTCACCTGCGTTCCCGGGATAAAAGTAGCCTATGTCCTTCTCCTTACCATAGGCTATCTGCATGCCAAATTTCATAGCGATTGGTTGAGTAGTTGAGGCGTGAAGGCGTAACAAACTAACTCACTTTTGCAATTATAATATTAGTTCGGATACTTTAGCAGCTAAAAGCTGATTAAGTGTGTATCACTGCACTTTAGTCTTTAAGTACTTGTCAGGTCTATTTTTAAGGATAGCTACATGTCTACACACCAAGCGCACAGTGCGGCCAGTTGTGAACATTCTAGAATGTTCGTTTTACTAAGCTACTCGCTAGGTGACTCACTAGGCTCTAGGCGCTAAGCAAGCCAGCAAGCTGTGCGTAGGTAACCTAAAGGAATTCGCTGTTTTTGCAATGATAACAGTCTCTCGTATTTGATTCCACTTGCAAACGACATGGTTAGGCATAGTATTTATTTTACTCCTTTCTTTAAGATTAAACAAAAGGTCAACAAATAAGTAAGTGACCTTTTTCTTCCATGAAAAAAATATTAATACTGCTGCTTTGCTTACGTTTTACCTAATATAAAAAAATGATACATATTGCTTGAACATTATAGCTTATTTTTCAGGTGAAACAACCAATACACAAACAATCTGCTTGCAATCCGGTCTCTGCCTCTCCCTCCATGCACACATCCTGCCCACAGTGAACAAACCCATACTGTTCTGTGCACTAGATGACCATAAAATTCACGTCTTCAGTGGTGAAGAGTACCACAGAGTACACACACTGGTGGGACATGAAGATTGGGTGAGAGGTCTGGATGTGTTGAATGCTGGTGAGTGACCAAAAGTTTTTTTTTTCAGCTGTTTCAAATATGATTATTTTATTTATATAACTAAGGTTGCAAAGAAGCATACCAATAGATGCATGCAACAAAATAATGCATTACTTCACACCCTTCTTAAAGAACCCCTTTTCTCCCTCAGGAAAACCGTAGTGGGAAGCACATTCTACCTGAGTTTCTGCAACCACATAGATAGAGCGAGACCATTTTGGCTCCAATATAACTATAATAATAATAATAAGTAGGAGGAAAGTAGTATCTGCTACCTCAATAAACAGTTTTAAAAACAAACTGGACATCTCGACAAAGATTAAAAAACTTGAAAAGTGGACTAAGTATAAGTGCGGAGTGACTTTCAACACTGTGTGAAATAGACACAGCAGCTTACAAGCTGCTCGTCTATAAATAATAAATAAATAACACTTACAAAGATCAAAGCCATTGAAGTTACCACCTTAGCTTAAGCTACTAATTGCGCCACAGGTCATGGGTTCGAATCCCACACTGCACATGCATTTATGTGCATAAACATGTCTGTATGTCCTGAGTCTGGGTGTAATTATGTATATTAAGTATGTATTATCTGGATTTCATAGTACAAGCTCTGCTTAGTTTGGGATCAGATAACTGTGTCTGAGGAAGTTCCCAGGATATTTATTATTTCTATCAAACACAAAATTCACAGATGAATCTACGATCCTCGTAGCATCAGCATCGCAGGACACATATATCAGAATTTGGCGCATCGGGGTGCACACCGAGGAACCAACAGAAGGCATCAAGGTGGAAGAGAAGGTGTTCAGCACTTATGGATGCCAGTGGGCGGTAAAGTTGGATGCAGTTCTTGCGGGGCATGAAGGATGGGTTTACGGGGTTCAGTGGCAGTCTTGTACAGGTAGGTTTTAGTTAAAGACATAGCATTACGCCAGCACACGCGCATAAAGCAATTCCTGAGCACTTTTTATTCCGACTTCACTATCACTACATATTATAAAACACTTTTAGTGTTCGCTTTTAGTTACACTTTGAATATTTTTTTTAGCTATCCATAAAGATAAACAGAAAACCAAATGAAAATGTACAATTCAAAATCAAAAAGTAATTTATTCAGTTTAGGCCCTAGTAAGGCACTTAGGAACGTTAAATTGTACATACAGTTGAATTTACCACCGGTTCTGAATACACTTAAGGGGGCCCTTCATGGCCAACGCAACTTCAACGCACGCATAGCCTAAAAGCTTGTACTTTCATCCAACGTAATGTTTGACTGCGAAAAAAGAGAGATAGCATCAGAGCCATCGGTTATCAATCGGTAAATTCCGCTGATCACTCGCGGCCGCTTCGCTAGGTCGTCATTCATGATTTTTTTATATCATAAAACTTGTTCCAGGAGTATACTTCTTGTAAAACAATCTTACAAGTTTGTGAAAAAAAAGTTAGTTATTTAGAATCTCCAATACAGTTGCAAGCCTAAATGTTTTATTTATTTTTAAAATTTATAGGTACATTAGATATGGCCAAAGTTCAGGTCAAATTTGTGCAAAAACGCTGTTTTTCGGAGGCTTTTACTGAATTTGTTTCACACCTTTTTTTTCATTTCTTAGATACACGGCTAGATATAGTGCACAAGATACTAATTTGTTCAAAACATCTAACGAAAAATGTTTAACAACGCCATAATAAGTACAGAGTTTTTGTATGAAAAGTATAGCGTGATGACTGCTCTTAATCTGAGAAGACTCCAGCAAGAAACTCAGCAATTTAAAACCTAATGTCTTTTTAAACTACTTTACAGGTACCAAAAAGCCTGTATGCCGTCTCCTATCATCATCACTAGACAAGACCCTGATAATTTGGGAGCAGGAGTCGCGAGGGGAGGGGGACGCGGGGCAGGGGGAGGGGGAGGCAGGGGGCGCGTGGGTGGAGGGGGTGCGCGTGGGGGAGGTGGGGGGGAACGGACTCGGCTTCTATGGGAGCCGGTTCAGACCTGATGGCAAGGCGATACTAGGACACGGGTATAATGGGTCTTTCCATATTTGGGAGATCTGTGAGGTTAGCATAATACAAAAAGCTGGTATAAACCACAGATATTAAAAAAAGTCGGATATATTCTCGCTAACAAAAAACTGTGTCACTCAAGTCGGCCACCACGCTGTACGTACAAGCCGGCACGCACACATTCACACATTAGTTGAGCGCTAGTAATCGACTCTGTGTAAACGGCGACAGAGTCTAATTTCCCGCGGTAACTAAGGTGTGCGTGAGAGGTGGCCGACTCCATAGACACAGTTTTTTGTTAGCGAGAATATGTCCTCCGTAGTCTGTGGTGTAATCTGAGATAAGAAGTTTAAAAGTTTAAAAATCTGTTTGAAGTAATATGATGTCTTGTCAATTGTTGCACATTACTTCCAGTGGCGTGCATTGGTTTTCGGAGGAGGTAGGCAATCAAGTACTAGGCAGATGGAGCAAATTAATCGTACTCTCAGATTTATCATGTTTTTTTGGCAAAATTTGTAAAATTATTATGGTCAGCGTATCCCGTATCATTCCACACACTTTTCGTATTAGAAAAAAATATAAGGATAACAGAATAATAGATTCGAATGGCGGCACCTATTTAGCCAGGTGTAATTTTCATAATCTAACATTTTTACCTTTAATTTACCCATTTTTATCAATACACATACACCAACTTCTTTCAATGTTTCCACTTCATTCAAATCCGTTCTTTAAATTTACCATTTACCATTACGCCATTACGGAGTGCGTAAGAAACACAAACTGTCGAATCTATAATATTAGAAGCTGTACTATGATTTTTTTATTAAATTATGATACAAGTTTGCAAAGTTGGTTATTAACACTCTAGGCGGTATTAAGGCGAACGCGATAAGTGAGCCGAGAGTGTAATAATCAATGCACACGCGTGTCATACGACGTTTTTCAACACACTTGCGAGGAAAAAAAACAGACTTGTATTTTGCAATAAATGTCACTTTACGAGCGAGTGTATTGAAAAATTATATTACAAGATAAAACATGGATAAAAAGCCAGTATCCTGCTCACTACCTTTGGCTATCTGCATGCCAAATTTCATGATAATCGGTTGAGTAGTTAAAGCATGAAAGCGTAACGTACAAAAAAACTCATATTCGCGTTTATTATTAGTACAGTATTACCCAACTGATAAGGCGCGTCGTGAATCTTCGTTCGCACAGAAAAGAAAGTATGGCCCCGAAACTTAACGAATAAAAAGCTTAAAAATTACAATCAACCTTAGATCACTACTATAAGGTTCATAATACACTGCAGCTGTTAGTTCCGTCTCACTCGCAAGTCACGCCCCTCCGCACGGCGCGCGCCAACATGGCGCCAGTGGCCGACCAATAGCAGTTTCCCGCGCTTTGAAAATGTACAAAAAGTATCTTCTGCGCAGGTACATCGGTAAGCCATATAAGTTGGGTACTATTGTAAGGAAGTATGAATTAGTAGGTGAGTTTAAACTCGTAAATTGTGATTAGGAGACAAATGAGTGGGTTCGGAGACCGGTCCCGGGTGGACACTTCAACAGTGTGGAGGAGATGCAGTGGGAGCCGCGCCTTAACAGTGGTCGGGAGGGAGGACGGTTCCTCGTCACAGTTTCTGCAGACCAGACCACCAGGGTACACGCACCTTGGAACACACCTGATGGTAAGAACTGATGAGTTAATAATTGGACTGTTTTACAAAAACCTTAAACCGACTTTAAAGAACACTAAGAATTAATCAAAGTATACCCTTTCAAATAAAAAAAGAATTTTCCAAATCGGTCAATAAATGACGGAGTTATGCGGTAACAAACATAAAAAAAGAAATACAATCGAATTGAGAACCTCCTTTTTTTGAAGTCGGTTAAAAAATAAAATGAAAACTGTTCTACAATTAACTTAAACCAACTTCAAAGTACACTAAGAAGTAAACAAATCCTAATCTGATGACAATGGGACCAAACGGGAAGTGTACCCTTTGAAATAAAAAAAGAATTTTCCAAATCGGTTAATAAGTGACGGACTTATGAGGACACACATAAAAAAAATACAACCAAATTGAGAACCTCCTTTTTTTGAAGTCTGTTACAAATTGTAATATAACATCAAATAACGGGCCAGTTAGCGCGGTTGGATAAGTTTCCACCTATCGCGCCGCAGGTCGTTGGTTCAATTCCCACACAGCACATGCATTTGTGTGCATGAAACCGAACCATCGTTTTCTTTTTAGGTACCTCACAATGGTACGAGCTGGCCCGCCCGCAAGTCCACGGCTACGACATGTCCTCCCTCGCCCTCATATCTTCCACCATCTTCGCATCTTCAGCCGAAGAGAAAGTCATCCGAGTATTTAAGGCACCGCACAACTTTGCGCAGAACTTCCAGAGTATCGTGGGGGACAAGTTAGTCGAGGGAGATGATGGGGGTAAGTGATTGTAGGGAGTTATTTTGATGTTTGCAAGTCTTGGGTCTGATTAAGTATGTATGAACACGTATGCCGTCGTTATTGAAATTTCAACTCTTAATGCATTCACATAATTCAATATGAATGTTAACAATCTTTTTGCTGTGTATGCTCCTGTTTGACCGCAATCTCACCATGGTAAGTGATTTTGTTACTGAAAGTGGTAAGCACACAAAGCCTAGAAGGAACTGGCTCTCAAGTGCAGCTGCTAGGTGGGTACTACAAAGTAGCCTACCACTGTGCTATTGTTTTCCCACGATGTTTTCATAATTTCTCATTGTAGGATCCAAACCCGGGAACTTCGTCTCGGCATCCGACTTTACTGCCACTGAACTATCATCGCCTACAAAATAATTACAAAAAGTGCTTTAAAGCAAGTCTAGCAAAACCGTGGTTGTAAATTAATAACGAAAGAGCCGGGGCTAAACCATTTTTTGTAATAAGACAGATTATTTTTAATTAGTCTAAGTTTATCTTGGACACACTTTTTAAGACACTGAATTTGCAACTTTAAATGCAGTTTGTTAAGGTTCATAATATCTCCAGGTCCGGAGGGCGCTTCAGTGCCGTCGCTAGGGTTGTCCAACAAGGCGGTGTTCACTGACGAAGACACACTCAATGGGAATGATAACGATGGATACTTCGTGCCTGTTAATTTGACAGGTATGTACTAATATGTTCAGTATAAAGCCCATCACAGACGTAGCTATAATATATATTAATATAAATCATAGCAAGTTATATTACGATATATTTTCAATACAAATCTTCGAGTGACCGCACACGCAGCTATAATATATATTTCTGTTTCTTCGCCAACCTGTACTGTAATTTATATTATAGCTGGGCATACTATATATTATAGCTACGTCTGTGATGGGCTTTATAAGATATAAAAAAAATTACCCTTTATCTGTAGCCACATCGAATTTGGTAAAAACGGAATAATTTTCGTCATGTCCGTCTGTATCTCACAGTTATTTTATTGCAACTCTATCTGTATGTAGTTGTATATTATGCAACTCTTGAATAAAACAGATTTATATCGAGGGCCATGAATCACTCCCGTCGCTCAGGATTCATCTATGGGACAGATTTAAAGCGAGGGGCTTTAAATCGGTCCTTTATTCACTAGTTGCATAATATACTATTTTCGCTTAAATCTCAAAAAAAATCTTTTTCTCATAGTCATGTATAAAATATAGTATACAACTCTTGAATAACACAGATTTATATCGATGGCCATGAATCACTCGCTTAGGATTCTAACACATGAATCACTCGCTATGCTCGTGATTCATCTATGGCCCTCGCTTGAAATCCGTTCTTTATTCACTACAGCGATAGGACCTAGTGGCGCCAACTGGTGGCCACAGAAACGGTACCCCTCATTGGTGCCGATTCTGTTGTAAATCGCACTAAACTAATTTTAGTCACATCACATCTCTTTCTTACGAACATGATTGAAAAAGGATAGAACATATTTTAAGTTGTCAAATTAATCTTTGCCGTCTTATTTTGCGTGTATTTAGGCGTGACCGCGATAGATGGCGACTAAATTTATATTGAAAACAAGCATTGGACTAATTTGACAGGACAAAATTTCTTACATCCTTTTCTTATGTTCTTTGTTAGAAAGAGACATAGTGACATTAAAATTAGTTTAGTTGTGAACAACAGAATCAGGGCCATTGTCTTGTATTTTTCTTATCGTTTAGTTTATCCACATTACAGAGCCGGGCACAGAGGAGAGTCTAATGCAGAACACTTTATGGCCGGAGACGCACAAGCTGTATGGCCACGGGTACGAAGTGTTCAGTCTAGCCGCCTCGCCTGATGGTAGTTTGCTTGCTTCTGCGTGTAAAGCTACTGTTGCTGAACACGCCGCACTTATAATATGGTAACTACCCTCAACATTATTTATAAATCTACAATTATTAGGGCGATGTTAGCTCAGTGGTAGTGACTTCGGATACCGAGACGAAGGTCCCGGGTTCGAATCCTACAATGAGCTTGAGCTTTCGGTGAAGAAAAACATCGTGAGGTAACCATAGCACGGTGGTAGGGTACTTTGTAGTACCCATCCACTTTATCGGCCGGCATATCTGTTTTCTCTGTTGTTTTTATTAGTTTTTAATTTTCTATTGTAATTGTAGATGTTTATATTATTAAGTCACTGTATGTTCGTGATGTCATGGACGTAGGCCTCGACTGAAAACCAGCGCGAGGGTTAGTTCTTTTACTAACCTAAGCACATTGCTGAGTTGAGACCTATTCCTGGCATCACGCAACATTACGTTATTGTCTATTTCTTTTTATTTTTAATTTCGAAATGGCGTCGTTAGTTCCTCTTTTGACCACCGGGCCAGATAAGTTTGTAAGACTATAAATACTATTTAACAGGGAAACAACAAACTGGCAACAAATACAGAAACTGGTATCTCATCAACTAACAGTGACGCAAATAGCCTTCTCGCCGGACAGTCAACGGCTGCTCTCCGTCTCACGCGACCGAAAGTGGACCTTATACCAAAGGCGGCAAGAATCAAACTCGTTCGACATCGCCGCGAGTACAGATAAGACAAACGGCGTCCATACTAGGATTATATGGTGTTGTGCGTGGTCGCATGATGGAGAGATATTTGGTACGGGCTCTAGGGATGGAAAGGTATATTCGACTGTAATACAATGGAGATAAAGTTCAAAATGCAATTTACAATTTTGCTACCTGCCTTATATTACTTCTTACTTACTATAAATGTGAAAGTTTGTATTGATTACTCTTTCACGCAAAAACTACTGAACGGATTTGAATGAAATTTGGCACACCGATAGGTATTATACGACTAGGTATTTAGGACTAGGTATACGAATAGGTATTTTTTATACTGGGATGTGGGTAAAACCGCAGGGTACAGCTAGTCTTATCTATATTTAAAAATTCAAAGTTTGTTCATTTGACCATTCATCCGAATACTAGCAATTGTGTGCAAACTGGAGAAGATTTCTGTCATAAAAAAATCAGTGTTACAAAGCACACTGAGCTTTATCTTGTTTGGTATAAGGTCTCATTTTTTTTTCAGGTATGCCTATGGTCCAAAACGCAGGCCCGATCTCAGTCTTCATTAGGTGAATACGGCCTCCACGGCCAACCTCTAGAAGTAAAGAACGAGTCAATAACAGCAGTTGCATTCGCGCCGTTACTTGTAGAAAACTCTAGAATAATAGCGACAGGTTTTGAAACTGGAATAATAAGGATATACAGCTTTGATATAGGAGGATGGAATCTTTTACGCGAATTGGATAGAAGGTAAGAACTTTAATGTTGCCAGGCGATAATTGCTCTGTGTTAGTGAATATAAGGGAGCTCGCCCACGTACTACTTTTTACCCGACTGACCCGGAAGGAGGGTTATGTTTTTCGAGTATATGTATGTATGTAGCAGCAGCCTAAACGGCTTGATGGATTTAAGCATATGAGGTGTCGTTAGATTCGTCTTGACTGGGGGAGTGTCATAGGGTATATTATTTTTATATGGCGCCTAAGTATAAAAAATAGGGGGGTATTAAAAATAAAAGTTTCGTTATTATAACAATATGGGTATCAAAGGAAAGCTTGTAAATAGACCATTCCATATATGTATGTATATATTAAACTTATTATAATACTTTTATGCTACCATTTTGACGTAAACTGCAAATAACCACGTTTAATGCAAGGACAGTAGGTACTGAGCCGTTACCATACGTAAATCACAGATTTGCGATGGTTGTTAGCGTTCCTTTACCGTACCGCTCATTTACTTACTAATACATACTCTATTATTATACATTCTGTATAAAACTAGAAAGTCTGAAATAAATTAAATGATTAAATATTACAAATACATACTTAGGTTATTGGTTGTCCCCGATTGCAATACCTTATAAAATTCAAGTTATATTCAACATTCTATAGATTTAAGAGCTTGTTTTTCTCTTTTCAGTTAATTTATGTTTTACGCAGTCGGGTTTTTTGTTTCTTTTAATAATTTAATTATAGCTCCGATAATCGCATTTACGAAAAAATGTAAGTGTAATTGTTTATAAGCGATTTTTTGTAGCACGCGAGCGATTCAGTATTGAACTCTGTTTTATATTCGGCGACAAAATAATCGCTCACCGATTGTCGCTCGTGGGCAATCTCGCTTAAAGTTTCATAGCATAGCATGGTAAGATCAATGAAAATGTTATGTACTATTGTTATGTAAATAACAATTGCTGATTCTTCCGAACCGGTATTAGAGTTGGACAATTTTATTACCCCTAAAAACGAATGTTCCCATTTATCTCCAAAACGGTTTGACAATGTAGATTCGGTTTTCGGTAAAAGGTTTATGATTCATCGGCGATGGTTCTTAGATAGACGTTATGGTGTTAACACTCTAGAAGGCGCTGCAATACACATTTTGATATGAACTGTTGAAGGTCTGATGATGGAACCGAAGAACATCATCCAAACTATGCTTTCAAATATACTCAAGATATCTTAGTTCCGTAATAATTTGCATTTGCAATGAACTTGTTTCAGCGCTGCTCATCACCTCACAGTGAAGAGATTGACGTTCAAACCAAGTGATGAAGGAAACAAGGAGGTACTCCTAGCCAGCTGCGGCAGCGACCACCTCGTCAGAATACACACTGTTGTTATATCCTGAACAAATATATCTATATATTAAGTTATTATTTGTCTTTTATTTGTCACATCATTATTTAGATTAGTGGACAACATTTCACAAAACAAAAATACATCGAACATTATCTATTTTTAACCAACTTCAAAGAAAGGTTTTTTTTTTTCAAATTCAAAAAGCATTTATTCAATTTAGGCACTGATAAGGCACTTATAAACGTTAACAAATGGCTCTACACCGGTTCCAAATACAACTTGAACTGAGAAGACTCCGGCAAGAAACTCAGCAAGTCTTTTTTTTTTAAATATGTAAATAGAAGTATTACAATTACAAAATATAAATAGAAGTATTACAATCCTAACTAATATTATAAATGCGAAAGTAACTCTGTCTGTCTGTCTGTTACGCTTTCCCGCTTAAACCGCTGAACCGATCGCGATGAAATTTGGCATGCATATAGCCTATGGTATGGAGAAGGACATAGGCTACTTTTTATCCCGGGAACGCGGGTGAAACCGCGCGGGTCAGCTAGTTACAAAATATATATAACAATAGCCTGCGAAGCGAACAATTCATTCAAATGTATTCTTGTCATCTACAAAATCAGAAACTTTATAGTACCCTTTCGTGCATAACTTCTGTTTAACTATCTTTTTGAATCTATGTATAGGTAGCTCTTGGTTTGCTGAGCCGAGTTAAAGGTACAGCAAGTTTGTGCTTATTTCTAGTGTTCAAACTATGAGTGTCACTATTCTTAGGAAAGTTATTTAAGTTTTTCCTCACATGAATAAGATTTTCATATATGTACTGTGACGACACTGTCATTATATTAATAGATTTAAACTTGTCTCTCAAAGAATCTCTAGGCCTTATTTTATATATTGCGCGGACAGCCTTCTTCTGCAGTATACAAATTCTATTGATTTCGGCACCACTACCCCAGAGGAGGATACCGTAAGACATCAAACTGTGAAAGTAACTGATGCCGTAGATTCTTCAGTGAGAGCGCGAATTTTTCTCACTGCATAAGCTGCAGAACTAGTCTTTCCACCAATTTACAAATGTGAGGGCTCCATTGTAACTTATTATCTAAAGTGTTACCTAAAAATACAGTTGTTTCAACAAGATCCAGATTTTCGCCTTTAATTACAATATTTGTGTCCGAATGTCTCACATTGGGTAGACTGAATCTGATACATTTTGTTTTTTTCTCATTTTATGTTTGTTACCTCATAACTCCGTCATTTGTGAACCGATTTGGAAAATTATTTTTTTGTTTGGATGGGTACACTTCCCGTTTGGTCTAATTGTCATCAAATCAGGATTTGATTACTACTTATTACTTTGAAGTCGGTTTAAGTTTTTTGTAAAACAGTTTCCAATTATCCATAACAAATACCTCGGTACCTAAACTTATTGAAGAAAAATATTGCTCTTTTACCCTATCCATTCCAGTTCGTAAGATACAGTGGGCGATTATCTATGTGACATTTTCGACTCGATCACGATGACCTGTGATTTCAGGTATTTTTACGTATAATTAAAATCTAAACCTGCTCAGCCGGATATCGTATTTTAATTAGATATTTATTTATAGGTAATATCATATCAATAAAAAAGTTGTAATTTGAATTAGATATTATAATTACTAACGCACCCAATCAATCATTAATGATTGTAATGAGATTAGGCTCCAATGTTATGATGAATTTAACAATTAATCGACGCGTGTCTCTAGTAATGCTATACTAAATATTGATAAGCAAAAATACAGTCTCTTCTGAGTATAATTTAGATAACTAATAATCATTCACTATTAAAGTATAGATCAACAAAATACCACAAATAAAAGAAAACTGAAGACAACAATCTGGAAGGTAGTGGTTAGATACCCTGCCTACAGGCACGCTAGGTCTTGGATTCGGTTCTCAGGACAAACATTTGTGTCTGATTTTGAATTTTGAATGTTATTTTTGACCTCGTTTGAACCAACAATATAGATATGAAAATAATAATGCATTATGTAAATATAATAAAATTTATTTCAATATAATTTCATAACATTCAATACGAATCAACGATATGTTCATTGAATTCAAACATTATTTAATGTATATAGTTTATAACATTATTTAGAGAATATTGAGCGAAAATATCATTTTGTAAAATATACGCTTTATTTATGATCTGTAATGTCGTACAAATAATTTACAACGCCATATTTTATAAACTAAACACAATCGTAATCACGATATCCATCACAGATTAAAGTATAGGCAAGGCGCTTATCAAGGCGCTACTTATAAGGCCACATAAATCTGACGCAAAGGAATCAATCCGTCGTACAGTATTACCCAATTAATATGGCTTACCGATGTACCTGCGCAGAAGATACATTTTCAAAGCGCGGGAAACGCTATTGGTCGGCAGCTGCCGCCATGTTAGCGCGCGCCGTGCGGAGGGGCGTGACTTGCGAGTGAGACGGAACTAACAGCTGCAGTGTATTATGAACCTTATAGTAGTGATCTAAGGTTGATTGTAAGTTTTAAGCATTCTTTCGTTAATCTTCGTGGCCATACTTTCTTTTGTGTGCGAACGAAGATTCACGACGCGCCTTATCAGTTGGGTAATACTGTACAGTAGTACCCAACTGATATGGCTTAACGATGTACCTGCGCAGAAGATACTTTTTTTACATTTTCAAAGCGCGGGAAACCGCTATTGATCGGCAGCTGCCGCCATGTTAGCGCGCGCCGTGCGGAGGGGAGTGACTTGCGAGTGAAACGGAATTAATAGCTGCAGTGTATTATGGACCTTATAGTGATCTAAGGTTGATTGTAAGTTTTATGCATTCTTTCGTTAATCTTCGGGGCCATACTTTCTTTGTCGTGCGAACTAAGATTCACGACGCGCCTTATCAGTTGGATAATACGGTAGAATCCTAGCGATATTAACCAAAACTGGGCTTTCTGAACCAGAATTAAGCATCAGTATTTTCATGATATGATTTTACCGCCCGCGATCTCATTATTATACCCTCTTGTGGGTTGAATGTCGGAAAGTCTTTTCTCAGTTCACTCCTACTTTATCAAAAATAGTAACTCAAATGTAATGGTTCTATGTAGCTAATTATGCTCTGCGATGATATTATAAGTAAAATGAGGTAGATAGGTTACCTACATAAGTTTTGAAATTCATAATGGTCACACTGGAGGTCAGAAGTAGGATGGCATGTCTTAATTATCGGAAGCGAAAAAGAGACAAGTATATATTACTGTGCCTCGTCCCGAACAACGCCCTTTCCGTTTACGCCGATGCGACTTAAAACTCTAATGAGCTAACCAGCAGTTTTAACGTGCCACTCGCGGAGCGCTTACAAACTTACTACCTCTTTTTAACCGATTTCAAAAAAAGGAGGAGGTTATCAATTGTTTTTTTTTTTTTTTTTATGTTTGTTACCTCATAACTCCGTCATTTATTAACCGATTTGGAAAATTATTTTTTTATTGGTACGCTTCCCGTTTGGTCCCATTGTCATCAGATCAGGATTTGATTACTTTTTAATGGACTTTGAAGTCGGTTTAAGGTTTTTGTAAAACAGTCCAATTATTACTTATAATATCATTGGTTCACGTAATGTTACATTCACGTTATAGTTGGGTAGTTAATCTAAATGGATACATACATCTTGATACTTTATCTGACCTAGACACAGATAGCGTTACACGTACTTTATGACATCAAATACACAAGTGCTATCTCTAATTCACAGACATAAGCATGTATATTATAGCATATAAACAAATCTTTTAATCATTAAACACTTGAACTTTTTAATGAGGATGTAATATGTTCCCACTGGTCGTTACGCCGATAACAAATCCCAATCAATAATGACATTACTAATGGATTTAGGTGATTATATCTCAAACAAATTATACATATCGCTTAACATTAATTAAATGCGATCCGTTAAACTGAAGCTGATAAAATGTTACGTGCACTTTATGGTTAGCAAAATTGCAGTTTGGAATAACACAATATAAGAATTCATATTTGTGTCTCCGTTGGTATTTTTTGCGTTCGCGCATCGCTCACCCGACTGGCGTTTAACGCTTGTATGAAAGTTTCTGATACAGTAAAAATAAGCATACATACATCACATCAATAAAATACGACTTTGCCAAGTTCAAATTCCATTCAAGAATATTAGGAATTCTCCTCACAAGTGAAATTTCGTGTACGAAAGAGACAGGACGCTTACCATTCAAAAATTATAAACAAACCAGCTGTCCCCCGCGTTCCCGGGATAAAAAGTAGCCTATGTCTTTCTCCATACCATAGGCTATCTGCATGCCAAATTTCATGATGATCCGTTTAGTAGTTGAGGCGTGATGGCTTAACAAACAAACAAACTGACTTTCGCATTTATAATAGTTAGGATAGCATTCGACCTACGGTTTTACTGTTGTTCAAATCCCAGTGTTTTATGTAACCTAAAAAGTTAAACAAAATAGCCTATTTTGCTGAAAATTGCACATTTTAATTACTAAGCAAATAGAATAGGTGAAGTTCTTCAACATTATCAATGTCTACAAATAGTAAATATTACACACTTAAGAAATAAACTCAATAAATTTGCCCGGCTTCGCAAAGGCCATTTATTTTTACAGTATTTAGATAACAATCTTGGATATAATATACATTATATTTATTTTACTGTGGTTAGCCAGTGCTACCATAATATTCTCTTATCAGATAATTTGACCAAAATGGAAGCACAAAGATTTGTAGGTAACATACAATTTTTATCCTAATTTCATCAAAAAATCTTCTACCAGAAGATTCTTTATTTGTAGAACATCCAACTGTCAGTCCTATATCGGTCAATTCTCGACCATGAGTGTTTTGTTATACTTTTTCTCTTTCTTTTTTGTGATTGTTTCAATAAATCTCGAGAATTTTCCTTTTTTCTTCTTCTTTTCGTCGCTTGTTTGACTTATTTGGCTTTGACTGCCGAGCGACTTTGAGTCATCTTTGCCAATTACTTGGAGGTTTTCCAGCTCACTCATAGATATGCTGCGAGTGTGCTGACTCGGTAAGAATAGTGAGCTATCGTTCCGATATCCATTACTGCTGTTCATTTCCATGATTCTTACACTCGATTGCATTGATGCAGGTTGTGTACTTTCCAATCTGTAGAAAAGGCAATACAAAATAAATAAATATCCTGGGACATTCCTCACACACGGTCATCTGATCCCAAACTAAGCGGAGCTTGTACTATGGCAACCAATACTACATACATACATATACTGGGTGGAGATTTCGAGATGGCATAGATACCTAAGTTTTGATCGCCTAGTCCCCCGGATCGAGAGGGTAGCGGGTGCTATGCACAGACTGCTGCCCAATCTCGGGGGACCGAGAGAGGAAGTTCGCCGCCTCTATGCGGGGGTCATACGATCCGTAGCCCTTTACGGGGCGCCCGTATGGGCGAAGAGGTTGGCCATCCGACGCTGTCGAACAAAAGTCTACAGCGTCCAGCGTAAGATGGCCCTACGGATCGTACGGGGATACCGTACCGTATCCTTTGAGGCGGCAACTATTCTGGCTCGCTTTCTGCCACTGGATATTCTGGCGGACATGGATGCGAGGGTCTATGACCGAATCCGCATCGTCCGCCAGAGTGGTGGAGGTGATCCAGAAGAGGCGATCAGACGGCAGGAGCGACTTATCGCATTCGCGACGTGGCGCGCAAGGCTCTGTGAGGAGCGGCATGCGCGCAAACGCGTTGTCGGAGCAGTCCTGCCGGTCTTCGAGGCCTGGATGCAGCGACAAGGTGGACGACTCACCTACAGACTTACACAGATACTCACCGGGCATGGGTGCTTCGGTGATTATTTGTGTAAGATCGGACGTGAGGCGACGGCGGCTTGCTTCCATTGTGGGAGCGACCAGGACTCCGCATCGCACACGCTCGCGGTGTGCCCCGCGTGGGAACCCGAGCGGCGGATCCTGGTCGACTTGATCGGTCGGAATCTCTCCCTGCCAGCAGTCGTGTCGGCGATGCTGAGCGGGGATACGGCGTGGAGGGCCGTAGCCTCCTTCTGCGAGACCGTAATGGTCCAGAAGGAGGCTGCTGAGCGGGATCGGGAGAGGGCCGATCCCGCCCGGAGACGACGCCGCCGAGGCGCAGCAGTGCCTCGTGGCGGCAGTCCTGCCCTGTAGCTGGGGCTTAGAATCACAGCTACGGTGTTCCCCTGCCTGTCGTAAAAGGCGACTAAACGGGGACCTTCGGGGTCGTGGGCAATCGGGGCGAGGGCCCTGAACGCCCAGAAGCGACCCCGAGGAGGACGATGGGTCGTTGTGGTCACGACTCATCGGGCGATAGCACCGCGAGGGTGCTGGGGGGAGGTATCACACTTCCCCCGGGACGAGCTATCACAGCGCCGCGCGTGGAGGGGCGAGCAGGTACGCGATCTGCACGAGAGCCCGCCCCCCTCTGTAGCGCAGGTGGCGACCACCGTGGGGTTTTAGCCGGTAAAAGTCCGGCATAACCTGGCCTCTCCCCCCAGGGCGGTCGGGTATCCTATGAGGATTTCCCCACGCTAATAAAAAAAAAAAAAAAAAAAATAAAAAAAAAAAAAAAAAAAAGATACCTAAGTTGGGTTATTCATGCTGAACAACTTTTACTATGGGACCAACAATTAATACTCAAAAATATTTTTTACTTTTCATACATTATGATCGAGCAAGGTTGACATTTACTATGGAAAGTATTTTTTTTTTTGAGAAATCACTATTGGTTCCTTAGTAAAAGTTGTTCAGCATGACTAACCCAACATAGGTTTCGAAAATATGCCAACTCGAAATCTCCACCTGTTATACCTACTTTTTATGAATTTGAAATGAACATACCTGGGTAACCGAACGTTGACTAAAGACTGCCTCAACTTGAGCCAGAAGTCAATCATGGCCTTCCCCTCGGCCTTGTAGTAAAGGTTGTGGTAGTACGACAGGTGACCCGGTAACTGGCACTCGCGGTACATTATAGGAAGAATCTTCCGCTGATTTTTCTCTAAAATCAACAAAGCATTTAGAATGTACTTACACACAGTAACAGTTATAACTCCCAGTGAAACACATTTACTGTCTAATGGATATGTATAAAATCCAATCCCAAGAGTTTGCAGTCATAGGGTTAGGCAGTAAACATACCACATCCAAAAACATTTAAAGCAAGTATTTTTCATTTGTTTCTTTTTGTATTTGTTTTCTTTCTAAATCGTAAATTTTATTTCATTTTAATTTAAAATCTTGTTTTTTTGTGTGTAATTTATTAATTTGTAATTCATTTTAATTTAATATCTTTGATTTGATATTATAACAGGTGGAGATTTCGAGATGGCATATTTTCAAAACCTATGTTGGGTTAGTCATGCTAAACAACTTTTACTATGGGACAAATAGTGAATTCTCAAAAAAAAATTTTTACTTTCCTTAGTAAACCTTGCTCGATCATAATGTATGAAAAGTAAATTTTTTTTTTTGAGAATTCAGTGTTGGTCCCATAGTAAAAGTTGTTCAGCATGACTAACCCAACATAGGTTTCGAAAATATGCCATCTCGAAATCTCCACCTGTTATAAAAATTTATGCGAACTTTGTCTGTTGATCACCAATTAACAATATGTTTGTAATGCACTGATTGGGTGGGAACTGTTTCACCCTAGTTCAGGAATCAGGGCTATTTAGAGTTGTACACATTGTTATATACTTAAATAAATATAAATTACTTAGTTTTTAAACTAGAAAGCAAGTGCCTCTGAAGTGAACTGCCAGAACCATAGTTAGAATATGAATAGAGCGACTGTACTACAGTACGGGCCGTGAGCACGGGTACGTGCAAAATGCCTTGAAACGAACTGCGAGTTCATAGGTTAAATGACTAAATACATATACAGGGTTACAGAAAAAGTAGTACTGAATATTAAAGGACGTCATTATTCAGGTCATTTCTGATGAATTTGATTCATAATAAATGGTATCCGAAACTTAACCGTTATGGAGATGTTGAATTTTAAAGTTCGAAGTTCCGTTAATTGGTACTACCACTCGGGCCTATTCAAATAACATTATTTCAAGATTTTGTAAACATACCTAGTAGATGTTTTACCTTTCTAAATAGCTAAAGAGATGTAGAAGTTTTTAAAATCATTTGCAGAATCATTTAGCTAATGGTATATTTTTACTCACCAATACTCAGAGCCTGCGCATAATCCCGGTAAAAGCTGTTAGTGTAGTTAAGCATGAACTCCGGCGAGTAGACAAGAATGATGCGCTGGCATCGCTGGAACAGTTCCGCGACCGGCGCGTACTGCGTCGCGTATCCCGGCAGCAAGTCCTCTATTGTGCATATCTGTGCAATGTAAATGTATTCTCTTTAAGTGTGCAATGTAGGTAAATGTATTCTGTTCAAGTGTGCAATGTAATGGTATTCTATTTAATTGTGGAATGTAAATGTATTCTGTTAAAGTATTTAATATAATATAAGTAATTGTGTATATATTATTAATTGTTAATTGTAAGTCAGTGTTTATTTTTATTCAGGCAAGCATACTACCTACCTGATGGTAAGCAGTTAACAGCGCCCAAACAAGATACAGGATAGTTCGATCATTGTTTTAAAAGAAGAATAGAATTACAACAAAACTAACAAGACATAAGTGTAATTCTATTAGATAATATATCATAATGATGATTTCCCAATTATTTTACAAAAACTTTTAGGTCGGCAGATATTTAAATTACATTTACACAAAAAATATATTGAATGTTTTAAACAATTATAATTGAAAATGCTGGTAATTATCACATTAGTAAAATAAAATTGTATTTACATAAAACCCTTCAGCCCTCAGCCGACTTTGCAACTCTTCAACAAACTCTAGGTCTTCCTTAGCATACAGCACAAATGCGTGGTACTGCTGCAGGTGATCTGGTTGGTCATCATATGTGATCAGATGGTTATCATTGGCCTCCGGTGGAGGGGCAGTATATGTTATGAGAACTTGATTAGCTGGTTTTTGTACTGTAAGAAATATTATTATGGAATTACTAAATCAATTTCATAATGATATATTATGATAAGGCCTAAAACTGGTTAGTAAAACTAAACAGTTGCATATTTTTTAGCCAAAGTATGGCCAGAATCTGGAATAGAATCTGTGTGTGTGCGAATTTATCTAAATCTGTTTAGTAGTTTTTGCAAGAAAGCGTTAGAAACATCTATACATATTAACAAACTTTCACTGTTGAATCTGTAGGATTTAAACTAATATTTTATATAGCTCTATATCTGCAGGATTTAAACTAGTATTTTATAAATTTCAGAATGAAATGGCAAAATATTTTGATGTATTAATCTCATTCAATACAATGGGATCAACAGGAATCCAGTAGGATCTATCCATATTAAAATTGTTGCCAATTACAATCCCTAGTTGGAGTGGCCTCCAACCTTAAATCTATGGTTTTGAACACACATTTGCTAGAGTATTCAACACTAATATCACATCTTAGCAAATGCAACCTTCTAACCTTTTAGACCTCTTTTTTGAGATCTTTATTGGCCAGAATACATGAGAGCAATGTGCAAATTGAGTGTACAGCTTACCAGAACTCATGTTAGAGGCAGATATTTTTCATTCTGACTAACGGCAAACTGTCATCTAGATGGTCTATGTTTAAAAATAAAAATTGCGTACATACCTAAAAGAGCACCTTGGCTGTTTTGTTCTTTAAGATCCTGCAGAATATCATCATGCACATCATATCTATCTATCTGCTGGAGGTATTTCAGCAGCTGTCCAACATTTGCGGTACCGTCTTGTCTTTGTATCCATATCTCTAGCACTTTACTTGTCTTTGAACTGAGCCCCCTTATGCTCGTTGCTATCTCTGCTGATATGTTTACAAGTGATGCTAAACCACTCCAATCTCTGTAAGATTAATCAGATTTTTCACAGAGTTACTGGACAGATATATTAGAAAAGTATTATAGTTTTAGAGAAGCATGTAAAGGAAGTGATTAGTGGACACAATGTACCACCATCATGCAACAAATCTAGAAATAGCTTATTTCTTTATAATAAGGTTATCTATATTGTTATACAAAAAAAAAAAGTTTTATCAAATTTATCTGTTACACAATAAGGTTGATTTTACTT
This sequence comes from Polyploca ridens, assembly GCA_951394255.1. Taxonomy (NCBI): domain Eukaryota; kingdom Metazoa; phylum Arthropoda; class Insecta; order Lepidoptera; family Drepanidae; genus Polyploca; species Polyploca ridens. The sequence continues at coordinate 794,643 of OX596247.1, read as the reverse complement.
TGACATTCTTAAACATAGCATAGCATAGTTAAGAGAGGTAGAGCATAGCGTTTATTCGCTCAAAGAGCAGCTTGACTGGGGAAGTACCTCCACCTTACAGAATACCGCAGCCAAATAACTTTATGTTGTGTAAAGTTGTGTTCCTGTGCGTGAGTAAGGTCGCCAGAGCTCATAGAGGAGAGGGGAAAAGTCGGTAATGCGTGAGCGATGCTTCGTGTGTTGCAAGCGTCCATATGGCTACGGTAACCGCTTACCATCAGGCGGGCCGTATGCTTGTTTACCGACTTAGTCGTATAAAAAAAAAAAAAAAAAACATCAAAAAGTATTTCTTAGAATTGACACACTGTAAGTACCTACTTGTAACAGTTTTGTTGTTGTGTGTTTATTTATGATATAAAAGCTTGTTTGGTCACAATCTCACCATGGTTAGTCAAGATGCAGTCAAAAGTTGATTTGCACACAAGGTCAAGATGGGAACTTGTTCTCAAGTGCAGCTATGGGCTATCAGATCACCATGTTAAATTTTCTATCATGTTTTATTTTTTTACCATAAGCTCGTTGTAGGACTCGAACCTACCACGGCACATACCGTACTAGTATAATTAGTTTTGTTTATAGTAAGAATAATAGTTATTACAGATTTGCAAAATTGTGCAAATAGTTACCTCCTACGACACACATAGAACAAAAACAACAGGTGTTACAAGAGTTCATTTGATTACAAACATAATAGTAATGTTGATCGAGAGGTTTACCTGGGAAGCTTATCAGTCCCTTCGCTGGGAAATATTTTTGGAGTATCCAATAAACACGATAACAAATTTCGAGTTTTCTGAGGAAGAGACGACAAAGGCAAGGATTCTATATCTATATCCCCAGCCATTTTGTACGTTAATTATTGAAAACTACTATATTGCACATAGCCACACACGTAATGTTGATCTTTATGCGTTGTTGACACCGATAAAAGAGTTGAAATTGCAAATTATTTATTCATTAGTGCATAAATATATTTCCGTCATAGAATACTTGACGTAGTTCCTATCAAAAAGATATTTCACCAATATTTCACTCACTCACTCACACTACCATAATTATACCATGACACTACCTACGTCTACGTTTTCCTCGTATGAATCTATGAATGAATAACAAATAGGGATGCGATCTCGATTCGACTACTTCGATGTAGTCGAATCGATATATCTTCGATAATTTAAATCTTAGAATCTAAAGATCGCCACGAAATTAAAAAATCGATTTTATTATTATAATAAAATAGAATAGTTAAAGAGTATGAAATGAATTTAGCCCACATTTAGACGTTGTTGGAGTGTGAAGCTTTGGGTATAAGCTTTGAGTATTTGGTATAAGTTCCTTGTGGTGTAAAGTGCGCTGGGTACAGTGCTGCCAGTTAACCTGTTGTGATGGTTTAGGCGCGCGTATCGTTCGTACTATTTACAGTCTATTAAATCCAATGTTACCTGTAAGTAATTCTGAAGTATTGTAAAATTATAAGTATATGTCTTATTGTAAAATTTTGTTGTGTGAAACTGTGAAGTTGATTGCGTGAGTTCTCTGCTTAAACAGCCTCAGACCAAAATTTTATAGTTCCGATAGTGCAGTAATAATCAATAATAATGTTAAAGTTAACATATACCGCGACATTTTGCTATTACACAACTACTACACGCTAAATGAACTACTATTGTCGGAAATCACTATAACGTGAAATATTTAGACATATTATTCCACGAAGGTAAAAAAACATGTTAACGTCATCCATTTTTTTTTTTTTTTTTTTATGATTGCTTTTAAAACAATGATTTGAAAATCTACTATTTTTTTTGGTAGCCTTCTTAGGGAATACGACTTTTTATTTACCCAATCATACGATCGCTCATTCAAAACGTCTGGCAACCCTGACACAGATATTGTAAAACTGTGGGTGGAGAGACTTTTTGGCGGGAACTTGCAGAGTGACGTAGCAGTTTCATTATTATTTTCATAAATTCGTGTATTTTGAGTTTTATTGCATATTATCGGTGGTATTTTATCCAATAAAGATCAATCTATGTGCACCAATGAAGTGAAATGAAATGAATATGTGTATCGTGACTTTACAAGTTGTCTCAAAAAGTCTGTGACAAGTTTTAGTACAATGACTACCATTTTACTAAAACATGACTTGACGGTGACTGATCATGCGGACTATGTGAAAGTGAATGTGCGGACTATATTTAAAGTGATATAATTAATAAAATGTATGCGACTGAAGGACTTAGTATCCATGGTCATGAAAAAAATTAAAAAAAAAAATGTAAAACTGTGGGTGGAGACTTTTTGGCGGGAACTTGCAGAGTGACATTGCGTTTTCATTTTAATTTTCATAAATTCGTGTATTTTGAGTTTTATTCAAATTCAAAAATTCAAATTCAAAATTATATATTTGTTAAAATAGGTCAATGAGGATGTTACAATGTATATGTCCCACTATTTTATGCCTTTATCAAGCGTACAAATTTTCATGAAGATCACAATAATACCTATAACATACATTAATTACAATAAGGCACGATTTCCAGCAGATAAACAAATTCAAAAATTAATAAAATTATCATAAAAATTAATTAAATTACAATAAGGTACGATTCCCAATAGATAAACAAATTTGTCAATTAATTAAATTTATCATTAAAATAGTCTCGAATGTCATAATAATTTCTCTCATGTAAAATATTTCCTATTTTGTGCTTGAATTGATCATAGCATAGGCTTCTAATATGTTCCGGAAGTTTATTAAAAATATGACCTATCATGTAGTAGGAACTGTTCCTTACAAGAGTGCAAGTCGGTCCTGGTAGCACAAGTTTATTTTTAGCCCCACGAAGATTTCTATTTAATGAAAATATTTTAAATCGGTTGGAATGCTTTTTCGCAAAAGTGAGGCATTCCAGTATATAAATACATGGGACTGGCAATATTCCCAGCTCCTTAAAATATGGTCTGCAGCTTTCCCATGGTTTCAGACCTACAATGGCTCGTATGCACCTTTTCTGTATTTTGAACACTCTTATCCAGTTTGTTGAATTACCCCAAAATATTATACCGTATTTTATTAAGGAGTGAGCATATCCATAATAGGCTGTGATGGCTGTATCTCTATTCGCAATATTAGCTAGTTTTTTTAGAGGGAATATGAAACTATTAATTCTAGAACAAAGCTTTTCAATATTTATGTTCCAATTACAATGTTTGTCTATATGCAAACCTAAAAATTTAAAGTCATTTACTATTTCAATTTGTTGATCGTCAAGTTTTACATTTAATTCAGGTACATTTGCTCGTGGTTGATGAAACTGCATAATCTTGGTTTTATTTAGATTTATTAATAAGTTATTATCCGCAAGCCAAGTCTTAGCCTCATTTAGAGTGTTAACAATGTCAGTATTAAAAGTTTTATAATCATTACATTTTACTAAAATGGTACAGTCATCAGCAAAAAGTATCGTTGGATGTGAAATATTTTGTGGAAGGTCATTGATATATACTAAAAACAATAAAGGGCCCAATATGCTACCCTGGGGTACACCGTATTTAATAATTTTAATGTCAGATTTATATGTCTCATAAGATTTAATATTTGGGGAGAATGTTGTTACTTCGCAGTACTGAGTTCTGTCTTTTAAGTAAGATTCAATAAGGCTTAAGGCTGATCCCCGCACACCACATGTATCGAGTTTTGACAAAAGCCGGTAATGATCAACGTGATCAAAAGCTTTTGTCATATCCATAAATATTGCCGCTATTTTTTGTTTTTTATTAAAACAGCCCATTACATGGCTTAAAAGATCATACATAGCCAAGTTAGTCGATTTATTTGTTCTAAATCCATTTTGTTCATTTACTAGAATATCATACCTTTCCAAAAAAATCGTATAGCCTGGTGTATATAACACGTTCAAATATTTTTGAAAAGATCGACAGCAGAGCAATTGGCCTGTAATTATTCATTTCAGTTTTGTTGCCCTTTTTATAAATCGGTTTAACAATTGTTATTTTTAAGCTTTCAGGAAAAACGCCTTCTTCTAACATTAAATTTACTAGATGAGTAAGTGGACGTGCTAGTGGTACAGAACAGTATTTTAAGATTTTTGTGCTTATGCCGTCATGACCCACACTGTTTGTATTATTTAAATTATTTATTATTTTTAACAGTTCATATTCATCACACGGTTTCATAAATATCGAATTACAGCTGCTTATTTTAGAATCAATAACATCATTTTTAGTTTTTTTCACGATTTGATCGATAAAATTATTATTAAAGCAATTAGCTATTTCACCAGGATTTGTAATAACTATTTTATTTTTATGTATTTGCTTTATATCGTGTGTTATTTTATTTTTGAAGTTATGTATAATTTTCCATGTAGCTTTACACTTATTTTTTGCTGTTTTTATATAATATTCATTTTGTGACTTTTGTGTTAAACGTATAACCTTTTGCAATCTTTTAGCGTAAGTTCTAAAGTTAGTTTTATTTGTTTGTGTTGGTTTTCTCCTATAGTTCCAGAGTAATGTCCTTTTTCTCTTTGAACATAATTTTATACCTCTACTCAACCAAGAGGGTTTGCTTTTTTCATTTATTTTGATCTTACGCCATGGAAAACATAAATCATAAAATAGTATTATTAGCTCAAGGAAAATGTTATAAGCAACGTTAACATCGTCCTTATCGATAACCTCATGGAAAGTCAGGCTGTCTATAGCTTCCTTAAATTTACTTAGATTCTCATGAGAGTAATCGCGTTTCTGAGAGAACCAGTATCTTGGTGAAGTGGGCTTTAGAATTTTTATTGGAACAGTCAGGAATATGCCTTTATGGTCAGATAGTGCCATGTCTATTGCAGTTGCATGGGAAGCTTGAATATTTGTTGCAAAGTTATCAATGCACGTTTGACTGAAAGAGGTTACTCTAGTAGCATCATAAATTTTTAGTTTAAGGTTATAGGCCAATAATATATTTTCAAACTCAATGCTTATTTTATCATCCCTAAAGCGGTCTATGTTAAAATCTCCACAGATAATTACTTCCTTATTTAGTTTTCCAAACTGTGCTATCAAATTTTCTAAATGTTTAAAGAATACATTATAATTACTACTGGGAATACGGTACAGACATACAATTATTACATTTAAATCAAGTAAATCTATAGCACAACATTCCAATATAAAATTGATGGCTAATTTATTTATGTTGTCTAGTTTCTTAAAATTTAATCCCTTTTTCACTAATATGCATACTCCTCCTCTATTTTCTTTTCGTTGGTTTTCTTTTTCTCTGGTATACATTCCGGCCATTGTATAACCAGGAAGACAAAGATTGTTCTCTTCATCTTTCTTCAGGAAATGTTCAGTAAAGCAGATGATGTCGACGTTCACATTTGTATCCTTTAATTCATTTAACGCTATAATTATCCGATCTGTCTTATTGAGAACACCAGAAATATTTTGGTGGAAGATAACTAATGTATTATTTTTATTTACGAAAAAAAATTCCACTTTGCTCATCACTACACTTAGTTTTGTCTAACTTCTGTTTATATTGAAAATAGTATGGAATAGTACCTTTTTTGCAATTTGGGATTTCTTTGTCTTGGATTTTTTTATTCGTGCATATTTTTAAAGCTTTTTCTTTTCTCTTTTGGATTTGATCAAAAAGATATGGAATGGTACCTTTAGATGCTTTCTTTTTTTCTTTGATTTCAGTTAACTTTATTTTAGTTTTATCAAAATTTAGATATTTGTATTCGTAATCTTTTACATTTATAATATGATTAAGTATTCTGCAAAAGTTTCTTTTGAATAAAGTTGGATTGCATATTATCGGTGGTATTTTATCCAATAAAGATCAATCCATGTGCACCAGTGAAGTGTAATGAAATGAATTATGTGTATCGTGACTTTACAAGTTGTCTCAAAAAGTCCGTGTAAAGTTTTAGTACAATGACCACCATTGTACTAAAATGAAAATGATATTATATAAAATTACACGTATGAAATGGCTGTATGGTTGAAAAATAACCCTTGCCTATCCTTTTATGGATGAATAAACTACTACTACTACTGTGGGTGGAGATTGCTCCCTTGGATCGTTCTCTTTACCCCTACCCTCCATACACAAAGCTATGACTTTTTGGCGGGAAGTGACGTTAATTTTAATAAATTAAGCTGTGGTGTGGGGTTATAAGGCATATTATCGGTTGTTTTATCCCTTAAAGATCAGATCAATTCACATGCACCAATTAAGTGGAATGAAATGAATTACGTGTATTGTGACTTTTTCAAGTCTCAATAAGTCCACGAACGGTTTATATTCTATTTCTATGGTCCACGAACATAGAAATAGAATAAACCGTCCACGAAGTTTTAGTACAACGGCCACCATTTCACGAACACAACGTTTACGGTCGGTGATTATCTTGACAAAAACTGCGACACTAGCAAAAAATAAGACCTAATAAAAAGGATATTTTTTTTGTATGTTCCTTAAGGTCTAGGGAAGGATTTATTAATATAAAAAAAATAGGGTAAGGTAGGTAAGGGGGTAATGAAAGGGGCGCAGGTGAAACCGCGGGCGGAAAGCTAGTTAACAATAAAAAAAACATACCTAAGCTAAAGTGAGTGTGAGTTATTTACGTAATAATAACATTGATATACATAGCAATAATAGTTAGTATTCTGTGGCTGTGGCTTGTACGAATAGAAGTTGTACCGGTCGGTTTGGTTCAATAACACTTCGGTGTAGCTACAAGGGGGGGGGGGGGGGGGGTGGAGGGGGGCTAACGATAATAATAAATCAAATTATTTGGAGACTCTTTTATTGTCATTCACAAGTGCATTCTCTATCTCACTACAAAACTAATGAGGTTAAATACAGAAAATATTACATTGTTACAGGTACAAACAATTATTATGTTATACATATAGAAACAATAACGGTTGCAACGGATTTAGGAAACCAAAAGCTGACATAAATAAATTACAAGAGGCACCCTCATTCCGATCTTCTTTAAGTCTACAAAACGGCATTGGTTACGTTATGATATAATAATAACAAGTGATAGATCTAAGTCATTAATTTTTCATCGATTCCCATGAGATTAGCGCAAATCCATCAGTGAGTGAATCCCATTGAATTAATATTCAACCCTAAGGGTAAGTTCTCACCGAGACACGAAGCGACGAGACGCGCAAACAAACATTTTAGAGCCACTTAGGGTCATCGCTCACTATGTCAGCACCGCTCCATCGCAGCAACGGCCCGGCACCGCCTCAACTCAATCCAACCACTACCTGCCAGCGCGCCGCCTGCGAGGTGGCAGCTCGCGGGCGGCGCGGCGCCGGTGAAATTGGTGGCGCGGCTTTGGCAAGATACCGCTTGCTGGCGTCACCCAGCAAGGGAGCGGACCGCTGGCTGGAAGCGTGTGGTCAGCAGGACTAGTGGCTTGTAGCGGCAAGCGCGTGCGCCGCGAGGCGTCAACTATTTTATCTAGTCATTGTAAAATTCATTTTAACGCATACGATTTAAAGGCCTCACTTACATGGCAAGGTAAATCCCGAGGCGTAGCCGTGCTGTTACAGTGACCGGTGACCCATATTCTTGACTCAAGCATTAATTGATAATTCAACAATAAACTAATGATAATCACACGATAAATATATAAACTCCACAGAAACAAATACGTCAACTAACAAAAAATATTTACATTGTCTACTACATAATAAGCTCTTAATTTTATATTGGAATGTTACGAAGTTGTGGTCTTTAGACCGTACATTTAAATAATATTTTATTTTTACGCAATTTGAATTAAACTATCTTGCACTCACAGATATACATCTAAATAGATGACGCTAGTGTATGTAGGTACTTCGCGTGTCAAAATCTGTGCAAAAATGGGGCACAATGTTCTTCTTTTGAAACTGTTTCGCGTGGTCAGGGAACTCGCATAAGGCTGCATGTCCACCAGAGATGTGTAGCGAGGTATATGTTTAGCAGACAAATAGTATAGCTTCATTTTCACGTTTAAAATCTAATGCCAGCCTAACTAAATCAGTATTGTGACATTATAGTAGGTGTAAAAAAGTTACACGCTTGGTTTTCATACGGATGGAGGGACTTGCGTTATCTATTTAGATTTATGTCTGTGCTGACACGCTATATAACAGTTTTGATAAAGCCATATACAAAGGTACAGTAGTACCCAACTAATATGGCTTACCGATGTACCTGCGCAGAAGATACATTTTCAAAGCGCGGGAAACGCTATTGGTCGGCAGCTGCCGCCCGTGCGGAGGGGCCTCACGCGCGAGTGAGACGGAACTTACAGCTGCAGTGTATTATGAACCTTATAGTAGTGATCTAAGGTTGATTGTAAGTTTTAAGCATTCTTTCGTTAATCTTCGGGGCCATACTTTCTGTTCTGTGCGAACGAAGATTCACGACGCGCCATATCAGTTGGGTAATACTGTACATACCTATAGGAATAAGGGTTCCTTAGAACATAAGTCTCATTCAGTACGTGCTATTTTAGCCAAAATGATCCTTAAATAGTTGACACAAGGCATATTATTCATTGTTCATCAAATCAAAGCGATTCTGAAGTTATTGGATTTCGATGATAAGGGGGGTGTGGCGTCATGTTAAACGTTATACCTAAGTATATATGTATACCAAGCGTGTTATTATCTAACTTCAACACATCGCAATCATAGGGATTAATGGATAATATGCCTTATTCTAATGACGCAAAATTAATTTTGGCATAATGTAGGCATACTATTCACTGTTAATTGCTCTTAAAGCCGAAGTGTTGCTATGAAATAACACTCGTTTTTTTTTATTATAATTAATATTTGCGAACTTTTTGGAACTATTTGTTTTTAAAATTGACACTTGAAGTTCCTAAAACTGCGTATTAAAATGTGTGCAGCCAGCATATCGATAATTTCGTCAGCAAAATGTGTTCCCCCTAATATAGAGACGAACATTCTACTATTTACAATCTACTTTAGATAAATAGAAGGAATTCTATCAACCCTACAATATTCGTAGTAATTTGAATATTTTCTTTTCGGTATAAACTACAGATTATTAGAACCGGTTAAGTTGGTAACACTGATATGTTGAAACAAGAGAGGGAGATTCGCAGAACCCATATTATTATCTGCAAGATCTATTTCTGTGATAAAACATATTTTAGAAAAGCAGTTTCTTTGTCTCAACGAAATAATGCCATATTTAGCTGTTATAAATATTATTTAAGTAGGTCCCTAAATGAAACATATAACATGGCAAGATTAGGTAAAATTTGCAATCATTTAAGTTATTAGCAATTTTAGATCGATTAGACATTGAAACCAGAATTGTTTCGAACTGTGCGGACTAAAAGAAGTTTTCTTCCGCGGACGCTCGAACTGTGGAATGAGCTCCCCGCCGTGGTTTTCCCAATGGAGTACAGCATGGGGTTCTTCAAAAAGGGTGTGAAGAGGTTTCTTCAGGGTCGGTAACGCGCGAGTGATACCCCTGGTGTTGCAAGCGTCCATAGGCTACGGTAACTGCTTACCATCAGGCGGGCCGTATGCTTGTTTGCCACCTCAGTGGTATAAAAAAAAACGACTTAAGGTTAAAGATTTTATAGTGGCAAATCATAAATTTCAGATACTATTAGTACTACAAAAGGTTGGTATTGAAATTTCAACTCGTAAGTGGTTATATTATTTTACCTTTTATTTTTTTTTACCATGCGATGCCTAAATTAACAAAATACAAGTATTCATCACGTGTTTTTAAATATAAGTTTTGTTTGGTGGGGCGCAGCGTATTTTAAGTTCAATTACTATACATATCATTATTTATATATAAATATCCAACTAATAATAAATCTATATTTTAGATAAATACATTTGATACAATATTATTACAATTAGTTATTTGTCATGTATATAAGACATTTTGGATAGGAGTCAACCATAGACCTAGTGTTAAACAAATAGGTGTCCTACTTACATTGCTTTAAAGTAAAAAATATAAGTGCATTGAAACATGTGAAAATAAATTATATTTTTTTATGTGAAATAAAATTCAAACTGGCAAGAAAATGTTATTTATCACATTAAATAAATAAAAATAATATATTAAAATCTGGAAGGACTCAGGATTTAAGTCTGGCATAAATTAAACCGTGTTTTGTCACGAAAAGTATTAACGTTCCCAATAATTATTCTTATAAACTTTTATACTTCAATAAATTACGATAATTAATTATTCACATTAAATATTTACAACGATATGAAGTGATACGTATTGTAAAGGCTCGTTCACACTAGACCGGTGTAACAGGATTAAGTCCCAAAAATAGATTATTGAATTGCCAAATTGGCAGTAATTACAATTTCATCAACACACCAATAACTCATTTCATTTCCTGTCACCGATCAAGGGTGAAAACGCCGTAAATCACTAACATTTAGAGTTAATTAAGTACAAAACTAAATTGATATATGCACTACAATCAGGATGAACAGTCATGTATGAGAAAATTCACAAATACGAAGGAATGTATATGCGAAAACAAACTTAATTATCAGGTTAACATTTTCATACACAACTGTCAGCGTATACATACATAATTAATTGTTTTTTATCAGTCTTCAACGGTTCTTTGAATTTGACTATCACTACATAAATTATAAACTGCAGCTGTATAGATTTCAGTTATACGGTCCAAAAACATCTGCTTGATAGATGGTGATCGTACCCTAGTACAGTCCCGAAAGAGTATGGAAAAGAGATAACTTATAACTTTATGACTATTGTGAAATAAAAAAAAGGCGTAAATAGAGCTCTACAAGGTCGGCAACACATCGGCAATCCCCCTGGTATTGCAAATGTTCATAGGCGGCGGTGACCACTTACCATCAGGAGGCCAGTCTGCATGCTTGTCAACCTATTGACATAAAAAAAAAAAAAAAAAAAAAGATACTCAAATATTTTATCAATATTAATTACTCTGGAATAATCAACTCTAATTGGTTATTTATTAAACACAATTTAGCTTAATTACGTTATTTCAAATAGATGAAGAATAATTTTAAGTGCAGGCAATCCGATTATAAAAAAAGGTTTTCTCCCATTTTAAATTGATAACATGCAGTCATTTTTTTGAACTATGGTTTACTATATTCTACAAAACTGAAATTATTCATATCGTATAAAAATATTATATATGGGGCCAAAGACTTACAACTAACACCTATACAGTTAATTTCGCTGAACATGTATACAATCTTCGAATACTCGGACAGATTCAGAGCGCAACAATGTCATCAGTAGATTACCTACCATATATACATAGCCTAGTAATATTATATATAAATCTGATATATATTTTAGTAAGTTTTTGTTAGTTAGTGCAAAGTTTTAATAGATATATCGCGGTTTTTTACACATATTGTGTTATAAAACCATATTATTATCCAGTCGGAGAAAGACTAAAAAAGTGGAAATTTTTGTCGGCTTCAACAGACAGCCGCTATATAGAGTAGAGTATAATATAACTTTGTAATTTTTTTACTGCAGTTTCCAAACGGTTTGGATAACAGTATCACATTGCCTTTCCTTTACAAGGGAACTATCAATACATCATCACGCCATCACGTTAAGTGACAATCCAACATTATAGGAACTCGATCACAAAAATTCAACTTCTTTTTCCTTTTCCTTCAATTGTGTGCCGCTTTTTTGCCTGTCATGTACCCTTCCCACCGCTTTGCCGTATTAATAAGTATCGGATCATTGTCTAGTCCAGCCAGAAGGTACAGTTGGTTCACATGGGTCGCGTGGTAGTCCCATCTGGCTATATTAGGGCTGACACCTAAAGTAAAGTGTCGAAGGTCGTAGAAACTCCCGCTGCCTGTATCGAAAAGTGGTAGAAGTGTTTTGAGAGAGGTCATACCGTCGTCGAACATCTTCTTTGCTAGCGATATGCTGTTCTCTCCCTCTATCACGTGAAGATCGTAGAGGCCGAGGAGCGTGTATATGAAGCCGTTTAGGACGAATAGAGGTGGTGTTGTTGGGTATTCTTCGTACCTGGAATTAATGAGGGTAGTTTTGAAAAATGGTGCCTGTGGAAATTATAGGTAGACAGTGATAGTTTGATGCGCGCTCGGCCGCCTGCAGGTAGCGAGCGTCGCCGCTGCGGTAGTATGCGCTCCCACAGTACGATATCGCGTGCCCTTGACTCACAGTGACTCACCACACATGCTTGTCCATCCACAGTGCCTTGACCCCGCCCTTGTGGCTCGGCACGTCGAGCAGGTAGAGCGCGCGCTCGGCCGCCTGCAGGTAGCGAGCGTCGCCGCTGCGGTAGTATGCGCTCCCACAGTACGATATCGCGTGCCCTTGACTCATAGTGTCTCACCACACATGCTTGTCCATCCACAGTGCCTTGACCCCGCCCTTGTGGCTCGGCACGTCGAGCAGGTAGAGCGCGCGCTCGGCCGCCTGCAGGTAGCGAGCGTCGCCGCTGCGGTAGTATGCGCTCCCACAGTACGATATCGCGTGCCCTTGACTCATAGTGACTCACCACACATGCTTGTCCATCCACAGTGCCTTGACCCCGCCCTTGTGGCTCGGCACGTCGAGCAGGTAGAGCGCGCGCTCGGCCGCCTGCAGGTAGCGAGCGTCGCCGCTGCGGTAGTATGCGCTCCCACAGTACGATATCGCGTGCCCTTGACTCATAGTGACTCACCACACATGCTTGTCCATCCACAGTGCCTTGACCCCGCCCTTGTGGCTCGGCACGTCGAGCAGGTAGAGCGCGCGCTCGGCCGCCTGCAGGTAGCGAGCGTCGCCGCTGCGGTAGTATGCGCTCCCACAGTACGATATCGCGTGCCCTTGACTCATAGTGACTCACCACACATGCTTGTCCATCCACAGTGCCTTGACCCCGCCCTTGTGGCTCGGCACGTCGAGCAGGTAGAGCGCGCGCTCGGCCGCCTGCAGGTAGCGAGCGTCGCCGCTGCGGTAGTATGCGCTCCCACAGTACGATATCGCGTGCCCTTGACTCATAGTGACTCACCACACATGCTTGTCCATCCACAGTGCCTTGACCCCGCCCTTGTGGCTCGGCACGTCGAGCAGGTAGAGCGCGCGCTCGGCCGCCTGCAGGTAGCGAGCGTCGCCGCTGCGGTAGTATGCGCTCCCACAGTACGATATCGCGTGCCCTTGACTCACAGTGACTCACCACACATGCTTGTCCATCCACAGTGCCTTGACCCCGCCCTTGTGGCTCGGCACGTCGAGCAGGTAGAGCGCGCGCTCGGCCGCCTGCAGGTAGCGAGCGTCGCCGCTGCGGTAGTATGCGCTCCCACAGTACGATATCGCGTGCCCTTGACTCACAGTGACTCACCACACATGCTTGTCCATCCACAGTGCCTTGACCCCGCCCTTGTGGCTCGGCACGTCGAGCAGGTAGAGCGCGCGCTCGGCCGCCTGCAGGTAGCGAGCGTCGCCGCTGCGGTAGTATGCGCTCCCACAGTACGATATCGCGTGCCCTTGACTCATAGTGACTCACCACACATGCTTGTCCATCCACAGTGCCTTGACCCCGCCCTTGTGGCTCGGCACGTCGAGCAGGTAGAGCGCGCGCTCGGCCGCCTGCAGGTAGCGAGCGTCGCCGCTGCGGTAGTATGCGCTCCCACAGTACGATATCGCGTGCCCTTGACTCACAGTGACTCACCACACATGCTTGTCCATCCACAGTGCCTTGACCCCGCCCTTGTGGCTCGGCACGTCGAGCAGGTAGAGCGCGCGCTCGGCCGCCTGCAGGTAGCGAGCGTCGCCGCTGCGGTAGTATGCGCGGGAGAGCAGTGATATCGCGTGTCCTTGACTCATCGCCGAGTACCTATGCAAGCATGTTGTTTCATTAGTCATCAACTGCACATTAAAAAAACTCGATCAGGCCTGAATGCTTAGTAATGTAAATTACGTTCATCAAGAAATGAAAATTATAATTTGTTTCTTTACTTCAAGTAATATATGTAATCAGTTTCAATTGAAGAAATGCGGACAGCTTATTTGTGACTCATTCACAAAACTACAGAAATTCGACATAGCACATGTCATCCTACTACAATAATTCATCGCGAGAATAAGCCGTTTGTACAACTGATTTACGGGCGATTTATTAAATTAACTGTGACGAATTATAAATCGTTTCGAAAATAGTCGTTGCCGAGTTTATTGACGGCTTATCTAAGTAAAGGCATCCTGACGAACTGGTATTTAAATCGGACTTTTTATATGTTCTAAATTAAACAAACGTATTTTTTTTCATAATTTTTTTTAAGTTTTCAAGAAGTTTATTGGTAATATAATTAGTATGATTATAGTGCAGAATCCGACTTCCAGCAAACATCAAATTCGTACAAAAAATTGCCATATCAAATATTTGGCCACTTCAATAACCATGATCTACTGCATAATCTTCAGTTTCACGAAAGAGACACCAGTTGGCGCGGATGGTTAAAACACCTATCGCGCTGCAGATTGTGGGTTCGATTCCCACTCAGGATATGCATATGTGTGCATGAAAATATCTGTATGTTCCGAGTCTGGGTGTAATTATGTATGTATTTACAAACATAAAGTAGTAAATTAGTTATCTGGTTTCCATAGTACAAGCTCTGCTTTCTGGTTGCGGCTCGCGCAGTGTGTACCGTTGCTCCGTCCTGTTGGAACCACATGTCTCTCAGTCCTAATTGGTCCAATTGCGGCTGAAAAAACTCGGTCAACATGGCCCTATAGCGCGCACCGTCCACTGTCGTCGACAGCTCGACATCCTCGGCAACAGCGACGATATTCTTGGCAGTATGGGCGCTCCGGGGCCGGCCACTGTTGACAACGTCTCGTGTGGTCCCATACTCTTCAAGGTTGATGGCCAAACGGCGCAGTGTTTGCGCAGTCGGTGTCGGGGAGTATATCGCTCCATGGCTTGTTCACTTGTATTCTGCATCTGTCTAGTCTACAAATGTCAAAACAGATTTGACATTGGCGGCCATTTGCAAAAATGAGAGCATCTTCCAATAGGGTGATTTCTTTTGGCCCACCTTGTAAAAAGTATCCTATAATATGTTGTTCCAGGTAATGATCTACTCGGGTGGAAAATTTCATCCCGATGCGCCTGGAGGTAACAAACAATTAAGAAAACCCCATGGTCTGTGGCTCCAAAATTCCAGAACACTTCCTTGAACATCAGTCAAAGCATCGGGATCCTTGGCGTCGACATCTCCAGCGACGTTATGTTCCGAAGTCATTTGGAGGAAAAGGTTAAGCTGGCATCCAAAAAGCTTGGAGTGCTCAACAGAGCGAGGCAGTACTTCACATCGGGGCAAAGGCTGCAACTTTATAAGTCGCAGGTCCGGCCTCATATGGAGTACTGCTGTCATTTATGGGCGGGAGCTCCTGAGTACCAGCTTGGGCCCTTAGACTCGGTTCAGCGACGTGCGATCAGAATTGTTGACGATCCCGAGCTCACAAGCGGTTTAGAGCCACTCAGCCTGAGGAGAGACTGCCTCGTTATGTGTGTTCTACCGCTTGTACCACGGAGTGTTCTAAGGAATTATTCGACTTGATGCGCACAGCTACCTTTCACCATCGCAACTCTCGCCATCGACAGGGAGTCCATTCACACACATTGAAACCAGAATTGTTTCGAACTGTGCGGGCTAAAAGGAGTTTTCTTCCGCGGACGCTCGGACTGTGGAATGAGCTCCCTGCCGTGGTTTTCCCAATGGAGTACAGCATGGGGTTCTTCAAAAAGGGTGTGAAGCGGTTTCTTCAGGGTCGGCAACGCGCGAGTGATACCCCTGGTGTTGCAAGCATCCATAGGCTACGGTAACTGCTTACCATCAGGCGGGCCGTATGCTTGTTGGCCAAGTAAGTGGTATATAAAAAAAAAAAATGTAGAAACTCTTGCCTGTTTTTCTCAGTTGAAGGCTGACTTCCAAACTGGTGGTAAGTTCAGTAGCTTTGACCTTCATAAGTGCCCTACTAGGGCCTAATTGGAACAAGACGTAACATAAAAAAAAAAATTCAAGCTTTTTATGGTTACTGTACTTTTTGTTGTCTGTACTTGCATTATCATCCAATATAGTAATGTATACCAAATTTCAGCTCAATCGGACACTGGGAAGTAGGTCAAAGGATCATGGCGAGATCATACATTCATTTGTACAAACAAATAAAACATTTTAGAGGAGTTTGAATCACTTCCAATGTTGAGATTACATTACCAGTAACATGTTAATATCATCATCATCAGCCTATAATGTCCCACTGCTGAGCACAGGCCTCCTTTCACAAATGACGGTGAAAGGGAAAGGGCAAATACTCCACCACGCGTGCCCACTGCGGATCGATGGAGGTAGGCTAGTGGTCAACCTACTGTTGGAATTTTTCATGCCTCCTGCATTCAACTAGCTTAACGACTATCACAATTAAGTGATAACCGGGACCAGCGGCTTTACGTGCCTTCCGAAGCACGGAAACGCTCGATTTGAAATCCCACTAGGCGGTCACCCATCCAGGTACCGACCACGACGGTGGTAGCTTAACTTTGCCGATTGATTAAGAACGGTTAATCATGCTACACCACGAGCGCTTCAATGTTAATATACATGAAATATTTTATAAACCCCGCAAAACATAATAACAACATAACGGTTTTGG
>OX596247.1:681061-777645 GCA_951394255.1 Polyploca ridens | reverse complement strand
TGGGGAGAGATTATACATATACGAGGTGGGATCGTACAGAATCGGCGATCATTCGGACGCAGCGGTAAGATAATTGTATGAAAGAGCTGATGGTAGGTATGATGTGATGTGAGAGCACTCGAGGAACAGGCAGGGCCTGGCCGGCGAGCAGACCGCCCGCACCTGCGCCGTCTCGTCACACCGCCGGCGTACATAACATAACATAGCTACGACGATGTTATAGAGAGAGCACGTAACATTTACATTATAGATATTATAAATTATATTAATAAAATTGAATGTTATAAAAGAGGTTGTAACTAAAATACGAATATACCGTCACCGCATCGTCATCGTGCCAAATGGGTATTGGTAGGTCGTAAGTTGATTCTTGTATTTATTAGCTCTATGGTATGGTAGTATTATTGTATAATGTTTTTAATTTTTGTATAGTACCGACACGTGAATGATTCACGCCATGATGTATGATATAAATGAAAATTTAATAAGTTTTACAGCGGAAGTCTCATAAATTGTATAGTTATTTAAGGTTTAATAATAACGACTATAATTATTACAATTATTATTATTATTGAATACATGACCTGTGCGCCGCCCGCGCCCGAGGTAGGGTTCAGTTTAGAACTTGGCGGGCCCTTATTATCATTTCGCGTCAAATGAGAGTTCTTGCGTTATGGTGTTTGTTACCTTTGAATGTTTCATCTGAATACGTATCTATATATTCCTATAAAATTTATAATTGAAAACGATTCATGAAACTCTTAACTTGAACTATACTACCTCATGTTTAATTGTTTGATGTTTATTTAATTGCCATAATTTTCTGTGTTTATATTTTGATACATTATATTCATACAATGTTTGATTTTAATGTTTGATATTGTGACTTGTCCGAAAGTTACTTAATTTTCAATTTACTCTCGCTATTAAGGTTAAGAGAAGCTTAGAGTTACGTTAAATTAACTTTAACGATTTCATAAACAGTGGTCAGGCTCTACGTAGGTATGTTTCCAAAAACTGAGTGCTGGAGTCCATTTGCAATTCTATTTTATGTATCAATCCACCCCCAAAACTTTATATAACTACTCATTTGTCAATTCATAACACTAAATAATTTCCTATCAAGCACATTTTAAGGAAGTTTACACACTAGAAATAAAATCGGTAAGATCTGGTTAGGTCTATCAGTTGCAGTTGCAGAATATAAAAAGTAAGCATTGATACAATATTCTTAGCAATACACATAAATTAATATTACGAAATAATCGAGAGTTCTTCGCGACCACAGCTTTACATAGAGTCCTCTAGAAAGATTACCGTGTGTAAACATCCTTACTATTCATATCTATGAGATATATATTTATGGAGAAGTTATGTTATTTCTACATTAAAACTGTCATCATCACTAATTCCAAATCATGGTGCAGTTCCATTTTTTTTTAAACCAATTGGTAATATAAAATCTTTTTTAACATACGTAATATTCTGAAGATGCAGTAAATATTTGTATGATTGAAGGCGGTGTAGGCATGTCTTTATATTTATACCTGCAAAAGTAATTGTTATTAATTTGAATGTTTCGCGATACGTTTGTACAGCCAACGGTGAGTCTATGGTGTTACGGTCCGTTACGCACATTGTATCTAGATAAATAAAAGTTTCGTTTTTAAGATTTTTATGTGTATAGGAGTAATAATGGGTATATTGTAAGATGGTATGTGGCCGCGCGGTTGGGCCACGGTAGAACTGAGCGGTTGGGGATATAAGTCACACAGCATGCCATGGCAAAACACTTGTATCTTCATTAACTTTGAATAAGAAATTCCTTCGGTTTACTGGTAAAGTTTTAAAGTTGTGTGACTTAATTCCTCGATCAGGGAGTACAATGTTGTTGCACTGTCCAGTCAACAGTGGCAGCCACACAACTGTCTTAATACTACTACAATTTCAAACGGGAGTCTAGCATAAATCACTTACAATTTCTCCGGTTCAGTAATTAAAGCCGAGGTTCATGATAATGGTCGACAAGAGCCGGTTAATTGCAGTAAGTATTGAAACAGTGGCGTGTCTGGCGAGAGCGCACCTGGTGCCTCGTGGTGCACAAATAGTTCCATGACTGAAATAATTATTAAGAATCATCCTACAACTGTTGAATGCAGCCGTAACAATATTTGACAATAGGAATGGAGAAAGGTGAAATTCGCTTCACACTCTCGATTCGTCGATATATTTATTGAGTGGATCGTCAGCGATTCTCACATTTCTCCACTCCTAATTAAGTACCTTACTCAAATATACCTACATTTAGATAACTAATACGATAATTGATAACAGTTTTTTCGAAAAAAAAAACTTTCGTTTTTGAATCTCGTTTTTATAGGCCCTAAAATAGTGACGTTATTGTTTTTAAAATCGTCAAGTGGTCATTATCCTCACAGATCCGTTGTGCAAGTAAATACGTAAACATATTGAATGTTAGTTATTTATCATGATAACCACTACAATGTATAGCACTTAAGTCGCAGGATTTGTTTCAGAGTTACGTACGTGCCAAATATTATTGTTTGTCATATATGGGTTGTGTGCAATTATTTGTTGACATTCATAAACAAAGCCAAAACTCTAAAGGCTAATGAGGGTTCCTCGGAAAAACTAATTTAAGTACAAATATGAACGCAAAGATAAACTGTCCTTGTTTATGGATAACAACAAATTATTAATAATTCCAAGTGCCAAATTATTATGTTATGAATTTATAAAATACATTGATAATGTTCGTCTGGCACGACTTTTATATATAATGCTGTTAACAATACTTTGAAGTCTCAACTAAATTAAGCCGAGAAATTAAAAAAAAAAGAATGCATCTATTTTATCTTTTTGTAATAGTGACTCATCTAACGACAGCTACATATTAGAATATAATCCATCTAAATCGGCTCTGTAAAAAAATGTTTTGTTCAAAAATTTTTTCTCATTTTAAAGCGACTTCAAAGTTTAGTTAATAAAACGCAGTCCTCTACAATCGTTCATGTCAAAATTAAACCATTGATGATGAAGCGTGATGTAGGTACGTACACCCACACAATCCGAGATGTTATTTTTGTATTCGAACTTTAGCTCAATGACTGAGGCAGTACCGGTTTAAGTTTCACAATTAATCTACGTACCCAACAAAACTTCACTGCCACTAAATTAAAAATAAAATTATTGGAAATGATGATTGAGTTCTTTTCATATATATTTTTTTTCATTTCATTGTATTGCTAGGAAAACTATAAATAAATATATCCCTATACATATATTTATAATATATATATATATATATATATAGGTTAGCTTTTCTAACAAATAAATATTGTTAATGCAGTCTCTTTCTTTCGAAATTAACAGAATGAGACGGCCTAATAAATATGTAAAATGGTTTCATAGGAATGAGCTCCCTGCCCTGGTGCACCCAGGGAGTACAGCATGGGGTTCTTCAAAAAGGGTGTGAAGAGATTTCTGCAGGATCGGCAACGCGCGAGTTATCCCCCTGGTGTTGCAAGCGTCCATAGGCTGCGGTAACCGCTTACCATCAGGTGGGCCGTATGCTTCTTAGCTACCTTAGTGGTATAAAAAAACTACCAGATAAACTTTCGGGAACATATCGGCAAACAGTGAGAGACATATCGGCAAGACCAAAATCGCAGGGCCCCCAGACGCCAGACCTTCCTTATTTTCTGATTGACAAAATGTGTCCAATTGAGTAGTGTTAGTACGTACTTCAAACATATAGATATCTGCTACCTTGGCCCGACGCGACGGCCGGATAAAGAGTAGCCTATCTGTGGGCATGGCCCCCAGCCAAGCGAAGCGCAAGGGCACTGGCACTTGTAGTAGTGAAACGGCCAAGCCACATGTTTTGATCTGATAACTTTTTGACAATGCGAGCCATGTCTTGGCAACATTTTACATAAACATTTTTTTGGTGGGATAATACTTGAGGTTAATGAAGCTTCCTATTAGTGAATGATGTTTTTCGAATCCGACTGGTAATTCCAGAGATTAGCCCCTTTAAACAAACAATCTCAATTGCTTTACTAGATTAGTATAGATAGATATTCAGGAAACTAGGTATTTCATACTTTTTTCAAGCAGCCTGACCAATCGTATGAGCTCAAAACAAAATATCGCCGTGAGTATGAGTGCGAGGGCAATTAGGTGTAATGCAAATAAGACGATGATTGGTATTTTAGATCCAGGAAATAAAAGATAGAAGTTAGAAGATAATAAATACATAATTGGACTGTTTTACAAATAACTTAAACCGACATCAAACTACACTAAGAAGTAATCAAATCCTGACATTAATGGGACCAAACGGGAAGTGTACCCTTTCCATACCCTTTCAAATAAAAAAAGAATTTTCCATAAAAAAATTACAACCGAATTGAGAACCTCCTCCTTTTTTTGAGGTAAAATCATGGTAAAATAGGTATATGTCTTCATCGTTTTTTTTTTTTTATACATTCATGATATCCTTATTATCGTAGGTGAGTACTAAATACATACAGGTGAAGCTAATAAAAGCGTGTTAAAAAAGGGTTTTTCTCATATTTTATTCTTATAGTAAAATAATCCTATCATTTCAGATTTAAACATAGCTAAATCATAGCGCTTGGTAGCTTTTAAATGAACAATAAAATGTTTCGAGCGGTAGTTTTGTAAGTAATAAAAATTTGCTACTGGAAAAAACGCAAGGGAAAAGCATTGCATCAAAAGGAAAACTAAACATAAACTAAGCACTTGAGACATCGGAGGGCCTCCACTCGACGTCGAGGTGCGTCTTCATTGCGCTCGTTTGCGGAGCTTATGTCTCTCAAAGAATATCGTAAAAAGAGGGTGCATTCACGGGCTATGTGGTGGCTAGATTTTCACTAACCGCAACACCACAGGTTGGTCGTTCGATTCTCACGACATGTATTAAAATGTGTTTGTCAACGTATATATTTTGTATAAGTGGTATTTATAAAAATATTATAGTTCAGTGGCAGTGACGTCGAGGTGAAAGTTACGGGTTCGAACCAAGCGCCAACGATGTGTTCCACGAGAGCCAGTCTACGCTTTCTGTGCTTATCTCCTTCTCCTCCATTTCGACCATTCGACCACCGAGCTTGTGTCAAAAACAACTATCCATAATCAAAGGAATTTATCAGTTATATGTATAGTTTACAATCACAAACATCTCGATTATTTTAATAGTTCATAGCCAAAGCTCCCAAATTACAAGGAAATTCCTACTAACATTTTTAACCTAAATAATGTTCATACAAAGTGTAGTTTCGGAAGTTTCGGAATCAGTGCACACAAAGAATAAAATTGCAGCACAGCACAAAGGAGCTAATCTTTAAAATCTCAATCGAACTAAAACAAAACCAGCATCAAAGGGTGAGCGGCTCGAAAAACCTTGGAAAAATATTCATTTCCACCGGAATAGAGAGGGCAATCACACGGTGGATACCCGATTGGCAGATTCAATCGGCTGCAGCGGGGTGAACAAACACCCCACCCTAGCAACCTCCCGCCTCCCGGTGGCCAATCTCGAGCACCTTTCATCGGCAGAGGTGTTCACTATTCCTAGTGTGAGCAAAAAGTAGTTAGCTGAGAGATTAACATTTTTTATTGGGGCATTGAATTTGCTATTCTAAGTTTGAGTTTTTTTATACTACTTAGGTAGCAAGCTAGCATACGGCCCGCCTGATGGTAAGCGATTACCGTAACATGAACGCTTGCGACACCAAGGGTGCCACTCGCGCATTGCCGATCCTGCAGAAATCTCTTCACACCCTTTTTGAACAACCCCATGCCGTACTCCATTGGGAAAACCACGGCAGGGAGCTCATTCCACAATCTGAGCATCCGCGGAAGGAAGCTCCTTTGAGCCCGCACAGTTCGAAACAATTCTGGTTTCAATATGTGAGGATGGACTCCCCGTCGATGGCGAGAGAGTTAAATAATATCGACTTAAATCAATGAAAAGTTTATTCAAAAACATGCAGTGGTATTAGTCTCATAGTTTAGATAGTGGGGCATTTCTCAGCGCGCGCCCTCGCCCGCCGCTCGGCCTCCGTCATCTTGTCGAGGACGTTCTGCATCTCCGGCCAGGGCATGTAGCGCTGGTTGATGATCACGATCTTGTGAATCGAGGGGTTCCGCAGGTCCATCGTGCGCGAGATGTTGGCGCGGTTCCGTGTTGTGAACACCACGTCAACCTGCACGACGAAGGGGTTTGGGAATTTGTAACAATCAAATACGATGTAAATATATCACAAAAATGGTCGTGGAAGATAGACGGAGACATCGTGAGCTACATTTAATCCTGATAACTCTGCATGAGGGTTATGACGGCTTTGTCGAGAGGGTAACGACAATCATGAGAAACCAGGGCCGCCGTAAGCGGGCGTGCAAAGCGTGCACCGCACGCGGGCGGCATGCCCAGGGGGTGGCAAATCGAGCGACTCATACCTAATTTAAGTCATTGTTTGTACTCCTGGCCGGTCGACTCCTACGCAGAGGGTGCGCATAGAATACCAACTTGGGGCGCCTAGCAATAGTAATAGTATAAAGCATTCATTATCCTTTTTTTGACAAAACTCAGAGTAAATAGTCGTAGGGCGGCATAATCGGTATTGCACGCGGGCGACGAAACAGCTAGCGGCGGGCCTGTGAGAAACTAGGTATGTGGATACACCTGACACTTTTATGAGTGTAAGGACTAAATTTTGAAAGATTCATAGATGAGGTGGTATGAAGGAATGATATCGTTCACAAACCTTATTTCTGCACGCCCAAAATATGGAGAAAAACAACACCCCTAAGGCGACGCCCGTACAAACAAACAGAGGTATTGTTTCCCAGTAAACTCTCAAAACGCCAATACCCAGCCTCGCCGGTATAGGTGTGTCGTACTGGTTCGGCGGGATGAGGTCGCTGCTGAGCCTCGTCACTTTAAACACATGCGGGTTTACGTTCCTTACAAGCAAACGATTCGTTATGAGCAACGAACACGGACGGAAGAATTTAGATAACATCATAAAAAAATATATTTATTTTATTCTATGCCGGATTCATGTATAATGTATAAAATGACACTGAGTGCTTGTCAAAATGATTCATAATTTAAACTGATTTTATAAAAGTCAATGATACTCTTTGATTTATTTATCTCGAAATATTTTTACCTAAGCTAAGCACAGACCAAACAGGACATTAGCGACATGTGTACACGATAAACTTAATATTATTATCATTATTAAGTTTATGGTGTACACAAACATGAACAATATTAACAGACCACAAAATACATCCTTCGTAAGTGCCCTCCTGTAAATAGCGTTAACTATCACTACAAGATGTTACTAAGATCTTCCCTTTTAAATGGAGGTATCATCCTCCTTGCACCTTCCTGGTCCTGCGCCATCTTCGTAATGTTAGGCAAATTCTGAACTACAGGTCGCTGAAAGGAAACTTTTGAAGAATATAAAATGGAAAAAAAATCTCCTAAAATACTTTTTTTTTTTAATAAATTGTTTTGCCCCTCTCCCCTTTTAAATGGAGGTATCATCCTTCTTACACATTCACATACTCTCCCTGATCCTGCGCCATATTCGTAATATCAAAATAAAATAATAATAGTAATATATAGAATGTTTTTTTTTTTCTAGCCTGTATAGGAAAATTCTGAACTCTGAATGTGCTGAATTTTGAAAAAAATAAAATTTACATATAACTAATAACCAAAAAAACTGAAGAAGTGAACTAAACTAAACTGTATACTATAGGTAAGTACCTACCGATTTAAAGGACAAACTAAAATTTAAAATTATAAGGCACCCAATTATATTATTACTCTTTCGGGCTTTGAATTACGAGTAGTAGGTACTCCTCCTGCTTTTCTTACCTTTGCCACCGCACCACACTTGACTACTACAAATATATATAAATACTAATTTATATATATAAGTTTAAGTATGAAGTGTGGTTTTTTGGTGTGGATAAATACATTCTTATTCTAAGGATAAATAGGTTTAATTTATGTTTGTATACTTATGGAAGAATAAGAAAGTATTTATTCAACAACTGAACTAACTGGTAACTGAAATTGGGCACCAACAAACATCATCATTATTAATAAAATTATGAGAAAAAGAAAGTCAAATGTCATATGAAATTCAAAAATCAAACGTGTATAACAGTGTACCCAGTAAATAATTATTTTGAATATATTTAGACTTTTAAAAGAGCTAAGAATGGAAGTTTTACTTGATCGAAAACGTCGAAAGCTATACTAAATTACTGCGTAGTAAGAAAGGCAGGTATTTGATTTAAAAGTAATATAATATTACTTTTATTCCATGTAACACCTCTTCATATAACACGCATAATTGTGACAAATAAATACATTTCTATTTCTATTGCATTTCGAAAATATAATAATCAGAAACACAATCCAATAAATAAGTACTTCAATACTTACGGTTTACATTCTATATTTAGGGTCGTCGAGGCAATCAAGGGTCTGTGATGACCCTACGTGCTCCTCGACGACGAATATCACCTCGGACCAAACACAGGTACCGAGTAATTCGAGAATTCTTCCGGAGAGCTTTGGGTGAGAACATCAAGAGTATCTAATAATAATAAATATCCATGGACATTTTCACAAACGGCTATCTAGTCCCAAACTAAGCAGAGCTTGTACTATGGAAACCACTGATATACGACATATTCTACTTTTTGTAAAGTAGAATATATCTCCAGTCTCCGGTCATGCAGACATCTTCATGTACACAAATGCATATCCTGGGTGGGAAGAAATATAAATACTCGTATAATTATGTAGATATTATTGCCCTGAAAAGAATATGTTGTTTTACAGGAAGCTCATCACAACAAGATATCAAAATCAATTCCAGCATAGCAATTAACGTTACAGACATAAAACGCAAAATTGTAGGTCTAGAAAACGAGCTGGATGCAGTCACTAAGCAGTGCCGCGACATAATATATCTCGACAGCTGTTCCAGAAAGGAATCGGGAAGTGACATACAAACTGAACTTCATCGTAATATAGACACCATTAAGGAACGCACGGAAGAGTCAGATTTGAAGTCAAATTATCGTGATACCGAAGTTTTATATAAGACTTCTGAAAGCCACTTTAGAGAATCTGAGGTCAATGAATATGTACCAAAGTCGTACAACAGTAATGGGAACATAAAAAGCACGAATAATATGAACCCTGAAAGCTATGAACCCCACATTGCTAAAGTTAGTAAAAAAAGATTATCAAACAACAGAATTGAAGAATTTCATCAAAATGTTTTCAAAAACAAAACAAAATCAGTGTATGATAATTTTGACTCTGCTTATTATACAAGCAGTTTTCACTCACTCTGGGAACCTAGAGTCACTGAAATAAATGAAGCGGGTCACTCCAGTCGCCGTCGTGAAAGGAAACATGTAAAACGCGAACATTTCGACCCTATGCTATTAAATCAATCGAAACAACACAAAAAACGAAGAGAGGTAAATAATTTAGATAGATTTTTACAAAACAGTAAAGATAATCATGGCAGAAACCGTAGGAACAAACATACTCGACGTGTTTTAGATCAAGATTTTATAACGGATATAATAAGAAGGCAGTATAAGCCTGTTAAAATGTTTGGCAGGAAAGATTCTGGCGTGAGCCAAGTTTCTGCACCCGTCTGTCGTGATCAAGAATTTTCAATCCATGAAAATATACAAGAAGGAACTGAACTGTGTTCTTGTTGCTACGAAGATTACAATAATTCAAATCTTAAGCGTCGTCATGACATCAGCGACGTGAGAAGCATGCGCGACACTCGCTTTTATAACTCGAATAGACATTACCGTTCCAGGCATCGTAAAAAACAGGTTGATATTTATAATAATTCCGATCTATACGACCTCATACCGGTCAAAGAGAAAGCCAGTCCTAAATCTAGAAGAAAATTTGCTGAAGATACTATGATACCATACGATTATCATAGAGAGGTGCCTCCGTCACCGAGAACGCTTAGACCACGTTTAAATCTCAAATCGCAACACCATACAGAGATTGAAGATTATACGCCTCGAGTTAAGCATCATAGTAGAAAGGACAAGCTAAAAAAACGTCAACAGTATACGGAATCCGTGGAAAGTGATATTTCATCGGAAATAGCCCAAAATGTATATGAAAAGTTACAAAAACAAAAAGTTTCTACCAATAAACAACAACAGCAGGATACAAGTCGTATGAGTCATTTACAGGACCCTAATTTAGGAAAAGAACAAACTAACGTAATAGTTGACACATTAAATAAAACACAAGATACTGATACATCTGTTGACAAAACAGATAGAGCGCTGTGTGAAATAAAAGATATTCTTCAAAACTTTTTACTTGAAATGAAAAAGGAATCAACGGCATCACAATGTCATAAATCTGATAGATCGATTAAATCCGACGAAAAGGTAAAAGGTGTTATAAATAATAATACCCAAATAAATCCAAATACATTACCTAACAGTGAGCATAATTTTAACAACTATAACATGGCACAATGTTCCTTGCCCCCGTTCATGCCAGGTTTCAATAATTCATGCTGCTATCCAATTATGCCAGTATGTCCATTGAATTGTGTTCAAAGTGGTTACATTGTACCGAGCCCCAGCTTTACATGTGCAACATGTGCTACTAATACTTATAAAGAAAATCCTAAAGACAATGTTCCACAACAGAATAAAGAAGAGCCACATTATTCAGAAACAGACAAATTGATCAAAGAAATTTACAAATTTATAGCGCAAAGTCCTAGTGTCGTTCGAAAACAAGAGCGATGTAAAAATTATGATAATTCTTCAGGAAAAGACAAAGTAGCCACTGAGATTCTAAATACTCCTAGAAGTTCAAAAACTTCTAAGCACGATGCCAAAGTAGGAACTCCTTTTGTTAAGTGTTACTCAAAAAGTTGCGAAGCAATAGCGTCTAGAATGGTATCAGAAGCTGGCTACAGTGGCACTAACGCTAGTTACTCTGATACTGTACTAGAAAAACTGAGCCTAGAACCAACGACAACACAATCAACAACAGAATTTGAAAGCTCTAAGTCGACTGAAGCTAACAAGGTAATATTAATGTTGGTCTGGGAAATAACAACAAATGCCAGATCTACTATTCTATAATTTATGTTTTGTATGTCATAGGTTATCATTTTAAAACGTATTTTACTGATTTTTCAGACCAAAGCAAACAAAATTGGAAAAGTGTTACGCTCTTTTGGTATTTTCAAGAAGAAAAAAGATGTTATAGAAGAGCTTAGCGAAAGTGAGAGTGCCGTCGACGTTGAAGTTAAAAGAAAAAAAACACCGTTTAGACAAGAGATAACTAATTACACAATGCATGGCCAGGAATACTTCCACCCACCACCGATACCTCCTCATAATCACTCCTACCAGCACCCGCCATGCGAGTATCTGTATCGGCAATCCTATCACCCGGCCTATCCACGAGATCCCGACTACCCGGTGCATCCGCCACCCGCTCACGACAATATTTACCATTCTCCAAGAATGCACCAACAGGCAATTCGCGAACACGACACAGCTCGCCATTACCATCCACACCAACCTCACCCATCAGCTCCGCCCTTCCCTAATTGTGAGAGCTATAATGTCCCACCACAAGTACCTCTATGTTTGAAGGAGATAGAAGTTAAGAGTGCAGGGACGCAGAGCGAAAGAAAATTGACCTTGTTTGGAAAAATAAAGAAGAAGATGCAGCCTCCCGGGAATATGACATCCAGGAGCGAAGAATATCCCCAAAGGAATTGCTCAACGCAGACTGCGCAAACAAACCAGGCAAAGAAACCTGGCCTTTTTAACTGGAAGAATTTACAAGCGAAATTTGAGCAACTGGATGAAAACACTGACCCTTTGAAATTCTCCTTCAAAACTCAAAAGCGCCTCGCCGAAGGAGACAACAAAATGAGAAATGCAATGATGAAAAAAATGTTCTATAAAAGGAATCCGTTTTCACCGAGGAACCTTATTGTAAGAACTTTACTAGGAAAAGACAGGTCTAGCTTCGGCGATCCTCCAGCGCAGTACAGGCCTCGAATGTTCTTCTAAGTGTGCGTGATGTCAAATGTGCAGTTGTAGAAACAGTATAAGTGGAAATTATTGTGCTATTGCTATGTATCGTTACGTAATGTTGCGAAGAATGTGTTTAAAATGAAATTCATAGTTTTAATAACCTTCCGCTATGATAGTCATCGAAAGGTTCTACTTTGGCTTTAATCAAAGATTATGATAACAAAAAAAAGTTCAAACTCGTTATAATCAATTTCGAATACCTACGCATCGCGGCGCGTCTCACGCGGTTTCACTTGTCACGAATTCTCACAATGAAATGTGTACAGTAGTACCCAAATTAATATGGCTTACAGTAGTACCCAACTGATATGGCGCGTCGTGAATCTTCGTTCGCACAGAAAAGAAAGTATGGCACCGAAGACTAACGAAAGAACGCTTAAAACTTACAATCAACCTTAGATCACTACTATAAGGTTCATAATACCCTGCAGCTGTTAGTTCCGTCTCACTCGCAAGTCACGCCTCTCCGCACGGCGCGCATGGCGGCAGCTGCCGACCAAAGAACTTGGATATATATGCGCTGCCGACCAATAGCGATTCCCGCGCTTTGAAAATGTATCTTCTGCGCAAGTACATCGGTAAGCCATATTAGTTGGGTACTACTAAGGGTACTACTGTACCGATGTACCAGGTCGGCAGCGCATATATATCCAAGTTCTTTGGTCGGCAGCTGCCGCCATGCGCGCCGTGCGGAGGGGCGTGACTTGCGAGTGAGACGGAACTAACAGCTGCAGTGTATTGTGAACCTTATAGTAGTGATCTAAGGTTGATTGTAAGTTTTAAGCATTCTTTCGTAAATCTTCGGGGCCATACTTTCTTTTCTGTGCGACAGATTCACGACGCGCCATATGAGTTGGGTGATACTGTACCTTTTTGTGTAGTAAATAAAGTTCCTCACAAATGTGTTGAAAAACGTCGTATGACACGCGTGTGCATTGATTTTAAACATTTAACCCGAAGTTACGTCATCCGTCACCCGGTAGATCATTTTGACTGATTTTGAAACAGTTTTTGGGTTACTTATGGGTTATGTAACTCCGGGACCTTCAGAATAATTGTTTAAAATAACAGGTTGACAGTGGGCCTTAGGGTCAGTTACTAGTAGTAGTGGTAGGGTTTTTTTTAACAGACATCTAAGAGTTAGTAGGGTTTTAAATGTTTCGAGGTTTTTATATTAGTGTTTAGTATAATTACGGGTGTTATTAGAGATCTATGGTAGCACAGCTTGCACAGCCCCAAAACAGGCCTAAACTGAATTTGATACTGGCCATTTTTGCAAGAACGAATTACTTCTTTTCTCACGAAGAAACCATAACGTCAGTTATGCCAAATGTGAACGAGAATTTCACGATTTAGATAAAATAAGTTATTATAAAAAGCTACTTTGAGGCCATCAAAATGAAATTATTTGTTTACAGTAGAAGCAAAGCACCAACTATACTAAGATATTAATTTGTTAGACTTGTTTACATTTCTAATTTCTATTACAAAAGGTGAGAAGTAGATAGATAGATAGATAATACTTTACGGTTACACCAAAAAATATTATTACAAACAAAACTTAATAATATAAAGTGTTACAATTGGCGGCCTTATCACTAAAAGTGATCTCTACCAGGCAACCTTTGGATGGAGAGGAGTCAAAATAAACTGTAGTAACTGTAACTGTCCTTATTTCAAATCAAAAAGTCATTTATTCAGTTTAGGTCCTGGTAAGGCACTTATGAACATTAAGTTCATGGTTGGTACATACAGTTGAATTTACCACCGGTTCGGAATACACTGAAACTGAGAAGACTCCGTCGAGAAACTCAGCAAGGCTTTTTTTTGTGGAAGATCTTTTCCAAATACTTATACAATAATACACAATTGCTACTTAGCCAGGGGGGATGCAAGCGCAGAGAGAAGCTACTACAACCATATATTCTTGTCTTCCACGTAATGAGCCACCGTATAGTAGGCTTTGTCAATTAACCTCTGCTTTACTAAATCTTTGAATGTATTATAAGATAATACTAACAATATTAAACAATAATAATAAAAAGAAAAAGTAAAAATGAAGGTTTGTACGTTCTTGCATGTGGGTTGTGTGTATGTGTAGTGTATGTTGTGTGTGTTAGCGGCAGATTTTGATTGATAGTGATAACCTATATTAAATGACCTGATCTGAAAAGAGATTTAATGATCTTCTGTCTAAAGATATCCTTGGAGCAGTTGAATGGATCGATATTAGGGAAAAGAGTATTATTGTCATTATCATAGTTAATACTTTGGCTCGCGGTAAAAAAATAACAATGACATCAATTATATAGTTATTATAAGACGCGCGTCTCTCGCGAGAAACAACGGGTCCAGATAACAAATATAACTTTTGAAAACGTAAAATTTTCTAAATTACAGGGAGAAGACGACATGACTGAACCAGATAAATGTAAGAAGCGATTCAAAGGCATAGAGAATTTTTTGCGAAGAGTCGCCTTCAACTTAGGTGATATTCAACTGCATAATTACATAAAAAGGCGATGATAGCTCAGTGGTAGTGACGTCGGATACCGAGACGAAGGTCCCGGGTTCGAATCCTACAATGAGCTTGAGCTTTCGGTGAAGGAAAACATCGTGAGGAAACCATAGCACGGTGGTAGGGTACTTTGTAGTACCCGCCTGGCTGGCTACCACCCTCGAGTTGAAAATCTGTCGCCAAGCACCTTTCGGTGTGTTCCGACAGCTGCACTTGAGAGCCAGCTCCTTCTAGGCTTTGTGTGCTTACCACCTTCGGCCGCATCATCACTTACCATGGTGAGATTGCGGTCAAACACAGGCCTATAAACAGTACAAAAAAAAAATGCAGGAAAACAATTCAGTTGTGCTATTAATTATGTCCATTGCAGGTAACACACCATCTCAAACAGAGGTTAAAATAATATCGTGCATACCGATAGACGTGACAGACCTGCAGCAGAAAATCATTTACCTGGAAAAGCAGCTAGAGGAAGGCAAAGTTCGAGGGCATGCACAATCACAACCACCTGCCGCAGGGAGCACTGCGCAACCAAATGCCCAAGAGCCCAAGAAGGTTCTACAGGCGTCTGTTCACACTGCAATAGGCGCCCCTAGTTTTTCGAGAACTAAAACTGTTAGGTCCTACAAAGGAGTTGACTGCAAAACTTCACAGCCGTGCGTAGAAGATAACGGTCAGAAATCTCTTGTGTCTTTTATATTGCCGACTTGCTCTAATGCTAACGAATACATAACTTTATCAAAAGAATTCGATGCGCCCGTAGTTAACGGGGACTGTGCTATCGAACAGAATGAAAGCCGAACGAACTTCCTTAAGCAAAAGAAACCTTCGAAGAAAAAAGTAAAAACACAATTAGTTTACTATGCTCACACTGACGATACCCCGTTCAATAAATATATCCCGTCTTTAAAGCCGCCAGATAAGGAAATACTAAGTCGCTCTTATTTATCCAATATGGTTCGAAAACAATATAAACCTACGCTTATAGACGGATTGTCTGATTTTGGCCAATTCACTGCGCCCATCTGCAGAGATACAGATTCATATAATAATCAAGTCTGTCCCTATGAGACAGATATGTGTTCATGTTGTCACGGGGAATTCCACAATATTGACACACATATATCAAATAAAAATAATGTGCCCTCTTCACTTGTACCAAACACGATAAAGGAATATAATACCAGAAATGCTTACTATGATTCTAGTCTTTACGATTTGGTTCCTGTAAAAGACAAGCCATGTAAGGTTACTAGAGACCCAGAGATTAAGAGGGAAAAAATTAAACGTCAAGGAAACGCTAAATTATGTCAGGATTACGTACGTACTAAAACTGGAGCTCACCAGTTAACAGTTAACTACCACACTATGTGTCCGAGCTACTTGAAGAAAAAACAAATGAAAATACATAATAGAAGAGATGTTATAATTAATAGAGCAAGAAAACAAAGACTTAAAAATAAGATTGACCGTGAAACCAGTGTAAGCACTTCAAAAAGTTGTTGCCTTGAGTTGGGTGAGATTTATATCAAACCATTCAAAAATAAAACTCGATCTCTTAAAAAAATGGAACCACTACGTAAAAATGCGGAATGTCTGACGACTAGCATAACTAAGATTGAGTGTCAAACGGCAACATCGAACAGCATAGAAGTAACACCGACACCCCGAGAAGATAAAACGGAGGTAACTCTTAATCAAATCAAAACCATATTGCAATCCGTACTGACCGAAGTCAAGACAAATAATCAACCGATATACGCCACAGAGGTGAAGGGTACGAAAGACGCTGTTGTCCAAAAGTGCAAATCGCAGAGCAACATGCAAGGTGCATCTAGTTTACTGAATAGCTTTTCGTACAGCCCTTACAGTATGAACCCTTATATATCATCATGCTCACGTCATTTACCGCCAAATCAGTACTTTTATAATAGTTATAATGGGTCTCTACATCCTAAGTTTTTGCAAAACTATCCTTTATTTATTCAAACTCCAGGACGTCATGTGTGTGCGAGCTGTTATAGAAATAGCACTCATGTCGGCAAACCAGTTAACCCAAAATGCGCAACTACTACTGCTACTAACACTGGAGAAATATGTGAAGGGCGAAGTAAAGAGACTGAAAAATTGATAAAAGAAATATACAAATCTATGGCGCTGACTATGGACTTACCAGCTAAGGACACGTCTCTGAGCGAATGCGATGATCTGAGATCAACATTAAGAGATTCTACGGATAAATCTATCAATATTTCAAATAACTTTAGGGCTGTTAAGAAGGGACCAGATTCCGTTTCGGAACCGATTCGAAAGGAAGATAATCAAATTAGTCAATTTGCCCAACAAATAAATGCTAAATCCAAAAGTAAAACACTATCGAGCCACGCAAGCAGACGATCGCGAGAGATGAGCACTGATACGGACGTGACAAATAGAAAAGAAATTATTGCAAAATATATAAATTCACGTAATAAAGGAATTCTCCAGTCAACGGAGACCGAATTTGAAGTCAAAGATTTACAGCAGCCAAGTACTATGGCATCAATCAGTGACGATGAAACCGAGACCGCGAGCAGTGAAACAGACAGCGATGACACCTATGTACCGGCTAAAGATACAGTCGTTAAAAAAGAAAAGAAAGGTTTATTCAGCAAGTTCAAATCTGTGTTCAGGTCCAAACAGAAAAAAAAGAAACCTGAAAGCGAATCAGAAGAATCTGATGTTAGTGATTCGGATGATTACCAAACAATATACAGTCAGAAAGTTAATAAAAGAGCCCCAAGCCACCGTGTACCGAACACTCCTCGCAAGATCAAGCCCCAGTCAAAAGTAATGCATTCGAAACAATTCCATCAAAGGGAACGTAAGTCCGAGAAGTCAAAAAGAACGCCATACATGGAACAAGAGTATAGAAGATATTGGAACGAGAAGTTGATGTTTCATGAAAACCAGAAACGTAATTATTCCTCGAAACAGCTTTATTCGAGAGAAGCGAATCCGCGTTTTAGTCCACGCTCCGAGTATTATAGACATTATGAAGCTAGGAGTGCCTTAGTTGAACCACGTGGACAAATGTACCATCCTAAACTAGGAGCAGCTACCGCTCGGAATCCACAACCGGGTAATGAAAGCCCGAACCAAAATGTTCTCCCAACGAACAAGAATATTAAACCAAAAGTAGCTTACGTTCCTGGGAAGGGTTTATCTTGGCTCAAAAAACATAAACTGGATATTCGTTGCGGTGAACAATGGAAGAAAATTTTGCTTGAAGGTTGATTTTGTGAAGGTTTCTTGTGTCGTTGGATTGTAAAATTGATAGTCATTGTTTGCAAAATAAAAGATAAAACATTTCAGTAATTTGATTTATTGAATAAATAACCCACGTCGTCCCAGTGAAGGGACATCAAGTCTCCTCAGTACTTGCACATTTATTTGTCTTACATAAATATTTAACAAACAGTGAAAACAAAATGTGTTATGTTATTTTTGAGTCCAATTTATTATACTGTAAGTGACGCAGGTCATCGATTACGAATCTGAAAATAAGAAAAGCATGTCAATGAAATAGCAGACTGCTTTTTAGCACCTTATTTTAATCAACAATTTGATAGTAGTACCTATGTGATATAAATACGAGTACGTTGTGAACCGTGGCACTGTGGCGCCACGTGTGTGGCAAACGTGGATTTATGATCACAAGGCAAAGTGTGAGAAGTAGAGGTCGCCCAAGCGCCCGGTGGCAAGACGAGATTATATCCGTTGCAGGAAGAGACTGGACGAACACTGCTAAGGATAGGGATAAATGGAATTCTTTGGGGGAGGCTTTTACCCTGAGGGGGTCCACGTTAGAAGGAGATGAAATTAAATGAGTTAATATTAAAAAAAAAAAAAAAAAAACGGTGGAATCAAATAAAGCTCTATTATTATTATTATTACCTATGTGATGTTGTGGAAGAATTTAGTAAGCACATAGGTTAGAAGAAAAATTTGTTACAAATTCCTATTTAGGATTATCTAAACTTAAAAACCTGCCTGTGTGTATACATACTTTCCGGGTCCCCAGGCACGATGTCCCAGCCTGGCGGAAGATCTTCCCTTTTCAATGGAGGTGTCATCCACCTTGCACCTCCATAATATATACACACAGGCCTATATATAAGAATACACACAGGCCTATACATAGTAGAAAAAACTGTCATCAACATCTTTAGATGATTTATTTTTTAAGATTAGATACACCACCACTGAGATATCATCGGCTTGATTTTTTATACTAGCTGTCCCCCGCGTTTTACCCGCGTTTCCGTGATAAAAAGGAGCCTTTGTCCTTCTCAATACAATAGGCTATCTGCATGCCAAATTTCATAGTGATCGGTTCAACGGTAAAGGCGTGAAAGCGTGACCAAAAAACTCATATTCGCATTTACTAGGTAAACCCCGCGGTATAGCCCGCGGGTTCGTATAATTTTCCGGGATAAAATGTATCCTGTATGTTATTCCAGAGTATAATCTATTTACGTGCCAAATTTCATCCAAATCCGTTCAGTAGTTTTTGCGTGAAAGAGTAACAAACATCTTCACACACATGCTAATGTTCACTGTCATATTATTATAATACTAGTAAGACTATGGGTAGCACCTGGAATGTATATTGGTGAAACCATAGATTTATAATATTAATAGAGCCACTGTACTAGAGTACGGGCCGTGAGCACGGGTACGGCCAACATGCCTTGAGACGAAGTGCTCGTACATAGTTGGAACGACTCATAAAAATGAATGCCAATTTCTCGTTTTTATCGAAACTTTTATATATTTTGTCTGATTGTAAATCAACTAGTGTACGATATACATCTGTGAATGCAACTATATGGAAACTGGTCACGCTTCGCACAAGGTAACGTTGTTAACGCTATCACTATAATATTGTATAGTAAGGGGCACGAGTGGTGAGCACAGATTGACACCTGCGCAGTAGTTAATTTTTCAGTCTGTTTGGTGGAATGAAGAAGGGGGGAGCGCCGAGCTGCACACGACTGGCTCGTCAGTGGATGCTCGTCGTCTATTGGATTTCACGCGTGTCATTTGGCTACTGCGATTTGGCCAGCTTGCCCCCACTACTGCCTATCTGTGCTCACCACTCGTGCCTCATACTGTAACTATGGATGAAACAATGTATTAAAATGCTCACTTATAGAACAAGAGCGGCAGCGGCGCGGTGGAGAGATGCCAGAGCGCGTGTGCGTCCCACGCGCCCCCCACCGGCGGGAAGTCGAACAGCTCCAGCAGCACCAGCGCCGCCGACGACACCGTGAACGCGACCATGCGCCACATGTACCGCCGCCCGGACATATAGTGCCACGACGACCACACGAACCACAACAATGAACCTAACACACCTGGAAACGTTTGTTCCTCATTATATCTCACTTAGGGAGTCAGCAGCTCACACCGAGACTCGACGCTACACTTTAAAGATAGCGATACAATATAGAACTTTATTTACTACACGAAAAGGTACACATTTCAGTGAGAGTATTCGAGTCTCTCACTGTGTTAGACCTGGAAAGTCCCCTAGCTTTTAAGAGTGTGTGTTAGTGTGTACAACGGACAGTGTTCTGTAAAATTGTTTAAGCTGATGCCCGCTACCTTCCACCATCGCAACTCTCGCCATCGACGGGGAGTCTATCCTCACACACTGAAACCAGAATTGTTTCGAACTGTGCGGGTTCAAAGGAGCTTCCTTCCGCGGACGCTCAGACTGGAAAATGAGCTCCCCGCCGTGGTTTTCCTAATGGAGTACAGCATGGGGTTCTTCAAAAAGGGTGTGAAGAGATTTCTGCAGGATCGCCAACGCGCGAGTACCCCTAGGGTTGCAAGCGTCCATAGGCTACGGTAACCGCTTACCATCAGGCGGGCCGTATGCTTATTTGCCACCTTAGTGGTATAAAAAAATGCGCCCGAAGAAAGTTCCACTCACTTGCTGCCTGCATTATAAATGAGGATGCAAATCGCTGTCCGTATTTTCAGTATATCAACAAAGTACGAGCGATTACTTTCCCGGCGTCTTGTGGTTCGGTGTAAAAATGTGGATGATGGAATAACGTTGAACAAGTCCTACACACACTCTCCAAAATATATCATATAGAAACCGAAAGACAAGCAATCATTCCTCGATGGTCGAGGCTCGTGAGTTTCGTGAGAGGTAAATAAAGTTCCATATTGTATTGCTATCATAAAAAGTGTATGCAGCGTCACCTCGCGTCTCGGTGTGAGCAGACCCTTACACTCTAGAAATGAATGATTCTTCGTACGAAAACTGTAAATTGCTGATTTATAAATAAAGACTCCATACGTCCATACTCATCTATTTCTTGTTTGAAATACTATATTTTTGTACTTCAAACAAGAAAGCCCAATATGATAAAATTGTTGTAAAATTATTTGAAGTAGGTTCTAAAATACATGTGACATTATTAAAAGTTCTTACCTAAACAAACATTAACGGTCATATTGTACTCGTAGTCTATGATGCCAGAGTACAAGTACCGCACATGCAGCGCATAGTACAATAGTGGCACCACCAGTAGGACTGCGGCTAGCTTCCGCTTGCGGTGGAATACCCTGCAATTATAATGCATACTTAGTATAATTATCAAAATAAACAGCATAGAGAGAAATACTAGTAGCGATTCTGTTGTAAATCGCACTAAACTAATTTTAGTCCCATCACATCTCTTTCTTACAAATATTATTGAAAAAGGATGGAACTGGATGGATGGATATTTAAAACTGTCAAATTAGACTTTGCTGTCTTCATTTGCGGTATTAAGACGTAACCGCGATAGACAGCAACTAAATTTATATTGAAAACAAGCATTGGACTAATTTGACAGGACTACATTTCTTACATCCTTTTCTTATGTTCTTTGTTAGAAAGAGACATAGTGAGACTAAATTAGTTTAGTTGTAAACAACAGATACAGCACCACTGTGCGACTTGTTTCTGTTGATAACCTTAAGATAACTTATTTAGGTAGGTATACTTACTTCAAACAACATTCACGAAATATTTATTACGTTAATTTACACAGTAGGTACAGTTTTACAATTAAAGTTACGCTCCTCGGAAATCTTTGTATGTCGTAATGAAAATAACAAATAATTAATTAATTCGCTATAAATATTCCAATAGATATACGCTTTTAATTTCTGGTATCGCTAATATGTGTTTATCTAAAATAAACCTAATATCAAAGACACACGGCTTAAATCCAACTGGTTCGATCTAAAGACTTGCACTACTATATGGACCTAAGTCCCAAAAATGTGCCCGATAGTAACATATTACGTCTCCAAATACTAAAGAACGTGGTATACATACCTGACAACTGCAGAAATATACAACGCCATGACTAAAGAGAACGCGCATGCATAGTCCATGAACTCTGTGAAATCATTGTCTCTGGTGTGAAATATCGTAGACCACGTCCATGCTTTTATGCATACCTGATAACAAAATACTAAATGAATACATATGCTGGAATAAGCTTAAACTTGTGAGGAAACCGTAGCAGTGCTGTGTCTGGCTGGCTAACAGCGATAGGCTAGATGACTGAAAAATACTATATACTCCGTCATTTACATTCTCAAAAAATATTAGACACGTATTTTTTCTTTTGTCAATTAAACAAAAAAATACGAAGATATCGTGTGTTAAAAGTTCCGCGTGACGTCATGTTATGGTAGGTACAGTTTTTAGATATGATGAGATGAAATGAGGTAAAGATACGTCACGCACGAGCCCCCACTCCCGAACTTATAAAAGAGAGAAAGATTTTGTAAAGTAAAAAATATGTCCAATATTTTTTGATAATCTAACTGAGACGGACTTATTTGTTTTTTTTTTTAACTTAAATATCATTCTTGAAAGGAAGTCCCTTTTAGCGTTGTGTGCTTAACACGTTCTGCCACACCATCACTGACCATGATGAGATTGTGGTCACAACTAAATATCCGGGGACATTCCTCACACACAGGTATCTGATCCGGCTTGAGTC
The DNA here is from genome assembly GCA_951394255.1 of Polyploca ridens. Lineage (NCBI taxonomy): Eukaryota > Metazoa > Arthropoda > Insecta > Lepidoptera > Drepanidae > Polyploca > Polyploca ridens. The sequence continues at coordinate 754,863 of OX596247.1, read as the reverse complement.
GTGAGCATAAACTGACACCTGCACAGTAGTTAATTTTTCGGTCTGTTTGGCGGAATGAAGAAGGGGGAGCGCCGAGTTACACACGATTGGTTCGTCAGTCGATGCTCATCGTCTATTGGATTCTCACGTGTCATTTGGCTACTGTAATTTGGCCGAAAGTGTACATGCGCAAGCTTGCCCCCCACTACTGCTTATCTGTGCTCACGACTCATGCCTTATACTGTACTAATTTTTGTTTGTAAATACCTACATACTTAATATACATATTAACACACAAACTCAGGACATGCAGACACGTTCATGGAAACATAATTAAGCATGTCCTATTTGGGAATGGAACCCACAACCTGCGTGATAGGCCTGTCAAAGAACCATAGTAAAAATTATTTATTATTTACCTATAAAATGGTCTCAAATAAATAATAGGTACTTACAATTGCAAACATATCCCATAATATGATAACTGGCATTGTGCTTGCATTAAACTCACTCCTTAGCTGCCTGTACATGTAGAGGTTGGTTGCTAGGTTCAGTAGAGACGAGAATGCTGATGCTGGCTCCTGAGCGCCGAGAAACCTTTTGATTGGCCACTGGAAACAAAACACAATTCCTTAATATATGGGATCTGTCAGTTGCATGAAAGACTCAGAAACGTTATGCTCAATCTGGGGGCACGGGAGTGCCCCCCGCCAAGACAGCCAAGCGAAGCGTAAGGGCACTACCTACCTTTTCTCGAAGCGCTTTGTCGTTTTTTTGAAGCCTCATAACTTAGGTTTGGATTATACCAGATAAACAAAATTCTCGGGACATGATATCAATAGTGAACTTATTAAACATATTAAATTTCAATAACATAGCTCTTATAGTTTAGATTTTATTGATACCTAAAAAACCCCGATTTCGTCACTGACTCACTGATGATCATCAAAACTCATAGGGTACTTCCGGAAGTCCTAGAAAGCTGAAATTTGGTATGTAAGCTTATATTAGTACACAATCAACAAAAAAATTATAAAACTTGGAAATTTCACAAAAAAAAAACATCGTTACTTACAAAAAGAAGTGAAATCCCACCAAAAACATTTTTATGTAAAATGTTGCCGCCAAGACATATAGCTTGCACTGTGAAAAAGTTATCAGATCTCATGTAGAGCCAAGCTTATAACTCTACTTGCCCTTACTCTACAAGCCCTAACTTCACAAACTCTACACACCGCAGTCAAAATATGTGGCTTGGCCGTTTCACTACTACAAGAACTATTCTATAACAAAAAAGTAACAGTGAATACATTTTTCACCTTACTGCCATGTGACAGTAGCGAAACGGCCAAGCCACATATTTTGACTGCGGTGTGTAGTTTGTGAAGTTAGGGCTTGTAGAGTAAGGGCAAGTAGAGTTATAAGCTTGGCTCTACATGAGATCTGATAACTTTTTCACAGTGCAAGCTATATGTCTTGGCGGCAACATTTTACATAAAAATGTTTTTGGTGGGATATAATAATTAGAATCAATGTCAATCCCCACAGATGTTATAGTATCTTATATTGTGCTAAAACAAATTCAAAACAAAAAGTGATGTATGAAATAAGTAACATAAAAATCAAGATAAGAATTTTTGTCATATTAAAAAAATTATAGTATTCTTTTTTGTGGATTTTTGACAGGAAAATTCTAGCACGATGCTAATATTAGTTTCAGCCAAGGGCGGAACCAGCCTTCAGGTCAGGGGGTCATGCACTTAAATCCAGCTTGGATGGGTTTCAAAATACACAATACCATAGCGGTTATCCACAGATTCACTGAAACAGCCTAGCCCCAGGGGGGGTCATGACCCCCATGACCCCCGCCCTGGATCCACCCTTGGCTTCAGCTTAGCAATGATAAAGAGCATTTTAATCATCAAACTCGCTAACCTCTACTTACCATTTACAACATACCTTGCCATGAAACTTGGGTGTAACACTGTACTTTGCCTCAAACCACTGTGCCGTGGACCACATGCATTCGTACCGACACTCATCCTTACAGGTCCAGTGAGTCATCCAGTTCCATACATCCTGCTGGCGAGCAGCCTCCTCAGTGAACTCTCCATCTACATTATAAAAGTTAGAAACATGTTAAGTTTAATTTCGTCTTTCTACAATAAATAATGTAATTACTACAATCTTTTTGTGCATGATTTTAAAGCTATTCTGGTTGGAGTGTAGGCCAGGTATGAATCATATTAAGGCAGTGATAGCTTAGTAGTAGTGATGTTGAATGGCGAGACGAAGGTCCCAGGTTCAAATCCTATGATGAGCAAGCTTTTAGTGAAGGAAAACATTGTGAGGAAACCATAGCATAGTGGTTTACTTTATAGTACCCACCTAACTGGCTTCCAAGCACCTATTAGTATGTTTCAACAGTGGCACTTGAGAGCCAGTTATTCCTAGGCTTTGTGTGCTTACCACCTTTGGCCACATCATCACTTACCGTGAGATTGTGGTCAAATACAGGCCTGCACTTAAAAACAAGATATTTATTGAATTGTCTCTTAAAATGATTCTTAACCCTAGAAAGATAATCATATTTTAGAGTACGTTAAAGATAATCATGCGTAAAATATACGCATGAATTTTGACAGGCTATAATATTTTGTTTTACATGCTGGTAATAAATAAGCTATTTGATATTGTTTTTCTATACATTAAAGAACAATAAAAACAATGATTTATGTGTATATAATAATTAATCATATTAAAATTAAGCAAAAACTTTGAGCCTCTGCAAAAATCATCAACATATTGAAACTAATTTTTAAAAATGAACATTAAAATAATTTATACCAATAGTCAGTAATTTTAACGAACATTCAGAAATTGTAAGATACCGCCTATTATAAAAGCACACGTAATGACTTATAAATCAGTCAGATGCAGTTTAGACACAAGTCAACATTATGCTCTCGAAAAATAGCTTTTTGTCAATTATTGCACAATGTTTTTGCCTTTCGCCGTTTCTTTGAGGGTCAAAACGCACAGTATAATATGACTTTTTGGCATTGGTTCCTCTGGATTGTTTTCTGGTGCATCAGGGACATCTTTTGGCAGGATGTGGGCGATATTCTCCCGGAAATATTTGTACAGAGCAGGGGTTTCCAGTCAATTGCCCATAAACGGTATTGCCCATAAAATCTTTGAGCTAGGCTAAGATTTTACTTGTATTTTTTCCGGCTGAGAACCTTGTCGACTTTACTGAAAACATTGCGGCTGGAAATAATGCAACTAATGCAAGCTATACTTATCATTCCATAGAATACCAATAACCATATATGCCATCGATTCGATTTTCTGCTACATGACATCAGAGCAAATTTTCACCATGAGCCGGGTCTTCTCTCTTTCCTCATTTATGAAAGCCTCTTTTCACGTCATTTTCAATATCGTGATGTGCAATTTCACTATCTAAGTCGTTACTAATATGTTCGCCATCACTATCTAAAAGAGCAGCGAGAATTCGCTCTTCTCCCGTATTTCGACTCCCAATCTTAGCGATGATGGGCCAAAATATTTATAGAAACATAAACAGTACAGTAACAATGCAAAAACTACACAACAATAACTTACAAATAAAAAACAACACGATTTGTCGAAGAAGTTGAAATCTTAAAAGTCACGTTAAAGATAATCTTGCGTATTTTTTACTCCGCCATCGTTATATTTCGAAATTGGTGGCACTTACCTCAGCGAAACGGTCACCTTACGCATGCTCCAAGCGACGAGTGAGATTACCAAAACCCTCAGCGCCAGATTCGCGCAAATAAAAAAAATACAGCAATATTTCGATCGCGCATGCGTATTTTTTACGCAGATTATCTTTCTAGGGTTAATTACTGGCACATACAATGAAGGTTTTTCTTGATAATTATAAAGCATTATAAAGTTTTCTTTGATACATTACCTCGTGTACAGTTTATGTTCATACAACTTTTAATGCATTCATTATAAATGGTAGAGCGATCTCCATTGCTAGCTGAAACAGGAGTCCATACGTTCCAAACCAAAACAATAACAATAAGTAACATCATAATTCATTTAAAAAATAGTGTTGGCAGTGCGTTCCGCTCTTGAGAATTTTATCAAAACATTGTATTTAATTAGCATTCAATTATTAATAGATCTAATTATCTTTGCACTTTCGATAATTAAATTCCGAATTTTGCAGCTTTACAAACTACACACACACCTATAAATAGTCCCACTGACACTGACTGACACTGACACCGATCGAGGGTGGAGAGGATTGACAGTCCAGTGTTGAGTGTTGACATATTATACGGATTTGTCCGTATTTGTACGGATTTTGGACATCCGATACGGATAAACCATGATTACGGAATTTTATACGGATTTACGTACATTCAATATTAACCATATTTTTTTTTAGTCTGTCAGTCAGAAACGTTATTATTATTGGGGAATTCCGTACGTAGTTCACGTACGAAACCGTGAAACAAAGACAAAAATACTAGCAGTCATATCATATTTATTTTTTAGATAAATTAAATATTATTATGCTCGAAATACCAGTCCAATCCTGAACAAGGTTCAAATTGGTTATGATGAGGAGTTTTCTTATGATTTATTTCCTATATGCTCAAAATATGTCAAACTTTTGATAATTCTAACTATTTCGAACTAAGTCGTGTTAAGGTTGATACCATTAGTAAAAAAGAAAGTTTTGGTTGCTAGGTTACAAATCTTAATAACGTGTGTGTCACTGTTTTCTGTAAAATATTCTTTATCAAAAATATACAAACGATTCCTCTAAAGCTTTTCTAGTTTCATTAAGCAACTCTGAGAGGTTATGGACCGCACTTAAGGAAAAGCAGAATTTCTTATATGCAATAATGGACTTCACCACAAAAATAAATATTGGTAAACTTGAAGGGAAGGAGAACTGGCAAACTTGGAAATAATCGAGCCACTGAGAGTAGTTGAGCCTCGATATAATCTTAGAGACAGAGCGAATATTGCACGTCCCAAGAAACTCGAGGACTACGTATGTCTTGTAGATACTGAAATTTTTCCTGACACATATAAAGAAGCTATGGAGAGAAATGATAGGGCAGAATGGCAGAAAGCCATGGCTAGCGAATTGAAATCTCTAGATGATAATAAAGTTTGGACGCTGTGTGAACTACCCTCTAATAGAAAGGCGTTACCATGCAAGTGGGTATTCAGAATTAAAAGAAACCCAGATGGTACGATTGACAAGTACAAGGCACGACTTGTAGTAAAAGGGTTTAAGCAACAAAAAGGGGTTGATTGAGAGAGACCAGAGTATTGAAACAGGGAAAGTAGACAATCCTGAAGAAAAGTTCCCTTACCGAGAGGCTGTAGGAGCATTAGCGTATCTTATGACCGGCACGCGTCCTGATATATCATATGCTGTTGGGATTGTTTCCAGAAAGTTGGAAAATCCTACTAAAGCTGACTGGCTTAGAGTCAAGAGGATATTTAGATATCTGAAAGGAACGATATCTTATGGAATTAAATATAACTCTGACTGTGCTAAAGCCATTATAGAAGGCTATAGTGATGCAGATCATGCTGGCGATGAGCACACTGGACGTTCTACCACTGGAGTTACATGTCTATTTGCTGGCGGAGCTGTCTCATGGTTAAGCCAACGTCAAGCCTCAGTTGCGATTTCAACAACTGAAGCAGAGATTGTTGCAGCAAGTGAAGGCGCACGTGAGTTAGTGTGGCTACAAAGAATCTTTAGCCACCTTACGAAATTAGAAGGCATACCTACATTGCAGGTAGATAATGAAGCGGCCATACGCCTTGCACGCAATCCAGAATTCCACAAAAGAACTAAGCACATCCGTGTTAGAAATTTTTTTGTTCGTGAAACAGTACAAGAAGGATTAGTGGATGTTCAGAAGACTAGTTCTCAAAACCAACTCGCTGACCTTCTGACAAAGGCAGTCCCGAGACCAAGGCTCAATATGATAAGAGCTAACTTGGGGATGCAACTTCTTTCCAACTAATGAGGGAAAGTGTTAAGGTTGATACCATTAGTAAAAAAGAAAGTTTTGGTTGCTAGGTTACAAATCTTAATAACGTGTGTGTCACTGTTTTCTGTAAAATATTCTTTATCAAAAATATACAAACGATTCCTCTAAAGCTTTTCTAGTTTCATTAAGCAACTCTGAGAAGTCGCGATTTGACAGATATTTTAAGCATAGAGGTAAATAAGAAAACTCCTCATTATTAACAGTTGGACCAGCTGGGCTATTTCGTATCTCAACTGACAGCTTAAAGTGAAGATCACTGTGCAAAGTGCTCAACGATGAACTGTCAAACAGCCATTTTCGTATTGGCTAACGTCAGTGATCAACTGAGATGACGTCATGAGCACCGAGTCTCGTTGATAGACACCGTAAACATTTTTGACAGGTGTTTTCGTATCGATAAACCAAAAGTTGCGATTGCGTAGGCATAGTGGACATCAAACTAATACATATTTGATGATCACTGAATTTGTTGAAAGAAACTACTAAAGAGCAGTGTTTTATAGATCGCAAGTGATGATCACTATTATCCGGCTGTTTAAAATTTATAGGTTGAAGCTAATTAATGTATAGGGATTTGTGACTATTTAATTTATGTTAGTGTTGTATTGTGTGAACGACCTCGCAAGTATATATTATTAAAGACTTTGATTTATAACTATTTTGATGAATTAAAACATTTATAAATCCATGTAAAAATCATATTGAGAAAAGAGAATGAGTGTCTTACGAATAAAGTGAAGCCGCTTGCGCGACAGGAGTGTTACTATTTGCAATTGCCAGAGGAGTTCATTGCACACTTTCTTACTAAGGCAGGATTCCAAAGGTAAATACACAAAATTATTGAGTGTATTGATGTATTATTTGTTTATATTAAGCATAATAATTCTATCATTAGGTACATATCAAGGGTTAAAAATTAAAATCTTTCTTTTTGCAGGAGACTGATTATGCTCAAAGCTCTGGGATGATGACATCTGTCTTACTACAGAAGAGTTCTACACTGATCTTCACCGTCAACAATCATAAACACTGGACCAATGCATTGAGGTGCTTAAAGTATGTTGTCGATGAAACTGCTGGGAAGATAGTGAATGCACACTGAAAATATGTCTTGTTTGTAAAATAACATAGCCAATGACAATTATATCTCAAATGAGGCTATTTCAGAGAACAATAGGGATATGCTTATCCAAAGAATATGGAGTGCAAAGACATAAAAAGTGTAAAATTTTTAGTTATTACATATTTTAAATTAAGTATTGTTATTTTACTGTTATATGATAAACTGTATTTAATTTTAAAAAATGATAATGCCTTTAATATGTATTCTAAATCGAATTTGTTTCCATATGTACTTCATTAATATTGGAGTAATAACAAACCATAATATAAGCTAAACCCAAAGAAACCTTGTACACTCTAACGAGAATAATAAAGACGCTTCAACAAACAAGTATCATTTTATTTTCAATATTCACAAATTTGATATCATACTAAGCCATAGATTTTCTACAGTAGTTACATAGTACAGAGATCAATTATTGTTACATGGATATGTCCACCATCATTTATTTGTGGTCACAAAATGTTTTTCAACAGTAATACACCTCTCCTAAAGCTTGTGGGCCCAGCGAGACACACTCTCATGTCGTCACACTGAAAGTAAATAATAATGTATATTAATAATATTACAAAAAATCATTAAAAGACACATTTACTTAGATTTTCAGTTTTATTAGACTACAAACAATTTTAAGGCTTTTTAACTCACATCGTCTTTGAGATTTCGACCGTGGGGAGGAGGTGCAGAGCACTTCTGAGATGGTTGTGCAAAGTGCTGGTAAGAGCTTTCATGTCCTGAAAATAAGAATGTTTTAATATATTATTATAGGTCACTAAAATGATTGTAGGTTGAATAAAAAAATGGTATATATTTGAAGTATATGAGTGTGTGATATGAAAATATCGGATGTTATCGAAAAGCTATTACTCTACTAACATCAATAGGTATGTATAGTGTTCAGGCATACAAGCTTATTAGGCCCTCCACTAGTAGCATTCCTTCTAAAGTTTGTAGCCTGTTTTTTTACTTTGGCTTTCAACTCTATCCAGTACTAGGGCAGGCAGCATAATCAATTATTATTATATGTATCTATCATACAAAAACATGTTGGGACTACCAAAAGTTGTATTCCCTTGTAAAACTAACACCAATACCCCAGTTTTAGTGTTTAAAAGTTGTGTGTGATACCCAAAGTTCTCAAGTGGGTTGGTGACTCAAACTTTAGTAGGTAAGTGGTAAGCAGTATATTTTACAAAACAAGAATGGAATTATGTATAACTTAAATAAACTAATAGGCTGGAAGCATACGACTGGAAGTGAGAACATGATACTTACATAAAATAAAATCCTTATTGTACATGTACACATAATGTATTAATCTCACTGAATTTTGTTTATTTCCTAATTTCACTTTAAACACAAACATAAGCTCACTCCTCCCTCGTGAATGTCGAACTATGATGACTTCATTCACAAGTTTTTTAATAACCATCCAAATATAATATTCATAAAATCGTACCACACAAACGCTCCTAAAGGGATATTTCATTTAGCCGCGCAATGTCGATAAAAAATAGAGGTGTCAAGTGTTGTGTTGATAGACACCGTAAATAGCCTCATAGTCACCGTAGATTGATAGTCACCGACAAGATACGTAATACCAATATTATGCCATTCTCAGTTGACATCGAATTTCGGTTGTCATCAAAGTTCGGTGGACATCAAAGATAGCCAATAGGGGGGCAGGACAGGTATTTTGAGCATATAATTCTTATTAAAGACGTACATACACAAATAACATTTACTAGAAACTTTGAAGCAAACACGTTCATCGCGACGAGCACAACTTTACAATTCCCTACCAACAAACGTCAAAGAAGCAAAAACACTATACTTATTTAAAAAATTACTGAAAAAACATCTTTGACAGCTACAATAAAAATAAATAAAACTACCTATTAGAATGTTGTAATTACGTTGTAATTGTATAGTGTGTGCGGTGCTTTAGAACTAAACTGTTGTCGACCGGTTGCGTTGTATGCGACTCGTCGCGAGCAAAATTATTTTAACATACCCACAAAATGTATAAATACGTAATACTTCTGAGACACATGACATAATAATCTTTACTACAATATATAATAATACTTTGTTTCTCGTTTAAGTGATTTTTGTAAATCTTAGAGAAATAAACCGATGATTTAAACCGTAATTTCATCAGTTTGAAAAACTCCCATTCCCATTACGGATATTACACGGACTTTTTTAATGAAAATACAGATTTCACGCCTGCTTCATATGGCTACACTGATTGACACTGACATGTTTTGATTTTTGATAGTTCGCTCACTTCACTGTGATGTGTTTGTTGAAGGTTTAACCTAAAATGTGTAGAAATTAGAACTGATATTCGTTTTATGTTATCAAATAAAAATGGTGTTTATACTGAGAACATTGCTAAGCAACGAAATTAAACTACCTCGTCATTATCTTCGTACAAAATTTATAGACTCGGTTCGACTTCATGTCAAAGGTGGAACTGGAGGTACTGGTCTTCCCAAGTACGGAGGTATGGGAGGACAAGGAGGCTGTGTCTACTGCGTTGGCAAAGAAAACACTAACTTAAAGGGCATTATGAATAAGTATCGTGGGAAAACAGTCAGCGCTGGGCACGGCGAGGACAGTCGGAAAACTAAAATCGTCGGCAACCCAGGCACTGATATAAAATTTGAAGTTCCTCTAGGTGTTACAGCTTACAGAGAAGATGGAAAAGTATTAGGCTCGATTGACAAGGAAGGAGAAACAGTGATACTAGCAAGAGGTGGGCCAGGTGGTAAAAAAGACAATAACTTTCTAGGTCACTTTGGTCAGACGCATCATGTAAGGTTAGACCTCAAACTAATTGCAGATGTCGGTCTCGTTGGTTTTCCAAATGCTGGTAAAAGTTCACTGTTGAAAGCTATATCCAGAGCAAAGCCTAGGATAGCTAACTACCCCTTCACCACTATCAAGCCCAACAAAGGTATTATCAAATATGAAGATCTTAGACAAATATCTATAGCTGATTTGCCAGGGCTTATAGAGGGCGCTCATATAAATATTGGGCTCGGTCACAAGTTTTTAAGGCATGTAGAGAGAACAAAGCTGTTACTTTTTATAGCTGACGTAGAAGGCTTCCAATTGAGTCCGAAACATCCAAAGAGATCATGCTTTGAAACTGTTTTATTACTTAACAAAGAGTTGGAGCTCTATGATGCTGAGTTACTACAAAAACCTGCCATTTTAGCTATAAACAAAATGGATTTAAATGGTGCTGAAGATATGTTTCAAGAAATAAAAGAATCATTCAAAGACATTGAAAGGATAATTCAGACAGTACCAAAAGAGTTGAGACCTGAAAAAATCATATCATTTGAAGATATAATTGGTATTTCAGCTTTGAAAAGTAGTGAGAGTATAGAAGATCTGAAAGGACAAATCAGAAAGAGACTAGATGAATTTGCGGATGAAAATGATCCAGATATTGTAGAAGCTGGTAAACTGTTAAGACAAAATAGAGCCATGGTCAAAGAAAGAGGCCCACAAATAACTTAATAAAATGTATATTATTAATTTTGTGTTTCTACTTTTTAGACCCTTAATGAGCTGTATCTTTTTTTTAAATCATACAATGGAAAACTAAGTTCATAACTCCAATAAAAATACCAGTACAATAGGGATATTGCCTGGGTAAAAATATAATAATTCTAATTAGTCCGTCAGTTAGATAATCAAAAAATATTGGAGACGTATTTTTTGCTTTACCAATTCATTAACAATTGACGAAGATAAAGCGCGACTAAGTTCGGGAGTGGGGGCTCGTGACGTCACTTGTTCCTAAAAAGTGTACCACACCGTGACGTCACGCGGAACTTCAACGCACGATATCTTCGTATTTTTTTGTTTGATTGACAAAAGAAAAAATACGTGTTTAATAATTTTTGATAATGTAAATGACGGACTAATTAGTTTTTTTCAGGAAAGTAGCCTATTGCAATATTATATTTAACATGGTTATTTTGAGATCCCCACATTTATTTATCATCCTGAAGCTGGCTTTTTACTATGGGATATAATATAATATAAATTACATCTTGAGATATAATATTTTATCGCTTGTAATAGTTGTAACTATAGACCTCAGTATCTGGTATTTTCAACTTGCAAGGTCCACCCGTTCCTGAGAAAATCGGTGGTGACAGACGGACAAGAGAGTGATATAAGGGTTCCGTTTTAAACCTTTTGAGGTACGGAACCCTAATAAGAAAAGACGAAAAATTTGAGGTACGTTTAAGTAAGAGAAATTAAACTAGCGAGGGAGGGTTCGCTGAACGGAGTCTAGGTATTAAGCTCTCAAATTCAATCGACTCTTATTGTAATCTCCATTATGTTAGGAGTTTGCTAGTGATCTCGAAATTATTACACAGTATAAATGGACCGAGACGTGAAAAATCAATTTGCCGGTGTAATACTTAATTTCTTAATTGAGATGTGTTTATTTTACATAATTCCGCTAATGTCAGGGAGTGTCAGGGTTAGAGATAGAGGATACACGAAGGAGAATGATCAGTTGGCGATGCAAAACAAATTTAGAGAGTACTATATTCCTTGGCCACAGCTGACAGCAGGATAAAATTTACCGACTTATAAAGGTCGCTAAAATGCATCTAAAATGTATCCTAGTCAGGCGAAAAGTTTACGGACGCTCGTGAGGGCAGGGTTGGATCTATCTAGTCAGGCGAAAAGTTTACGGACGCTCGTGAGGGCAGGGTTGGATTCAGACCCCCAGAAATTTTTTGTCTATGGAAAATAAAATTATACTACTTGTCGAAAATTATACTACGTTTCGCTTTTCGTCCATTTTGTTATGAATTTAATATGAAAATGCATTTGGAAGGAAATTTTAGTTTTATTGTTATTGTACAAATCAACCAAATTTAGGCAAGTAGATGTTTATTTCAGCCAAGGTGGCAATACTGTGCTCACTGCTCACGCATAGGGATGAAGGTTTTCAAAAAAAAAACGATATATATAGAAATTAAGTCGATATTGATATATCGGTCTAGTAGGCTGATAAGTCTGCTTACTGGTAAAACATGATAAATGCATATTTTTACTAAATCGAGTTAAAAATGCAGTTACATGTAATTTTTTACGCGCTATCTACTGGTAAAACCGAATAAATGCAATGTCCAATGGCTGCAGAGATAATGAGTTTGTAAAAGTGATATATACTCACATTTTGAAAAAAAGATACTAGTATAACATAATAAATAATCTTATGGCAAAATTCGTTTCAGTTTATACAGGTAAAGAACAATAAATACGGTTAAAACTTTTTACATTATATATTTTAAATAGTTATATGGCAATAATTATTCTGAGAATATGTCATAAACGCATTTATTCTATTTTACTAGTTAAATAATTCAACTTGGTTTGCTAATGTCTCTACAGCAAAAACGAAATAAATGTCATTTATACTTTTTTACCAGTAAGAACGAGAGCGATTGATCGTAGTTGTCACATTCCGTGCGCACGTGCACCGCGTAGAAATAAATTGTGCATCCTCTCATAATCTGAAAGTATGCCTAAAAGTATCTAAGGTGCGGAATGTAAATGATATTTTACGTCCCAAGGGTGGTAAAGAAAAAAAAACCAAGTGTACTACTAATGTAATGTAATATTCGTCAATGGCAGAAGCTTATACGGTACAGCCACACTTGGATAAAATGTTTCAACTGTGATCTTTTTATAATTATTATGATTAAAATGGCTGCTTTTTTATACTTCTAAGACTCATCAAACCCTTGTTGAAGAACCCCATGCTGTATTCCTCTGGGAAAACCATGGCGGGGAGCTCATTCCACAGCCTGTGTCCGTAGTAGGAAGCATCTTTGAAACTGCACAGTACGAAACCATTTTGGTTCCAATATATGAGGATGAGGATGGACTCCCCGACGATGGTGAGATTTGCAATGGTAAAAGGTAGCCGTTGGCATCAGGTCAAACAATTCTTCAGAACACTGTCCATTGTACAGGCGGTAGAACACACGCAAGGAGGCAAAGTCTCTCCTTAGTCTTAGCGGTTCTAAGGTACTTGTGAGCTCGGGATCTTGGGGTAGACAATTCGAATGGCTCACCGTTGAACCGAGTCAAAAAGCACAAGCTGGTATTTAGGTGCCCCTGCTCACACATGGCAGTAGTAATCCTTATGGAGCTGGACTTGCGACTTATATAGTTGCAGTCTATGCCTCGATTCACCGCTAAGAAAACCCCATTTGCTATGGTACTCAATAGATCAAGGCTGTACTTCACACAGCCTCGCTCTATTGAGCACATCGAGCTTTTTAGATGCCAGCTTGACTTTATCTTCCAAATGATTAGGATACAGAACGTCGCTAGAAATATCGACGCCAAGGATTCCAATGCTAAGAGCATTGGAATCCTTGTTGTCCGATGTTCAAAGACGTGTTCTGGAATTGTGAAGCCACAGTAAATAGGGTTTTCTTAGCGGTGAACGCGCAGGCTTGTGGGGTTGATATGGACTAGGTTTAGTCGACCTCAATCGGAGACACTTACACACACGGTTAGTGTACTCTCGATTTCAGACAAAAGAAGTTCGCGGCTTTCCTCCACCACGGTATGAGGGATATTAGCACAGCCCGAGTAATGAGCGTCCCCAGTACTGTCATCCGCATAGAGTCCGTATTAAATGCCGTCAATACACAGCAAATCATTGATATGCAGCAGGAGTAGCGTCAGGGACAGCACAGAGCTTTGTGGAACGCTGAAATTTATGACCATGCTATTGGAGCAACAACCGTCAACGACGGCTTTAATGTATCTGCTGGACAAAAAACTAGCGACACATTTGCATAGCCCCTCGGGAAGCCCGTACGCTGATTACTTTGTTAAAAGACCCTGTTGCCAGTCCCGATCGAACGCCTTCGCCACATTTAGGCTCACTGCCAATGCCTTACCTTGACTCTCGATGGCGAGTGACCAACGGTGTGTGAGATATATTAGAAGGTCACCAGTCAAGCAACTGTGCGATCTAATCAGGACCCAAACATCTCTTATGCATAACGCTAAAAAAGCTACCTCGAGGTTCAGTAACAAGCCTTCCCTCTCGAGTCGAGCTGACTGGTCTCTTGCCAAAGCTGCTGAAGGGAACTTTTGCCAGTCGTGCTTGCCTCGTAAAAAATAATTTATTTTTATTTAATTGATCAGTTTTGTATGAAGTTAGCACCTAATAAGTAACATACTTACACTAAACTCTACAGGTAAAACAGGTTAAATGTATCAAAAATATCATTATTTCAGCGAATTTTGTCCAAAAAAAACTTTCCAATCAAGTAATTGGTGTAAAATTTAATAAGCCATTACATAAAACTGAAATTAGCTTATGAAAACATTGAATTCAGAAGATATATCACTTTTGTTAAGTACAGGTAAAACATCATAAATGCAGTCCGCTTTCGATCTAATTTAATTTTATACAGTTTTTACTAATACCAAATATTATATAAGAGTAAATATTAAAAGAAGGTTAGTTAATGCAACATTTCACTTTAACAGGTTTTTAATTAACGAGTTTGAAATAGATCAAATTAAAACTTAAACTTTGAAAAGTCATTTACTCGAAATGACACTAACTGCACTTATCACGTTTTACCCGTAAGCAGACGATATATCGATATTTCTTGTTTTTTTTAAAAGCTTACAGAAATCTAATGTATTTTTAGTAATATCGAACGTTTATCGATTATGTATGTATATATATTTTTATACTTACCTATGTAAATAATCACAAAATTTGGAATGGCATATAAAATGTGTTTTTATTTTCATAAAATTATAAAAAATATCAGCTATCGAACTTAAAAATAGTAACTTTGACAGTCTGCTTCTTTGTAGCCGGTTTCTACTTTGAGTTATAGTGGGCCCTCCTTTAAATTATCCAGACTTTGAAAAAAGACGTTCAGAAAGAACACTTGTGACTTTTTGGCGGGAACTTGCAGAGTGACGTTGCGTTTTCGTTTTTATTTTCATAAATTCGTGTATTTTGAGTTTTATTGCAGATCAATTCATGTGCACCAGTGAAGAAATTAAATTAATTATGTGTATCGTGACTTTTTAAGTTGTCTCATAAAGTCTTTGAAGAGTTTTAATACAATGACCACCATTTTAGTAAAGCATGACTTTTATGGACGGGGACTAACTGAGAACTATATTTGAAAGTGATTTATTGTGACTGATATTGTACTGATTCAATATGAAATTATAATATAACTCGACACTGGCAAAAATAAGTCCTAATTTGGATTTGGTTGCCAAACATAAAATTAATGTAGGAACACTTGTTTCTACGATATATTGAGTTTTTCGATATTGATATATCCGATAAATATCGGGGTCGATATATATCGGATTTCCGATAATATATCGTTGCATCCCTACTCACGCATTCGCTCGCTCGTCAGTGTTCGCAACCGTACGATAATTATCGTACATGTACGATAATTTCATAACTACGTACGATGTACGATGGTACACGACTATCGTACGCAGATTTTACGATAATTTCCATTCTGATGAAAAATTTGATGATTACACAGATAGCCAATAGCCCAATAACAATTACAGTTGTTTTTTAGTGTCAGCACCATCTATTGGCTCATTTCTTTCTTAGGAACATATTAGGAACACATGCTGTTGCTTCATGGCGCAATCTTGCTACTGTCTTCCAATCAGCGATCGATATCGATATCGTCGTTCGATGTGGTGGAGTGTTGGCAGTTATGGTCTTTTCGAATTTAATTTGTATATAAAATATTAAGTTTCATTTATATTTGTGTATTCCGTTCTCGCAAATATAGAATCTATTCAGTTTAACTTTTTAAAAATATGCTTGTTTTCATGTGTCTCTATCCTTTAACATTATTTTCTTCTTTATAAATTCGAGATGTTGGCGCGAACTATTATTTTTTTTCCATTTAAAAAACAAGTTACGAGATTTAAACTATGAAGTATTTGCAACATATTATTGTCACGTTTCATATGATTTTTTTAAAGTATTTTAGCCATTTTCCTGATGGATACGATAATTTTGATCCATATACGAGCATATACGATAATTTTACGGCTCTGGTACGATCAAAGACTACAATAGTATACTGGCTATAGACAGGCAACACTTTTTTTTTTTTTTATATTAGGAAATAGTCTAACGCACCGCCATCTAGGATACCGCTAAGAGAACTAACGACTATACGAACCAAATATAGGTACGTATATAGGTATATAGTAGGTACGTATCTATATGTCATATGACGTCAATAGGAATAATTTGAAATTAGCGTTTTTCTCATGATACCTCTATGCTCAAAATAGCTATCAAACTGTTGATAATTTGAATGAACCTTCAGTTCACGATTTGACAGGTAAATGGAGCATAGAGGTATCATGAGAAAAACGCTGAGGTATCATGAGTAAAAAACTCATTCGGAAAGGAAAAAACAGTCTTTATCTAATTATATTTATTATCAAAAACATTAAACATTTAAAATATAATTTTGTGTTCTTCTTTTTCTCCCTTTATGATGTAGGTAGTGTTGATTAGCCTTTTCCTTCATTTTATCATTTAAATCCCAAAAGGTAATTTTGCCAGTGATAATATTAGTGACATCTTTGCACCAATTGTGTACGAAAAACATAGTGCTTTTATTTATTAAATAATTACGTAAATTATCTTTGTGTTCTGGACAACTAATAAATGATACATTAACATGTATACTTATAATTAATTTTATATAAACCAACATATTTATTTTATTGGTGTGCTCTTTTAAAATCTCTATACACAGATGTTCTACTTGGGCAAAGAAATCAAATAATGCTCTTGTGGGATAGCACAACCACTTTTTATTGCTAAATTCCTTCATCTTTATGTATTCGTGGAAACTTTCTAGCTTTTCTGTTTCCATTTGGTTTCTGCAGGTTACACAATTTTTATAAATATGTTTTTTAGCAAGTTGTGCTATCCACCCACTGCAATACCCTATTGCTGCGCATTTTTCAATAAGCATTGGAGTTTGGCCCTGTAATAGGTCGTCTGTATTTATCATCTCTAAATTTAAATGAGCACTTTCAATTTGATCTCCACATTCAGTTGTGTGAGTGTCTACTGGGTTTTCTAAAAAATATTTTAGTGATTGGAGACACACACCACCATCTTTTTCACAGTTTGATCCAACTGAATGTGAAGATGAAATATTATTGATTAATAAAGTTTTGAAGGCTCCTTCAAACGCAGACGACGTGGGCATAACATTGCTACACCCATGAGCTCTAATTGCCCCAAAAAAGTTTTCCAATGCGTCTTGATTAAAATTGCGCAGCAGTAGAGAGTTAATCCCTTTGGAATTTAAATGTTTAACAATTAATTTTAAACCTTCTATTGTTTTAACCCAGCTTGCCAACGAAGGCACTACTCCTTGGTTATTGGCATTAATAAATTTCATTGATTTTAATATAGGTAAACTATAATCCCACAATTTGTGGTGAGGTGAGGTTGGAGTCACTGCAGTCCTGTAGATTTTTCCTCCTCTTATCGTGCTGTAACTGCCATTGACGCTGTCGAATAAATCGTCAAAGAACATGAGCAGATCTGCTGTGTCTGTACTTTCTTTTTCAAGAACTCCACATCCTGCAAAAGAGAAAAGATATATGTACACAACTATCTCGGTGTGGTTCGCGGCAATAAATAATGGCAGTGGCACATTTGCCCTAAGGCCACAGTAGACCCGGGCCTAGGGTTGCCAAATATTAGGGGCGGCCAATCGTGAAAAAAAATCAAGAAATAACTCAAAATACCTAAATATTCTAAAGGCTCGCGCATATTATAGCGGGCAGTACTCCACCGCATCGTATAACAATAATCTTCCTAAATAACTTTCATACATTTTATGAATTAAATATAGATAATAATGTTACATATTGTTTGAGCTTATTTACATCAAACAAGCCCTAAAAATAATATTATAGACACATATAATAGAACTCTTCCAAACACGCGGGAAACCATCTTATCTCGATCTGTCAAAATGTTAATAGTCCTTTAGTGACGGGACACGCTGATGCGAGAGTCGAGCTAGTGTTGTGACAAACTCGACTTATCAATATGTATAACGTAATGTATCATACAATATATTTTAAATTATTTCCTACAGTAAATTCATTATGTAGTCTATATGATGGGTACTGAGAAAGGGGTGGCTGGTACTTAATGGCCTTGAGACTAGAGCAGCTTGAGAAGACTGCAAATCCGCCACTGAATAATGGGTCACCACATAGGCTGTATTTTGCCGAGATACCATGGTGGAGCAAGTAGTCACTGCCACTAACAATTTTTGCTTGTGCTAAGATCATACTGCAATCGGCAATATGCCTGCCAAGTGTAGAGTATACAAACTGACTGACATTGTCACGATCCTGACATTAATTACAGATAGCAAATGAAAAACTGTAACTTTCATACATTCACAATTAATTAATTGAAAATTTAGAAACTGCTTACCTGCCATAAGTCCAAGGGCTACTCCAACTGATTTACTGAATACCTGCGTACAGTGCTTAACCCTCATTTTCGGGATTAATGCAGGCAACACGTGTTGGGCTGTTAGTTTAGGCACTAGCTTTACACCTTTATATCCTGGGCACCTATTATATAGCTTCACAATGTGTTCCCATTTTGCCTTACATTCTTGGCCTTTAATCGTAAATTTGAGGTCTTTTGTCATTAGATTATTTCTAATCCCTTTTATGAGGTGAGGCGGGTCATAAATTGGGAAAATCTTATCCTTATTCACTATGAAAAAACCCTCTTTATACTCCCGTCCACTGCGCAAAAATGTTGCTCGCGTTTCTTTTAGTAAAGCGTTTATAGCTGCCACATTGGAGGTGCCTTGGTCACATACTGTTGCCACGATTGTCAGTCCCGTTTCTTGCACTTTTTTAATTATCGTAAGTATCTGATTTTTTAAATCAACTGTTTTAGTGCTTCCACTGCAATAATAAAACGCCAAAGGCTGCTTGTATTTTTTTACGATCCCTCTTATCATGAATACCAACACATGATCGCAATATTCATTTTTAATTATTTCACCATTGTCAACAAGTCCTGATATTTTGTCATTTCTTCTGTCATAAGAAATGCCGGCTCCAATTGCCATCTCATCGAATGTTAATGAACAGTATTTATAGTTGTTAGGCATTTTAGTGACTCTATTTTTCAAATTTTCAAATATTATGTCATTGATCCCAGCTTTTAGATTTATTTTGTGCAGTAAATTTTGCAGTGTTCTTCTGCTTGGCAAAACACATATGTTGCTAAGTATGCGATATGCCTTAGGAGATGGCTTGTATAGAGACAACGCCAAAATTTTTTCATCAAGTGTGAATCGCCTTCCTTTCTTTTTCTTGCCACTCTGAGAGGCTTGCATTTGGCAAAATAGCTTTGTTGTGTGTGTCATATTCTTACAAACTATATTAAATGCAGTTGTTTTTTTCAATTTTTTTGCCATCATGTATTTTGCTTTAAACCTATTCTTATCGCTTTCACATTTTCTTAATTTCTTTAAAACAGATCTAAATTCCTTCTGTTGCGCCAAAGTTACACGAGGACCTGAAAAGCAAGTTATTTTTCTTTTAAACAAATAACAATCAAACTTTAAAAAAGAGATTTAACACCTTTAAAAAAACATTAAAAGAAAGATTTTAAAATTATTATTATTTTAAAAGTAAAATTAAGTATATTTTTGGTTTATGACCTAGAGGCCTGGATCTCCAATAATCTCCATTCGAGTTTAATTATGCAATTCAATAATTCAGCGTTTTACTTAAATAAGTTAAATTAATTATTTACATACATTTTGGTTTTGTTGTCTTTTTCTTTTCCTTTCTCTGCATGGAGTTTGGTCAGGTTGTAGTACATTTTGATGTCCTGTAAATAAAATATTCTTAGTTACTATTCATAAGTGCCTGATACCGGTTTACAATTTTTGGTTGATTGAATTAACAATTTTTAATAATAAAAGACATAGGTACCTGGTCTGTTAAAATCCGATTCTTGTAATTGATTTCCGTGGGATATATTGGATGTTGACATCACCATTGCTTCACCAAGTGATTGTGATTGCACATCTAGAATAATATTAAAAATTTGTCATAAATATTGATCTATTTGTTTCAATCAAATAAATTAATTTATGAATATATACAACATGTAACAGATTTGGATGCTAAAACATTGAATGGTTTGTTCAGAATCACCTACTGAATTGATTTATGTAACTTTAAATATCTATTAAAAGTTACATAAATCGATTCAGAGAATGATTCTGGACAAATTGTTTAATGGTTTAGCATCTAAATCTGTTACACATTGTATATTTAACAATTAATAATATTACCTGGGATATGCAGTGTTGGAATTGCCAATTTAGACAGTCTTCCAGTTGGATACTTATGAATTTCTTCAAAATGTCTATGACAGATACGTTTGTTGTCATAAATAGTATGATGTGGCAATGTAGCTATTTCACCACCAATACTTAAAATCCAAGTTTTAAATTTCTCTGCAGTTGTCTCTGGATTCGGGAAACGGTGTAGAGGCACACCTGAAAACATGAAACAATTAGGTGTGTAACTTCAATTTAATTTCAATTTATTTATTTACATGTACTTGAGCCCTGCAAGGTCATTGCAACATTAAATGGTAATTAGCTAGTTTAATTATAATTTTAGATTATATATTTATAATTATATTGGTACCAGTTAGTTATTTTAGAAATTATAATTTTAATTAATTTAGTTTATTTCATATTAGATTGGATTATTATTAAACAAGTTTTATAAATTTACAATTATACATATTACTATGGAAGCTTAGTATGAAATTGTGATAATAGGATGCGCATCTCTCGCGAGAACCAACAGGTTAAAATGTTCATGAATATATGTACTTCAATCAGTCACTCGAGGAGCTATACCACATTCAGCGGAGCTTGAGACAAGGTACATACAGGGTGATTTTGAATTACTTAGCTATTTTAAAGGAGTCCACTCATTAATAAAAAATAAAAAATACATGTTTTATTTTTACATATAATTTTTAAAGAAAAAAATAAAGTTATGACGATCCAAAGTTTTCTCAAAATTACCGAAATCGTTGGACTTACCGCGCGCCAATGCGCTATGTCACATAGCTGTCAACAACCGAGAATGTTAGATACTGCCTATTTATGCGTAAACACGAACATCATCCAAATTAAATATCCTATACATAACTATGACATAACTCTAGGTATTCTTACCCGTTTATAATTTATAAAATGAAGCCACAAAAATACAGTAACTCACTTTTTTATTAACTCAATTACAAACATACTCATTTTATCATAATTCTAACTGCATCGTTGTAACACTTTAAAACTTTAGGGCCAACTTAAGGCTAATTTAAAATCACATTGAACTGAATATTGCAGTTTATTGACAACTTATTATCTGGTTTTAAATAACACACTTCCACTGATCTGCAACCACAGAGCGCACAGTTGTGTGGAGTGGCGGGCGCCCGCGCCCCGCGGCATGGTGTGTGAGGCAGAAGCCCTCCATTGATCAAACTGATAGTGTACTCCAGAGAGTTCCATAATTATTCAATTAAATTTAAAAATATTTTGTATCACCCAGAAACGACTGTTGATCTTCTAAAATGTTGCCCTAGCAACCAGTAACCAGAGAATACCTGCGTGCGCAACTAAATTTTTTTTTCATAATCATAAATTATTTCAAATAGGTTGACATGAAGTATTAAGCTGAACGTACACCTAAATACGCCGTAACAGATGCACGCGCTGCAATGCTTTTTTTAATTCTTTGTATTAAATTAAAAGAGAAGGGAGGAGAGGTTTCGTATAAGGACACGTTAGACAATCGGTAGTACAATTGTTACTCCGATTTGAGGCCCTTAGAGCGGCTTTGTAAGACGAGTGCTTTGTTAGTAAAGAATTCAAATGAGAAGAACATTTGAATCTCTCTCAGTCCGACTTGAGGCCTTTAGGGCGGTTTTGTAGGACGTGTGCTTTGGTAGTAAGGAATTCAAATGCGAAGATCATTTGAATCTCTCAAATCGAAAGAATTAATTCTCTTATAAAATTGGATCCACCGACTGTCATCAGACCTTTTTAGCGAAATAGGCAATTTTAGAGTTTATTTCTAGGTTAGGTTCGTTTAAGGGTTATTAACCAAGTCAAACGTTTTAAAAAGCTATCCTGTTTTCTGCTTACAAAGCTGACATTCAAGATTTCTTCTCTTTCCGACATAAAGTCGGCCGGCGATTGTATGATATGTACGGGCTGCCTAATGTATTGTTAATAATGATTGAAAGATAAGTTTCCTCCTTAGTGAAAATGAAAAATAGAATTTATTTTAGAAGATTTTAATGAATGACAGATTCTATTCGATGACAGTTTTTATTAATCAAAATACTCGAAATGTAAACAATATTATGAAGAGTTTATTCCTGTAGGGCGATTAGCTAACTCTGACTTCAATTAAATTTCTATTGAAGTGTTATTGAAATCAAAAACATGGCGGACTTGCGACCACCTATCTCCATTTTGACAGCTGTGACGTCAACATAAACGCCTTTGCAATTTCATTTTTTTTTTGTATGGGATTTCTATCGATAGACTTAATTTTGCGATCATCTAACTCTATTTCTATCTTAGTGACAGCTTGTGATTTCATAAATTTCTATTGTTCATTGAAGCAAGTCTTAGGTAATTTCATCAAGCAATAAAGGTATTTCTCTATTGTTATTTTGTTAATTGTTCAATAATAAACAGTGATATATAAAGTTAAATTGATAAGTCTATATTACTGGGCTATCAATAGTCCAATTACTACGAATAAAACAATTAATAAATATCTTATTTTAGTTTAAAATGTCACGAGCATTTCTACTGGGTTATGCGGAGGAGCAAAGTCGCAAAAACAAACTAAAAATAGTGACTAGTAGTACAATGTCACTGATTAACAATGAGTTCGTGGCTCAGCAAAGATGCCTTTAAGGAATTATGCCGGAGTCATTCCCAAGCTCCCAGCCGGCAGACGATCCACCGCCATGAGCTCAAAGTAAGTTCAAGTCATAAATGTCTGCACATACCTATGGCCTTTATTATCATTTAGGTATAATAAGCGTATATTTCTTTGTTATTTGGATCCATTAGTAAATGTTTTCTTATTCACTTAGGTTCTTGCGGCGTTGGCTTTTTAAAGTCATGGGTCACACCAACGTGGGGTAGGTGCTTCTTACCTCTACAATATGCCCCAACTTCACTGTCGAATTGCCTCAATGATGTCACCAAAGCGTTCAATTCCCGGAAGTACTTAAGGCGCGGACTGACTACGATTTTGACAGGACTCGTTCTTCACTGGAATAGGGTTGAAAATGGTAAATCATAAATGTGTCGACTCTATGAAATGGACTGTTATTTACGGGTTTTCTTTAGATTATACAGAATATACGCATTAAATTGAATAAGTGTCCGGTTAACATTCTAATATAATCCTGTATCTTATATATTCTTAAAAATAAAATTGTTGTCATCGCTGAAAATACGGAGAATTTCGACGCGAAAGATTTTTTTAGACGTAACTTAGGATTTTTTTATTGGGAATATCAAAGCACTTTTTAATATTCT
This sequence comes from Polyploca ridens, assembly GCA_951394255.1. Lineage (NCBI taxonomy): Eukaryota > Metazoa > Arthropoda > Insecta > Lepidoptera > Drepanidae > Polyploca > Polyploca ridens. Next base: position 730,930 of record OX596247.1, on the reverse strand, counting down.
ATTCGGTTAACATTTTTCTCAAAACCCTCTTCTATCCACAGTATTTTTTTGTGTTAGGTATTTCATTGCGTTACGTCATACTCGACTCTCAAAAAAACCCATTTTTGAGATTTGAGCTTAGACCCGGCCTTAATAAGTAAGTACATAAAACCATGACAGACAGAAAGAACTGTAATGTCAGAGTACCTAAGTACTATAAACTACCAACCTGTCAATATCATTATGTATATTAGATACTCCAATTACCTATCCTTAGTATATGTATGTGTATATACATTAATTTTACTTTGTAAACCATTTAGAAAAATAGCCAATATAGTTGTCCAAAAAATATATAAACATGTAAACTTGCCGATTTTCTTGCCAGATTATTGTTAGATGAAGGCCGTTATTTTATTTTACTTCCTACTTAGTGGCAGATATATAAATAAAAACATTATTATTTTCAGGACATCAAAGCTCTCACCAGCACTTTGCACAACCTCCTCAGCAGAGCTTCTCCTTCTCCTCAACAGTCAAGATCTCAAAGATAATGTGAGTTATTAAGCAATTGTTTGTAGACTAATGTAAACTACACTTTAAGTAAATGTGGCTTCTAATGTTTTTATGACATTTATTAAAATACATATTTTACTTTCAGTACAACAACATGTGGGCTGCCTCGCTGGGCCTACTGAAAGAAGCTATGGTGGAGTTAATAAGAGAAATTGAAAACATAGATAATATACCTATATTATCTATAATCTTAATTTTTTAATTAAAAACAAGTCTGATTGATTTAATCTGATGTATAAATACCGAGACGGTGAATAAATTCCTCTTTACAATAAATGTCTAGTAAAATGTATTGTTTAGGTGCTTGGTGTTTATATAATTAAATACATATTTAATCCTATATGTTTTTTTAACTATATGTACCACCCTCTTTGATCTCAGTGCTATTTTAAGTATTCATAGGTACTGTAGTATAAAACTATGGTTTAGTACTTATAGAAATTTGTGAATATTGAAAATAAAATGATACTTTTTATTGAAGTGTTTTTATTATTCTCATTAGTGTGTACAAGGTTTCTTTGGGTTTAGCTTACATTTACGGTTTGTTAATAATCCAGTATTATTAAAATTGAAACAACTTAAATGTAACATGTTCTAGATCTAAGCCTAGAATATAATAAATCTTTATAATGAAAGTCAAATTTAATTCACAGTTTTATTTTGCTTACGTTGGGTTTACACAATATTTTATTTTATGGTCTGGCCATTGGTTATTTCATTATTGCTTATACTAACTTACAAACTAACATTTAATTTTGTGAATGTACAACAATTTTAGGTGATTACTGCATTCATAAAAATAGAATTAGGACTATATTTATAGATATAGTATATTATGCTTATGACAGTAAAATAAAGAAAAACTAAAACAATACTTAATTAAAAATATGTATAAAATAATAATGTGTTTCATAATGTTTAGATAAGCATATCCCTATTGCTATCTGGAATTGCCTCAATCCTAGTTGCCCTGTGATAACTTGGTGCTCTTATTCACTGGCACCATCTTTTGATATTATTATTATTTGGGTTAAGTGGCTGTTTCAAGTCTTTCCAGAGCTTGTATCACTGCGACCAGACTAGATCTATTGTGATATCTTTTGATAACAAGCATCACCAACATGCTTTAAGTAATGCAATGCATTGCTCCAGGGTTTCATCAGTGAGCATCCGTTAAAAACTCTTCTGGAGATTCAGGAATAGCGCTTCGGAAAGGTGTCATCATCCAAGGCCTTTGAGCATAATCGGTCTCCTGCAAAAAGAAGGATTTCGATTAATAATAATACTGGGCATATTAATATGATGATATGCAGGGCATGTATGAAAGTAGTTGAAGCAAAAGAGGTTTGTAAGTCAGAACGGAATGACACTCTATTCTCACTGCCTAGCCCATGATAGTATCATTGTGACAATATGTGCCTATGTAAATTTATGATTGAATGATCATGCTTATTATAAACAAAAGGAATATATGAATATACTCTGAATTATTTTGTGTATTTATTTATTTTTGAATTAATATTAGGTACCTATTTAGCTAAAATACATACCAAGAAGCCAACAGCACTCTATTCTGTATCCTTTCTTATAAAGATTTCTAATAGAGCATTGGTGACTTCATGGAGGCACTTGCTACAAGTCGGTGCGACATATTGCACAAAAAGATTCAATAATTGGTACATTTACGTAAAGAGTCACTTACTTTTAGTTCAATACGAATGGCAATTTTCGTCTGAGACAGGCATGTGAGGGCATAGTTCTTCTAATCTGTTGGAATCCTGCCTTTGTAAAAACAAAATGCGCAATATAATCCTCCTGTGGAAACTGGAATCGATCACTCCTGTCGCGCAAACGGCGTCTCTTTATTTGTAAGACATATCATGCTCCTTTCTTCTTCCGCAATCCCCATCAAAAACGCACGGGATATGTATTATAGTTGTTTTTATGAAAACAATAAGGTTAATTGGGCCGGCAAAAAGATAAACAAACAATGACAGGCGATTTCAATCACAGATTATACACATAAATGTCTGTCTAAAACTACGTACCAATCTGTGTTAAACGGTTTATTAGAAAATGTAGTGCGTTTTTAGACGTATCATAATTCAATAGTACTTTTTAAATTGGTCGAATAGCTAGGTCTTGCACCAACTTCACATTGAAATATATCGATAGGTAAGGTAATGAAATCCTTGTGAACTAAGTTACGTGGTCGCGATTTATCGATAGAGGTAAATTTCAGTTCGCTTGTGTGGTTCTTAAGAATAGACTAGGAGGGCACGACAGAAATGGTAACGATAAGGTAAATGGATGAAATCGGGTTCATCGGATAGAGGATACTTCTCTGATGCCAAATAAGTCGGTCTGCCTGCGCCAATTGGTTGCGTTATCTAGATATGGCGCCTGAAAAACTGTTTATCGTGACCAAAAAAAAACGATAAGGTAAATGGCTGAGCTCGACGTAGAAAGTAAGTACTAGTTGTACTGATGTCAATTTAAAAAAAACTGACCAAATATTCGGTTGCGTTATCTAGATATGGCGGCTGAAAAACTGTTTATCGTGACCGAAAAAAAATGATAAGGTAAATGGCTGAGCTCAATGAATCATGGAAGTATTAGTGCATACTAGCTTAGTAATAAAAAAACTGACAAAAATTTTGGTTGCGTTTCGTAGTTATAAGCGATATACGTAATAATTATCAACATGGATAAATTTAGTGTTTTACGGTTTTGCGGAATTTACATTGTCAAAAATATGAAAATGTTATTAGTGCCACCCCCCTCCCTTTATATCCCCCGCTACCCCGCCTGCACTGAGTGGCATTCACGAGTCAACAGACATAGTATAAGATTATAACATTGTTGTGAAAGATATTTTGCACTAGTTACCTGCACGAGCCTACAGGCAAGTTCAGGCAACGCTTGCTCGCGCTGTTCACGAGTTGACAAAAGTGTTTTATTATAAATATGTCAGAATTAATGTACCAGATTAGTGAAAATAGTGTAAAAATGAAAAAGTTGTGTTGTTTAATGAGAACTCTTTAAAAAATCATCATCATCATCATCAGCCTATCCCACTGCTGACCCACCATTCACAAATGAGGGTAAAAGGGACTGGGCAATACTTCACCACGCATGCTCCACTGCGAATTGGTGGAGGTAGGCTAGTAGTCAACCTACTGGTGGAATTTTTCAAGCCGCCTAGAAGGCATCGTACTAGCTTAACGACTATCATAATTATGTGATAACCGGGACCAACGGCTTGACGTGCCTTCCGAAGCACAGAAACGCTCGATTTGAAATACCACTAGGCCCATCTAGGTACCAACCACGATGGTGGTAGCCGATCGATTAAGAACGGCTAATCATGCAATACCACGAGCGCATTAAAAAAAGTGTTACAAATTCGAGGTAATCGTATCTGAAGTACGCAAACATATAATTACCAAATAACTTAGATTTTTTTTTATACCACTAAGGTGGCAAACAAGCATACGGCCCGTCTGATGGTAACCAGTTACCGTAGCCTATGGACGCTTGCACCATCAGATTGTCATTGTAGTTATCATTTATCATGTTATAAACAGTTTACAGCAGTTAAAAGTACGTCCACTTAATTTCATAAATTTACTAAGAAAAACGCAGTACCAGATACACATAATTGATTACCAGATACACAGTTGAAGTAATTCTACTTAGAGTGCCTAATATACCAAGCACGCCTTAATATTTATATTATATAATATTCTTGATAAAAACAAAGATTATCAAGATGCACTAATAGAATTATATGACGATGAGCCATTGAAAAACAAAACATGAGAAAGAATTGAACAATTTGTTTTGTGACATGGATTATGATCCTGTGTCCCCTAGATGGGGCAGAGGGCGTCCACAGAAACTCTGAAAACTCTGAAGATTTACCGATCTTCTTCGCTTCGTCAAGCACAGTGCGTCACCAGGTTTCTGGGACGGCCACGCTTTCGTTTCCCCTGCGGATTCCAGTCCATTGCCTGCTTGGGTATATGGTCGGGGTCCCTTCGGAGAGTGTGGCCAATCCAGTTCCATTTGCGACGCTTGATCTGTTGGTCGATCGGTGTTTCGTGGCAGCGTTCTCGGAGCTCTACGTTCTAGATTTTCTCGGGCCAGTGGATAACGAGAATTTGGCGAAGGCATCGGTTGACAAAAACCTGGAGCTAGTGCGAGTTGGCCTTGGTTACCTTCCATGTTTCGCACCCGTACAGAAGAAGTACAGACTTCACATTGGACCCGAATATCTTGAGCTTAACTCTGGGTCAGCTTCCGAGACTGCCATAAGGGGCGCAAATTCGCGAAAGTTGCTCGGGCCTTGGCAATCTGATTATTTGCGACATGTATGGCTGCAAAACTATGTCAGTTCAGTCAACGAAGATCGCCATAAGGTGCTTTAAACAAACCTAATAAAGAAAATGAGACATTTTACAAAAGTCTTATGAATTTCGATGCTTCTTCAATGCCACCTTCAAAAGTAGAATTGAATCAGCATATTACGCGCAAGATATGTATCGAACATATGGAGCAATGCCTGTTGATAAACTTCCATTAGTCTTTCGCCAGTCAATAAATTAAAGGAAATTGTTGATTCTATAATAATTGTAAAACTATCGACACGTTACAATAAAAATCTAAATTCATAAATATAATGGTCCGAATACAATTTTTGCAACTAACTTTAATGTCTTAAATAACTAACTAATATATTGATTTCAAAATTCCAAACAGCAGTTATTTTTTGCGTACGGTAGATAGAAAATAATTTTTGGCGTGTTGCCGCCAACAACATCACTATAGGTTCATGCCTACCAGACAATTAAGCATTTATTTCATATAATACTCAAACTATAAAAAAAGATTAATATAACCGCTCACTGCTGGCGGGGCGGCGGGAGGTATAAAGGGAGGGCGCCCCCCTCCCTCACTGATATCATTTTCATATTTTTGACAACGCAAATTCCGAGAAAACCGTAAAACACTCAAATTATCCATAGTGATAACTGTTACGTAGATCGCTTATAACTACGAAACGCAACCAAAATTTTTGTCAGTTTTTTTATTACTAAGCTAGTATGCACTAATACTTCCATGATTCATCGAGCTCAGCCATTTACCTTATCATTTTTTTTCGGTCACGATAAACAGTTTTTCAGCCGCCATATCTAGATAACGCAACCGAATATTTGGTCAGTTTTTTTTAAATTGACATCAGTACAACTAGTACTTACTTTCTACGTCGAGTTCAGCCATTTACCTTATCGTTTTTTTTTGGTCACGATAAACAGTTTTTCAGGCGCCATATCTAGACAACGCAACCACTTGGTGCAGGCAGACCGACTTATATGGCATCAGGGAGGTATCCTCTATCCGATGAACCAGTGTTCACCCATTTACCTTATCGTTACCATTTTTGTCGTCACCTCCTAGTATAGAACCTGATTTCTAAAAAAATGCGTAATCGCCCTACTGGTATTACTTAATTTTGTGAATGGAAAATACAAAAATAATATGGTGAAATTTTAGTAGGTATTGAACACAATTTCCACCTAGTGCGCGTTACGAAAGTATTCACGTATTTCCGCAGCATATTTCAATGTTCTGGTGACGTCTACCAGCTGAAGTTCAAGGTCAACTACTTGTTAACGTTATCCAGCAATGTGGAGTATTTAGGATATCCTTACGACAAAATTATGAAAAAAAAAAGGTTCTTTTTTTTACATGGATGTGTTCTATTAGTGATTCTGATCCCAGGGAAAAAAAATAGCCAAGAAATTCAAAATCACCCGGTATATACAACATTAAATTTGATTTCTTCTAAACATTCATAAAAATAATTTCTAACAAAGAAATTGTGTTATGCTTATCTACTTCGAACCTTTTTTATTTTGCAAAAAAAGCAGTGCAAGCTATTGATGAGTTCTCGAGCTTCCCTCAGAGATAAGTTTAAACATATAGGTATCCTCACAGTAGCATCGCAGTATATTTATGCAAACATATTATTTGTACATCAGAATTAATGCCCTCTTTTAGTACTAGAAATAAACATAAACTTGTGACCTCTGCTTATAGACTCCAAAAAGTGCAAGGTTCATTTTTAGGACTGAGTGTACAATTTTATAATAAGATGCCTACAGAAATTTTAAAACTGTCACAAAAGTTTTATGAACATATTAATGCCGCTTTAGTACAGAAGGCTTACAACCATATTAACCCTCCGCTAGTTACTGTTCCATATAAATTTTAACTCTAGCAGGTCTTTCTTGTCTGGTCGTGCGCGCAACCAGTTAACAAATATTTAAATGATAAAAATGCTTGGGTGTAGTGCTCACTCTTGCAGGAAACATCTGATGTCATAAATTTAAGTTTGTTTTTGAAAAGAGTAATTGCTGAGTTTATTGCCAGCTCAGCAAAAACAACCATCCGAACCGTGCATTAGAGTGAGTTTGACTATTTATAAGAGCCTGTGAAGGCCTATTTGAATGAATAAATTATTTCATTTCATTAAACAATGAAGTCTTACATGTTTGTTTATGTGTTTTCAATTATCTGTCCTCCACTTTATATAATTAACTCAGCATAGCTATAGCAAACTACTTGGGAAAATTATATTTCACATTATAAATTATCAAGAAGGGTCTCAATACAAGTATTTACCAATTATTTACATCGGGTAAACAGTTATTTAAACCACGGAAAGATCAAATGAAAGGTCGTACTATGACATTGGTTACAGGTTGGTTTCCTTGGTGTATGTTTGAAGACAGTTTAGAATATAAGAATAACAATAAAGGAAATAAATAAACTTATTATTAATTCATACAGAATGTATTGACTTTGTCCTCGTTCTACACGGTATACTAGTTATTTAGTGTACTGTGAAGCTATTACAATTGAAATATGGGGATATGTGAAACAGTAAATAATAGAGTGTAACCCTTTAGGTTTGGCATAAAATGAAGGCAGAATAATAAAAAGGTAGGTACTTACCGTCTTTCCTAACCACAGCACATCCAGGTACACAACAAGAGTTTTGTGACATGGTTGAAGTTCACTGTTCACTATTTGCAATTTCAGGTCCAATCTCTAAAGAGTGCCTATGCGTAGAGTTCACAGTAACTTCACAAGTTCTTGATGATGTTTACAATACGGCGTCACACTGAGGAGGATACACAACTCAACTCAACTCAAGCGTACGAACGAATTGTAACGTGGCACAGCTACACGGAGGAACGGCAGCTCAACTCAACGTGGAAAGCGGATGCACTTGCGAAACAACTAGAACTTTATTTGCAAAAGGAAAATAACTGTGCACGTGCAGAATGTTACACTCTCACGCACGCAGTCAGCCATTTGCAATTCAAGTGTGCCCATACCAATACAACATTTTGCACATTTTATATACCAAAATATAACTTCTGCATTATTCTACTGATTATAAAACCTCTTTATGCTCTAATTTATACATTCTGTCGTTTTTCTATATTTACTATAAGAATAACATGTGATTATAATTTTATTTCTGGATTATATTTTTTTAATTCTAAAGGAAACTCCCAGCATAAGAATAATATATTTTACCATGGCAACACCATAATTTTATCACATTTTTGTTCCTTAGCGTTATGTTAGATGGCGCTGTTTTCAATAAAAAAAATGGAATTTTGCTTTTGTTCCTACTTGCCATAGCATGGGTACGATAGCTGCCTGGCTTCAGGTTGTGAACAGTGTTGCCAACGTAGGCGATTTATCGCCATTTAGGCTACTCAGGACGAAAATTGGCGACGATAAATTCGGGATGGCGACTGGTCGCCTTTTAGGCTACCTCAACGACAAGGTAATAATATAAGCCAAATCACAATTTATGAGCTAAATCGTAAGAAATATAGCTGTCCCCCGCGGTTTCACCCGCGTTCCCAGGATAAAAAGTAGCCTATGTCCTTCTCCATGCTTATAGGCTATCTGCATAGCAGGTTTCAAGTTCAATGATTATCCGTTGAGAAGTTGAGGCGTAAAGGCGTAACAAACAAACATGTTTATTTCGCCTGTGATTTAGCCCAAAGTGTATTTGCGTGAGCTTGCCACCACTACTACCTATCTGTGCTCACCACTCGTGCCTCATACTGTATCTGCTACATGCAGTGAAAATCGCGCACGGGTGCTCACGCGAGTGTATTTTTCTCCAAATGCCACGTATGTATGTATACTGATTTGAAGAAACTAACAAGCCCACATTCGGCGCCGGAACACGCCTAACGTAGCGGACACTATTCTTTATTGTATTTTTAAGCTACATTTGGTTCAGTAAAAAATGAAGAGGTGGAGCAGATCTTGCAGGGTGGATCTTGCACTTGTTTAGTCATAAAGATTCAGCTCCTAGCATTCTGACAAGCAATTAGAAGTAAATTTTGATAACTTTTAGCAACTTGTGATAAATAATTTTGTTTTTTAATCTAAGTTTTAGGATAATTTATTTTCAAAACATTAAACATAAATTAAACATTAACATATTTAAATCTAACTACTAAAACTCTAACTAGTAAAAAATTAAATCTAATATTAATAATTTTGTTTGTATTGTGACATAGAAGCAGAATATCGAAAAAATGTCTTGAAAAAATTTCATATCTACGAAAACACAATATTTTTAATGCCCTTTTTAGTTTCTTCAATATTCAGCTCATGGTTCCTTTCAGCGTTTTTTTTCTCAGACCTGTAGTCCAGAATTTGCCCATACTGGCTACAAGAAAAATCATCCTGTATATAAATTAATTAATAACTAATTAATTAGTGTTCGGAACCTCGTTATTTTCGTGGCAACCGTGGTTTAAAAATTCATGTAGGAAAGGTGCACAAACCTATTCCAAACCTAATCCATCAAACCGGCTCCACAAATTCAGACGCATATATTTCGGCTCCAAATTCTTCTTCAACTGACCTCCCGTTTTGGCAACTAATTTGTTCGCTAAAAAATAATGTTCCGGTATTAAAGCGAATCCCACGCGGAGCACGTATCTGCGTGGCTTCAGCTTTAAGTGTATGTATAGACAAAATTCTCAGTATAAATTCACTAAGTGCTTGGGAAGACCTGCTTACTTTTTCGTACAGAGTGCTGCATGTCCCTAGTCGCCAAAAAAATGAGATTTCTCTCACACAACAAATTAAAAATAACTGCTCAATATTAGACTCAATTGATAATATTATTCCCAATTTTCCCAAAATTCAAAAAAAATATAATCAGGCAAACACTATCAGGAAAATCGAAACTAAAGCGAACGATGGCGATTTTAAGGGGGCAGCACATCTGCTATTTTCGAGTGATGTTGTCGCTTCAGACACACCTGAAACCCTGTCTGCTTTAGAATCAAAACATCCTTCTCCGCTTTCAAATATAAACCTCCCGGATCCCCCATCTTTAGACCAAAATTGTCTAAATTGTAACGCCCAAGATCTTTTGAGTGTCATTATGTCATTTAAACCTGGTTCTGCTGGCGACCTCGACGGTTTTACACCACAGCATTACAAAGATCTTGTCTGTGGTGCCGCCGGAGACGCTGGTACCAAATTATTATCAAAATTAACCTCTCTTATAAATTTAATGTTGGCAGGAAAGGTGCCAAGCCCATTCACTGAGATCATTTATGGGGCCAACCTTTGCGCGCTATCCAAAAAAGATGGTGGAGTAAGACCCATCGCTGTGGGTAATACTATCCGTCGTATGGCCTCCAAAATTTGTTGTCGTCACATTCTCCCGAAACTTTCAGAAATATTTCAGCCCATTCAACTCGGTTTTGGCTCAAAGGGAGGTTGTGAGGCAGCTGTTCATGCGGCTCGGACCTTTCTTTTAAATAACGGAGGTGAAGTGCTGCTTAAAGTTGACATAAAAAATGCATTTAACTCTGTCGATAGGGGTGCTTTATTGACCCAAATTCGGGATATCTGTCCTGACATATATCCTTACCTTTGGCAATGCTATGGGCATCCATCAAAACTTTTTTTCAGAGAACACCCACTTATTTCCGCCATGGGTTGTCAACAGGGCGACCCTCTCGGTCCAGCTATCTTCAGTTTGGCCATTCATCCAATTATTTCCGGGTTACAATCTAAATTTAATGTATGGTATCTAGACGACGGTACGCTGGGGGGTGATGCGGCTTCCGTTCTCAGTGATTTTAAAACATTGACAGAAAATTTTAAAAAGATTGGCCTAGAATTCAATAGCTCCAAATGTGAGCTCCTTATTTTAGATTCTTTCCCAGAATCTGAAAAACCAGAATTAATTCAAAATTTTAATATTTTGGCTCCCAATATTAAGTTACTGTCAAAGGAGTCGCTTCATCTTCTTGGAGCCCCAGTCTTAGACGAATCCATTCCTAGTTTCTTTGAGAAAAAGATTCAAAATTTTAATGACTCTTCAAATAGACTTTATGAAATTAATGCTCATTATGCATTTTTTATTGTTCGACTCTGCCTTTTCGTGCCGAAGTTTACCTATTTGCTCCGCAGTACGCACTTATTTAAATTCCATCACATATTAGATACTTTGGATAATATGATCAAAACGTCTCTTTCCAAAATTCTAAATTGCAGTTTTTATGAAAACAAAGTGTGGTCTCAGGCCACCCTACCCGTGTGTTATGGTGGCCTAGGAGTGCGGAAAATTTCAAGCATATCAGTACCGGCGTTTCTATCCTCGGTATACAGTGTGAGCAACCTCGTCAGTTCTGTTTTGGACCCTTCTATTGGATCTGTTGAGGTTTCTTACCTGTCCGATGCTAGAGACGCCTGGCAGGCAGCTTGTCCAGGCACAAATATTCCGTCCTTGAGTCACTCTCAGAGAGCGTGGGACAAGCCTCTTTGTGAAAAAACCTGGCAAAATTTATTTACTAACTTTTCTATAGATACAGACCGCGCGCGCTTGTTAGCTGTCTCTCAGAGTGACTCAGGTCACTGGCTACAAGCTATTCCATCAACAAATACTGGAACAATGTTAGACCGTATAACATTAAGTCTGTGTATTTGTCTTCGTCTTGGTTGCAGGACCAATCAACCTCATCGCTGCCGCTGCGGAGATCTCGTCAACGAGCTCGGCCACCATGGGCTTTCGTGATCTCTAAGTGCTGGTCGAATATCACGACACTCGGCGATTAATGACATTATCCGCAGGGCTCTTGTTGTCGCTAACGTGCCTTCCGTACTGGAACCAGTCGGTATTGCGCGGGGCGATGGCAAAAGACCGGATGGTATGTCTTTGATCCCTTGGAGTGTCGGCAAGTCGCTGGTGTGGGATGCCACATGTGTCGATACACTCGCGCCATCTCACTTACCGGCGACTTGTAAAGCTGCAGGGGCAGCTGCGGCCAGTGCGGAAAATTCAAAATTCAAAAAATATGCATCGATTGGAACCAACTATATTTTTGTACCTTTTGCGGTCGAGACCATGGGACCGTGGGGGTCCGAAGCTCGCCGTTTTGCTCGCACCTTGTCATCAAAATTGATCGAGACCTCCGGAGACCAGCGGGCGGGGAGCTTTTTCCGCCAACGCGTCAGCTTGGCTATCCAAAGAGGAAACGCTGCCAGCCTTCTGGGAACCCTGCCGTTAATCGGAAGCAGCGGCAGGCTTGAGGAAATTTTCTATATATAGATTGTATTTTGTACATATTTGTTGTAAATAAATAAAATTATAATTTTAGCTATTAATAACAACATCTTAATTAGCTTTATTGTGGCTTTTGGGCTACTTTAGGCTATCTGCTCTGAAATTCGGCTATTTTAGGCTACTGAAGCTGTGAAAAAGGGCGACATTAGGCCCAGTGCTGTTGGCAACACTGGTTGTGAACACTGTCGCTCGTTCGCTGGTATTGATATTCTGTTAGATTCGTTGTTTGTCCTATTCAAATTTTGTTTTGTGAAGGAAGAACAGGAATAGCTGTGTGAATATGGAGAAATTACAGTGCTCAGTTTGTGGTGAAAATGCAATTTGTATCAATAAATTACGTGCAAACCCTTTTAGCCAGTTTTCGTTTCTTGACAAAACCAAAATAATATCTTTCAGTAGACCAACACCAGAGCTTTCTTTAACTCAAAAGAAAGGTAATATTGTTAGATACTTTAACTCTAAATATTATGAAAATTACACCTGGCTAACTGGGTGCTGCCATTCGAAACTATTATTTTGCTATCCTTGTATTTTGTTCTCTAATACGAAATGTGTGTGGAATGATACGGGTTACGGTGACCTAAACAATTTCACGAATCTGGCCAAAAAACATGATCAGTCTGAGAAGCATATTCAGGCGTGTATGGCCATGATTTCTTTTGGTCAGAGTCGTATTGAAATGGGTTTAAGCGTACAATTAAAAGGAGACATTGAGCGTCATAACGCAAAAGTCGACCGTAATAGAAATGTTTTTTACCGGTTAATTGATGTTACTTGTTTCTTGGCTAAACAGGAGCTGCCTTTTAGAGCTCATGATGAAACGGAATCACCTTTAAATAAAGGGAATTTCGTGGAAATGATAGAATTATTAGCTAAATATGATGGTGTTCTTGAAAACCATTTTCAAACTTCATCGAATGCTTTCACTGGTCTTTCAAATAGAATACAAAACGAGCTCATTTCGTCAATTGCTTCAGTTATTAAAAAAACTATTAAGATGCAAATTAGTAAAACTGATTTTGTAGCGGTTATGATAGATGAAACTCCAGACGTTAGAGGAAATGAGCAACTGGTATTAATTTTACGTTATTTTGATAATAATGAAATAGTGGATAGATTTCTTAGTTTCATAGATGTTAGCTCCGTAGATGTTAGCTCCGACCAATCAGCTCAGTTGCTCAGTAAAATTGTTTTAGAGACTTTAGAAAATTACAATTGTTGTTCCAAATTAGTTGCTCAAACATATGACGGTGCAAATGTCATCTCGTCTTGTGAAAACAGAGTCCAAGAAATTGTTCAAAAGCAATGTCCACACGCATTATATGTCTGGTGCTCTGCTCATATTTCTAATTTAGTTCTGTTGAAATCTTGTGAAAGGTTTAGTGAAACTAAACAATTTTTTTGTGTCATAAAATCATTATGCAACTTTTTTAACAGCAGTTCAAAAAGATTAGCATTTTACAATGAGTATACTAATGCAAACAATATTTCTCACGTTGCACCCACTTGTTGGACTTATAATTCCCAAACAGTCAATTTTATTTTGCAAGAAGTTGATCATTTGACACAAGTTTTTGATTATATTGTAAATGATTCCGAATCCTGGGATGGGGAAACATTGTCTCAAGCCACTACATTTTTATTCACTCTCAAAGACTTTGAATTTATTTTTTTACTGAAAGTATTCAGTGAAATTATTGAAAAATCTGATTTGCTATATAATTCTTTGCAAAAACAAACCTATGATATTAACTCTTGCGTGAGACAAATCAATAGTTTTGAAAAATTTCTAGTCAAATATATTGATGATTTTAATTGCATATTTGAACATGCAAAGAGTAAGTGCGGCCAGCCCAAACGCAAACGTAATATTGATGATATGAATACTCATTATAAACACATTTTGAGAGCTATTATTGACAAAATTGTAATAGAGTCACAGAATAGATATAGCAATATTAAAAAACTTATCTTTTTACAGTTGCTTTCCAAAGAAAATTACAAAAAATATGCTACAGGTTTTCCTGATCATTTTTTTAATGATTTTAAAGAATGTTATAGCTCATTCAATTTTAATTTCGACCGTATGCGTAGTGAGCTTAAATGTATTTACGGAAGTGACGAATTCAGAGACTTTAATCCTTTACAAACAATAGATTGTTTATCCAACAATATGTATCAACTTTTTCCTGAAGTAATTCGTTTAGCTAAATTAATAGTTACAATACCAGTTACTAGTTCATCTGGTGAAAGATCATTTTCATCTCTAAAACGTATTCACACATATTTACGGAACACACAAGGTCAGAAGCGTCTTACTGATCTTTCATTAATTTCAATAGAAAAAGAGCTTTTGTTAAGTTTGAAACGGTCAGGAACTTTTTACAAAGACGTTCTCGATATATATCTTCAAAAAGACAGACGTGATGATCTTATTTATAAAATTGATTAATTTTTTTTTAAAGATTATTTTAATAAGTACTTTTATTATATTATCTTGTGATCAGTCATCATGAAGATTAGGACTAAGCCGACCACGGGTAGGTTAGCAACAGGTAAAGCGCCCAGTGAAAGTAAACCTTTCTTTTATTTACGTGGTTGATCAAAAATATCGCGTATATTTTTCAGCCAAACGCGACGTAGGTATACTTTCAGGATTAGTAAGCTGTCGTACTTCAGTTGGTTCGGGGTGCTTTTTCCAATCGGCATTTATAGTTGGTTTGATTGTTTATTTCTTCCTTACGTTACGTTATTGACAAGTTAAGGATGTCATGGATCTCTGTTGTTCTGAAAAACCTTGCGTAATCTTGGTGTAATCTTGCGCCCTTTTTTAGTGTTTGTATTTTTGCGTTTTATAGATGAGGAAGTTGTTGTCTATTGGTTTCGAGTTTCTACTCAGGAGCTAGTGACCCAGAGAGCTTCTTCCAGGTAAATCTGTGGTCTAAATGCATAGGTACCCAAGTACTTCACGGTGTCGTGATGAGGAAGTTGAGTACTGTTCAAAGTAACTGTTAGACAGTTTCCCTTGCTAAGGGCAAAGGTTACATGCACTTCTCTAGCTAGTCATTCTTCTATTTAATTTAAGTTGTTTGGTTCATTGAGCTGGGCAATCATTCGTAAGCAAGCAATGCCGTGTCATTTCCGAAAGTCGCGACTGTAAATCTCCGCGTTTTGTGGCAAGTCGAATGTGTACAAAATGTACAAAACAGGTCCAAGCCCAGAGCCTTGTGGTACTTCTGCAGGTTTCTTGAAAACCTGACATTCAGTTGTTTTCTCTTATTTGCAATATTCTATTGGTTAAGTATATACTTTATTTTTTTGCATGTTGAACAGGCACACAGCACATACAGCGTTTTATATAGGTAGTAGTTTAAATGCCGGTACAAAAAAAAGGCTTTATTTATAGCCACTACAGATACCAAAAAAATTACATTTCTAATACATTATTTATTAGTGTTTCAATAACTATCTTTCATTTTTGAAATTTTTGGGGTGGTAAATCCTACATCCTACATCACCTTGAAGTGTCAAAAAGAGATAATTATCTGCAGTTATCAATAAATGAAACAAGCACTTCACCAGTATGTATTACACTTTTATTAAAACATATTAAAAGCTCTATAGTGTCCCCTGTGTTATAACCTACATGTAATTAATCAAAATAAAATATTCACCACTATATTTCACTTATCCTATGTTCCAAACCCATGGTTCATATCTTTATCACAGTATAAACATCCCAAATCTTATGATAATAACATCAAAACTACATCTACACTTAAATAATATTAGAATACAAGCTAACAAAATATGATTATAATTTCCCCGTCATTTATTAATGGGAGTTGTGGAAAAGATCCAATTATTATTTTCATTCAGTCAAATCGTATTACGAAATATAATATTTCGAAAGTATTCAATGCACAGTGGGCCACAGCGCATCAATAAAACATAATATTTGATTATTTAAATTAGGTACTTCAGAAATGTTTGGTATACTTTTAACTCTCGTAGTCCACTATTGTGACTTCATTATCACAACCATTATATACAAACAATTAACGTAAAAATAAACACAATTACTTAAAAATACATTTTTGATGAGCAATGAAACAAAAGTTCAGAAATAAGGTCTACCATCAACTTTTATAGCAATTCAACTTTACCCAAATGTCACTGCTTTCCATACATTCTAATTTCTGACATACTTTTATACAAAAAGATTTGAATTGCAATAAGAGTTGATACCCAGATGAGCTAAAATAATAAACTTACATGAAAAAATGTTTTGTTGTGCAAGTACAAATTTTGTATAAAATATTATTGTTTTATTAAAATATGCCTAGTAGTAAGACACTTTCAAAAACAATTAAATCAGTGAAGAGACAGAGAACAGACTAGAAAATATTAACTTACAGACTAAATAACTGAGTTTTTCCTGAGTTGAAATGATGTAATGTTAACTACAATATACATATATTTTTAAGAATATTTTAACTTAATAAATATTGTGTTAAAATGACAAAAATAAGATTTAGTAATGTCATGCAGCAGTTTTCTTAATGTTTTATTTTGGTATATTTCATATTTAACAGTTAGAATCTAAACGAAATATAGGCATTACAGATTTTATGTGTTTATCTTTTAGTTTTTTTTTTTCATACAGACAATGTCTTATTTTAGAGTGCAAGGAGAATTTATTAATACTGTTAAGTTATTCAAGTGCAGTTTATTAATATTTTGCATATACGCTGTGTATATGCAAAATATTAATAATATGCAAAATGTGCTACTTTTATACTTGTTAAATAATTACTATGTATGTATGTACTTTTATATTAAATACTGGAAGCTGCATGAAAACAAATATGTAGAATTACTTATTTAAATGGTGTTCTGATTGATATGTTAGTCATTCTCAAGCCAAACCTTAGAAATAAGTTTGAACTTGATTGTCGCTTACTGCCTCGTGCTACGTACAGAAGGTGCACTCGCATCCTCCCACCGATCCGACTTTATTTACCCCGCCCAGCTTATAAAAGACACTTTATTTGTTTTAAGTGTATGTTAGTATTGTAGCAACTATTGACCAATTACTGAAACAGCACATTTAGAAGCGTCTTAAATCCTTGGGCTCCTACCCAATATAATTGAACTGTTAAATGTCTACTTAATCACATCTTAAATGTGAGTGGCGTTTCGGTATTTGGCCATCAAAATGGGAGTTACTTTCGCGGTATTTAGTTACTTGTCTTCATCGACACGACAAAAAGTATTTCTAATTCACATATATAAAATAGTACAGTATAAAGTGCTTATTACACCTTCCTATTTTTAGGATCCTAAGTAGGATCCTAACTGGGATCGCTCTGACTAGGAAGCAGAAGCTGTTCTAATTGCGATTACACCTTCCTATTTCCTAGTTAGGATCCTAAAAATAGGACGGTGTAATTGTTACTTTAGGCATGAGTCGTGAGCACAGATAGGCAGTAGTGGGGGTAACCCAAATGACACGCAAGATTCCAATAGACGAGGATCATCGACTGACGAACCAATCATGTGCAGCTCGGCGCTCCCCCTTCTTCAATCCGCCAAACAGACTGAAAAATAAACTACTGCGCAGTTGTCAATTTGTGCTCACGACTGATGCCGGTTACTATACCGTGTACACTGCACATACACACATACCTATGCATAGGGAGTAGGTGATCATTAATTTGTAAACAATGTGTAACAGAAAGGTTATATATATCCTAAAGGGTTAAAGATTACTTCAGGTACATAGACTCTTAAAAAGTTTCAGCTCAAATTTTTTGGATCCATAAGATTATTGTATTGAAATCATAACCAAAGTGTCACCGCACTAGGAGGGTATTCTCATGTCTCTAAAATGTCGATATAGGGTGTAAAACATCTTTATTTCGATATAACTCTTTCTGTTACACATTGTATAGAAGAGCTTGGTAGGACATACTAATGTGTATATCAGTGTTGAAAGTCACTTTGCTCTTCATACAGATTAGGAGGCGTTTGTTTGATACATGTGTAAGGGTGGGTGGTGGGCACAGATCTAAATAGATACCGCAAGTGCCTCCATCCGTATGTAAACAAAGTGTGTAACTTTTTATGTACCTACCATAATGTCACAAGATTGATTTAGTTAGACTGGCATTCGATTTTTATCGTGAAAATGAAGCTATCCTATTTGTCAGCTAAACACATCCCTCGTTACACATATCTGGTGGACATGCACCCTTATGCGAGTTCCCTGTCCGCGCGAAACAGATTCAAAATATTCGGCCCCATTTTTGCACAGTTTTTGACACGCGAAGTACATACACTCGCGGCATCTATTTAGATGTGTATCTGTGATGGTGGGTGTGGGCAGTGTTAGTCGTATCGCTCCTCTGCCTCTGTGGCGGTCTCTGCGGGCGGTAATGATCGGCAGCGGGGCGCGGCGGCCACACTGCCTCCACTAGACTCCGAAGTGGGCGGGGAACTTGCACGAGGTATCTCACCGCTGCTTCCACCTATACATCAAATAGGTACCATGACTTATACAGGTGGATAACAAAAGGACCATCTTCGAAATCGAAAAAAAAAAAACCGCCGTTTCATACAATGCTGGTTAATGTCTCCTCGGCTAAAATGTATGAAACAGCCGTTTTTATATTTGCGTAAAAGTTGTTCGTATTTATGAGACTACGTGGTTTCATTTATTGTTGTATCCACCTGTGTAGTCCCGTTTTTTTTTTGTATCAAATCTGTATTAATTTAAATAACTTACCACTAGCAGGGTTAAGTCTGTTGCCTTCCAGAGGCAGTGGTCGTTGTTTCTTGGCCGCGGGATCCTCGCGAGTATCTTCCACCTGTGCTGGACATTCCAGGTGCACTAAGTGGAACACCTGGACAAAAACATTCATTATACACTGGATATGAAGTACCTATCTTTGTCAGATGTACTTGGTAGCCAGTTCTTTACTAGGCTTTTTATGCTTACCACCTTCGGCAACAAGCCTTTTCGTGATTTAAAGAAAACTTACCTCATTGACAGAATTGTTAGTGCCAACTATTCGTATGATGGAGACTGGTCGCGGCGAGAAGTAAATCACTTGCCAAGACCTGCAACATCACAATTAACTTCATATTTTAATAAAACTATATTGTTTTCCTAGATTAAGATGAATGTGCATGAATGATACATATTTTAGAATCAATATGTTAGATTACCGATATTATAATCGCGAAGACCTGCAACTATCACAAATGCCTACATATTTTAGTAAAACTATTTTATTTGTTCTCCTAGATTAATGTGCAGGAATGCGCTGATGACTGACATATTTTGTGATTAATTTTATATTTATTTCATACTTCAAATACACGGCATGAAAATATTTTGTATTTCGTATTTTAACCACGTGCGAGAAAGTATTTTGTAATTTAAACAAGTTCAATTATGTATTTTGCTCAGCCCTGTTTGAAGATATGTGATTCGTGTGAAGTATCATGTATGGCGGCGATATCTTTCCTTTACGTGGGAAATTTATATACACTGTTGTATTAGCAGCCGCTTAGGGGAGGGTCGCTCCAGTAAAAGTAACGTCAAACTCGCGCCTTTAATTGCAGGCCGCTGTATTAGGCCCGGTAGCCGAGTCGCATGATAAACTAATCATTCGATGTGTACTGTACCGATTCTCAAACCGTTCTGGCATGGTTGCAAGCCTTTAAACCATTTGTAGCACACCGGGTGGCTGATATTGAAGAATATACACCGGTAATATAGATTAGTGCCCTGTAAACAAAACGTAGCCGATGATGCCACCCGGCAAATATCGCCGGAATTTAAGTTGCAACAAAAATGGTTTAATGGTCCGGCATTCTTATAAGATTCTGAATGTAAATGTACTTCGGCGAGGAAGATCAAACGCAGCAAGAGAGCTTCGCCACTGAGCTGAGTGAACTTGGCGGAGAAAAGTCCGGGTGAGCAGTCGTCTATGGCAGCGCGTCCTAGCCACGCCTTTGGTCCTTCACCGGGCCCACACCTGTGTCTGACTGTATGTGGACTGGGTGCACTGTGTACCGCCTGCTCCACCATGGCGGTGTAGACAGTCACGAACGTGGTGCGCTTCGACCTAGCACTATCATCAATCGCTGCCAGTTGTACCGCTGGCCAGCCCACACCCCTCAAGTCGCCACCACCAGCGCCCATCCAACAACGTGGGCCTTGACTACTTTGGCCCGCCAGCGCCACAACCGCTATTCACCTGTATTCACTCGAGCAGTGCACCACCTAGGCCGAAACTGCCATCCACTACTTCTAGCGCGCCATTAATGGGCGGCGCGTGGGAACAACTCGTACGCATCGTTAATACGCGCTCATAAGTGCCTTATTAGGTCCTAAATAGAATAAACGATTTTTGAATTTGAGCGCTATCCAACGGACGATTTGCTACAAGCTACTATGTAAGTCGAACACACTGTTAACTGCTGACCGGTCTCAAACACGAGTCGGCGACATATCAAACAAACTGCCCCGCAACGTCTGGCCGCAGGAACTTGTCACAAGAGTATTCCCCTGCAAAGACGGCGTCGTGAAGTGTGCTGACGCGACGTCTAATCGCGCACAGGTGTGATGCAACGCCCCGTCAAGAAATTTGTCCTGCCTGTACAGTCGCTCACACAGTGTCGACAGAATACTCCGAACTATACGGAGGATATAGACGAATAATGAACATTATGAAAAGTGGACGGTTATTTAATCCTCTTTGTCCTTTGTGTTCATATCGTGAGAAGTGGTTAATTAATCCGGTTATCAATATTTTGTGCTGTGTGTTATAAAGTAGTCAAGAGCGAGAATCCACTGATTTAAAAAAATTGGTCTTTTCCTAGTTTGAGAGTCGGAGGTTGTAAACTTTTAAGGCCTACAAAATTTTGATACCTTCCCCTAAGTTCATATTTCTTTAATGATTATAAATTGTTATTTTAATATATTCAGGAATAAACATATGTACTATGACGCTACTGTAAGATGCTAGAGTTGTGACAGGGCATTATGACATCATTGTGTACCTTTTTGTACTATTGCCCCCTATTGTATTTGCTAAATAACATGTATTATTATGTGTATCTTTAGCGTACATTAAGTTTTATTTGATTATATTGTATTGTATTAGTTAATAATCTGTGATACAGTTTTCTAAATATAGTCATTTATGTGATTGAAAGGTAATCTCTATCGAGCAATAAAGATTTTTTACTTTTAAAGGTTGTTCTTATTTAGTAGTTAGTAAAATAAGTTCAATTAAGTTTCTGCTCTGAATACGTTTTCCATTACCATTCATCCAAAGGCGTGAAAATTTGGTGATTTTTTATGCGCATGCGCAGGCATTAGCAGCCTAATAAAATACATATATGCAAACATCGTTCATCCCAAAGAAGCGCAATGACGCATTTTGTTTGAAATCTATTCCGGCATTTCCCCACCACCGACAATGCGCTCTGATTGGCTAAGTTAAGACCACGCTTAACATTTAGATGCAGTGATTGGTTCTTACTGCTCAATATCAGTGCTATATTGCTAACATCGGTATTACTAAACTAAAGCGATTTCCTCGATGGATTTCGCGCTCAAAAACATTAATCATATCTCTTTTTGCATTAGCTAGTAGATATTATAAAGATATCCTACTAATATGTTACCAAAATGGTCCCTGCGTGTGGAATGGCTCCCCGCCGTGTTTTCCCAAGGGAGTACAGCATGGAGTTCTTCAAGGGCCGCCCGAGTTATACCCCTGGTTTTGCAAGCGTCCATAGGCTACGGTAACCGTTTACCATCACACGGGCCGTAACTTTATTTGCTACCTTAGTAGTATAAAAATAATCTAAAATTATGGTTAAAAAAACTAAAAAACACGCTTTAATCCTTTGGATAGCGGTTAAAAAAATTAAAACTATTGTTTTTATAGGACGCGCGTCCTTCGCGAGAACAAACGGGTTAAAAATCCCTGTACTAAGAAGTTCTTAAATTATTGTATAGTAATCGGTCCTTGGTTAAGTGTGCAAAGTTTCTGTTTAATCTGACGTTTTGATGTCGATGATAATAACGTTTTCTCCCCTCCGGGCGGAAAGCGTCAACTTTCGTCCCGCTGCGCTAAACGAAAATGCTGCTTTCCGCCTCCGTCGAGCAGAAAAATAGTATACACACCTTGGGCAGGCAATAAGAAAGCCTCAGATCGACATTTCTTACTTTCCTGCCCTAGGTGAGTAATATACTATTTAAGACACACAGTTAATTAGATAAATACAGGTGAAGCTAATAAAAGCATGTAAAAAACCATTGCATATGAAAGTACGGTATTTAGAGAGTATATTTGAGTATACCTGCAAGCGTCTCTCGTGCGATCACAAGCCATCTCCCAGTCCCAGTAGTTGAGGCTGGTCTCGACGTAGTAGGAATAGTGCCGGTAGTCGCAGTCCCAGAGCAGCAGGCGCAGCGAGGAGAGCAGGTAGGGCTGCGCCAGCTGCACCACGATGGCGCCCGAGCCCAGCTGGTGGCACGTGTAGCCCTGGTCCCAGTCGTAGTGCTCCGTGTCGCCGTTCAGGAGGGCGTTGCGGGAACGACTGTACATAACACAAACAAACATACTTATTGAATCTGGTCAACATTCTATTGCCCGTACAAAAACAACAAAGAAAGTAAAAAATGTGACCTTAGACATAAAGTATAAAGTTTATTTTCATTTAACACTTATTATTGGGCCTCGATTTAAGATTGATGATCGTGGTATACAGTATTACCCAACTGATAAGGCGCGTCGTGAATCTTCGTTCGCACAGAAACGAAAGAATGCTTAAAACTTACAATCAACCTTAGATCACTATTATAAGCTTCATAATACACTGCAACTGTTAGTTCCGTCTCACTCCCA
Source organism: Polyploca ridens (assembly GCA_951394255.1). NCBI lineage: Eukaryota > Metazoa > Arthropoda > Insecta > Lepidoptera > Drepanidae > Polyploca > Polyploca ridens. The sequence goes on along the minus strand of OX596247.1, from coordinate 707,755 downwards.
AGTCACGCCCCTCCGCACGGCGCGCGCTAACATGGCGGCAGCTGCCGACCAATAGCCGAAGTTTCCCGCGCATTGAAAATGCAAAAAGTATTTTCTGCTCAGGTACATCGGTAAGCCATCTCAGCTGGGTACTACTGTACCTACATATAAGAAATTTGAAAGCAATAGAGAAGAACTGAGAAGAAACAACATATGTTTTTAATTTTTTGGACAGTTTGATTATATTGCCTATCTTTCCCTCCAATATACCTAAGCATGAAAGAAGTAGTCAAAAAATAAATTAAAAAAAAACCTTTTTATTTTTATACCAGTACCTTCAACCCACGATCACTTTATTATACGGAGCATGTTGGTGACATGAAAGAAAGAACATGCGTACCTTATCCCCTCAATAACAACAGCAGATAGTTCGACGGTGGCGACATTGTGTGTTGGCTTGATGAGCCCGTTGCTGAGCGGCGGCACCCGCGCCGTGTGCATCGCTTCCAGCGCCACCGCGTGGAACACCTGACAAACAATACATATTTCACTCCTTACATTATCTACAACTTGGAACTAGCTGTCTCCTGCACTACCCCTCTACCTTCAATCTGTTCAGTAGTTTAACCAAAAAAATTTAAATATACAGGGTAACTTTAAAACCTCTAGCCAAATTTTCAGGGGTTAATGTACTCATCATTGTGAACAACTTTTACTATGGGACTACCTCTGAAATCATACAAAAGTTCCACACTGCACGATTAATATGTATGAAAAAATGTTTTTTATTTTTATTTTCTGTCTTGCTCCTGAAAATGTGACTAGAGGTTGAGTAGCCCTGTATATACTCACTTTCGCTCAAAAACCAGGCATAATGCTCTCAAAAAAATCTGTTTAGGCTAGAAATCAATTGAATTCCCCAAAATTTTAAGCACCCATTGTTAGTGTTCCATCACCATAAACATGTTTACAGAAAAATACAGAGCACTGCAGACCTATCATTATCATCCTAACAATAATTCGTTTCCAAACGAAACTCCATCAAAATTAGACCCCCCTGTTCAAATAGTTACAACTGCACCAAATTATACCATGATCTCGGCTCTTGTTTCTTCCCTTGTCGGTGGTATGACGCTGACCTTGTTGACAGTGTTGCTGGTGCCCACCAGCTTGATGTACTGCACCACGCGCGGCTCGAAGTACAGGTTCTGCCAAGAGCGGCAGAAGTACGCGCTGTGGTCGATCACGCGCACCCAGTCCTTCTGGTCCACTGATACTTCTATGTAGTATGCGTACGATCTGCACATTTATTACTTCTTAGCTTCATTTAGCATAATTGTGACAAATAAATATATGTCTATTTCTTAAATTAACATATTTGTTTTTTTGTCAGAAAGCTGAACAGTGGTGCCGATTCTGTTGTAAATCGCACTAAACTAATTTTAGTCACATCTCATCTCTTTCTTACGAAGATGATTGAAAAAGGATAGAACATATTTTAAGTTGTCAAATTAATCTTTGCCGTCTTATTTTGCGTGTATTTAGACGTAACCGCGACTAAAATTATATTGAAAACAAGCATTGCACTAATTTGACAGGACTAAATTTCTTAAATCCTTTTCTTATGTTCTTTGTGAGAAAGAGACATAGTGACATTAAAATTAGTTTAGTTGTGAACAACACAATCAGGGCCAGTATCTATGGACATTTACAATAACTTTCACGCTCTTGTGGGTTATTGTGAATGTCCTTGGTGGTGGCATATACTAGGTGGAGGTTTCGAGATGGCATAGTTTTAATACTTAGGTTAGGTTAGTCATGCTGAGCAACTTTTACTACGAGAACAATAAAGTAACTCAAAAAAAAAAATTTGACTTTCTATACTAACGATTAACCTTGCTCGATCGACATAAAATATGAAAAATATATATTTTTTTGAGAATTCAGTGTTTGTGCCATAGTAAAAGTTGTTCAGAATGACTAACCCAATATAGGTTTCGAAAATATGCCATCTCGAAATCTCCAGCCTGTATCCTTATAGCCTCGTCAGATGGTATAGTGTACCTGTTGTCGCGGTCCCAGAGCAGCAGCCGCAGGTGGTTGATGATGGTGGTGGTGTGCAGCCTGACGAGGATGCCGGGGTTGTCGGCCGCCTCGGTGATGGTGTGGCGGGTGTAGCCTCGCTCCATGTCGTAGGTCTCTGTGTCCCCGTCGAGCAGCGCCGACCGCATGTCGCCGCTGATCACGCGCGCCCCACGCTTCACTGTCGCCACGTTCTCTTCTGGCACTGCACAAAATTCAAAATTCAATTCAAATTCAAAAAGCATTTATTCAATTTAGGCCCTGATAATGCACTTATGAACGTTAACAAATGGCTCTACACCGGTTCCAAATAAAAATATATATAAAAATTAATAAAACAACACAATATCATATCATCTTGCCGGAGTCTTCTCAGTTTAAGTGTATTTACATACCACCCACACACAAGAACACCCCCTCACATACACACACTCATAGTAGCATTTCCAGATCACATTCGTTTTTAATGATTATTTTATATAATTTAATTTTAATTTTCAATTATTATTATTATTGTAACTAAATTTTTGCCGCTTCATAATTCTATTGACGGGATAGTAATAGAACCTCACAGGACAGGCCCAGCCTAGTGTGAGGTTCAAAAGAAAATATGTAATGGTATGTGCTGATTATTAATAAATTATTATTATTTCCCGGTGGTAAATTCAACTGTATGTAACAAATTAACATAAGTGCCTTATCAAGGCCTAAACTGAATAAATGACTTTTTGATTTTGATCACTACATAGTATAAAATGAAGTCACTTTCCGCGTCTGTCTGTCCCTATGTTTACTTAGATCTTTAAAACTGTGCAACGGATTTTGATGCGGTTTTTTTTATAGATAGAGTGATTCAAGAGGAAGGTTTATATGTATAATATATGCATAATATAGTAGAGAAACACTGATCATTTTAAAGGTTTCTAATGTGATGTCGTAAATAAACACTTTTTTTGCGCTTACATTGCAAACGTCGGCTGAACTCTACAAATAGATCAAAATAATGTACTACACTATTGTACCCCTTAAAAATATCAACAAAAAAGTTCGCGATGGTATATGTCTACATCCTATGGATAAACCCACAGTGAACATTTTTATGCGATTGAGAGTTAATTTTTTTGTTGCTTTCGAAGTTATTTTGAGTCATAGAGTTATATTAATCCTTATCTAATTAAATAAGTTAGTTACGAGTTACGACGGACATTTAATGTAGATAAAATTTGCTCTTTACAGAAAATCATTACCATTTATATTTTAAAATATATCACAGATTTAAAATTAGCAAGAAACAGTATTCGCGATACCGTGAACGGGCGGGCCGAGAGGGGCGCGGGCGCGTAAATCGCTCGACACCACACGACATTGCACCCTTGCGAAGCCGGGGAGGGTCACTCGGACTGTTATGTACATTATGAAGATGAATAAATAAATAAAATAAATATGATATATTTGGCCACTTTGTATGCCGTATAGTATTGTAGTGTATGGTCTGCTCACACAACAAGCCTCGATGCCTGAGCTCGGTGCTCTTTGTCTGCGTCTTCTCCTGGATGGCGTCGAGCAGCATGTCGGGCGTCACCAATGAGAACGGCCGCACCACCGTCAGCAGCTCCTCCAGGCTCATCAGGGTCAGCCGGACGGATTTCAGGATCTTTTCCTGGTAATAAACGGATCAAAATTCACAACAAATGATTGGTGGTGCGCGCACAGTGAAGAATTGCTGTCGTTGCTTATCGTAGTAAAACTTCTTCAATATCGATTACAGAGCATAAAAGATATAGTAGATTCAACTATATACTTTGATCCTCTTGGTATCGGTTTTACTAATTATTTTTAGCGCTTTGAAACTATGTGACTATCTTATAGATTTTTTAAATCATTCCTACATATCGCTTACTTGAAAATATTTGTGTCAAGTCAAATTATTCCAAGCTAATATGCTAGCTTGGAAACGCTTCTGAAATGTCTTTAACATATTTTTCATTATTAATGTTGATAACATTAATAATCGTGATTTAAATGCAAGAATTCTCATAGTCGCCATAATATGTTTAGGACGATAAAGTTGAATATCACAAACAAAAAATTCTTACCACCTGCGCCTGGCCACCCTCGGACTTGACCCATATCTGGTTGGCACTGAACCAGTTGCACACCGCCTTGAAGATGTCCACTTCAGGCGCGAAGAATGAGTCGCGCTCGAGAAGACCTTGCAATGCTTCCTACACACAAACGACATAATGCTTACTCCCATACTGTCACAAGGTAATATAGTAAGAAAGGGTTCATAGTTTGATCCACACATCAAACAAAACAACGATTTTTTTTTTAATTCTATTTCGCCTGTTTCCCACCAGCGACAATGCGCTCAGGGCCAGTAGACAAGATGGTTGTCGACAATCGTTATCGTTAGTTAACGATCAACCTTTGCATGGGATTGACATTTCAAATCGAGATATCACGTGATTTTTAACGATCTCTTATGTCAATCCCATACAAAGGTTGATCGTTTACTAACGATAACGATTGTCGACAACCATCTTGTCTATGGGGGCTGATTGGCTAAGGATGAGGACACACTAAACATTTAATTGTTCATCATTTATTAGTTGCGAAATTGGATTGCCCAGTTTTACTACTTTAAAGGGGTCTTTGGCCAAATCAACATCGTGTTTTTTTTTCTGATAATAATAATTTATTTATACAAGCCTACCACAGTTTGATGTACAATTACAAGGTGAAAATTAAGTAAGGTTAGCGTATTTTACAACATTTGATGAGGCTTGTCTCCCAAGCTAGAAATAAATCTGTAATATGGGAGACAAGAGTTCCTCCGAACAGCTTTATTAAGTTTAGTATAGTACAGGGATAATATGATGATGTATAAGCCTGTTTTACCGTATCTCGCCATGGTAATTGTTGTGAGGAATTGGCGGAATAGATTTTAAACAAAATTAACGTCATTCTTAACGGCATCTTTGGGTAAACTGTTACCCAAAAAAGTATCCTTGGAGACAAAGTGCTAGCTAAGATACACTCTTAAGGTGTGGATTTTGTAGTCCTGTCAATAGGGAACCGCAGAGCGAACTAGTTTAATATAAATACTTACTACAGAGAGTTGTAGAAAGGAATCATGCTGTAGCACATCAATAGCATTTTTATCCAAAAAGTTGTAGCAGTAATCCATTAAAGCGTCTAAGCCATACAACCTGTGAACAAAGTACAAGTTATTCTTACTGTTTATATGACCGACCATAGATTATATATCGTGGCGCGGCGTGCGGCACTTTCTCTTTGAGGACTGTCTGGCGACCGTCTATAGGTAAAAGGTACTACCTACCTATTTTAATAATTTGTCTGACCAATTAGTCGCCGCGTAGCTATATTTTTGTATATATTTGTATGTGTATATTTCAAATGTTATCTATTTTTTTTTACATAATCTTAGTTTTTATTTTCAATTGTTAATTGTTGGTACTGTGTCGCTGTATGTTCGTGATGTCATGGACGTGGGCCTCGACTGAAAACCAGCGCGAGGGTTAGTTTCTCTAACTAACCTAAGCACATTGCTGAGTCGAGACCTATTCCTGGCATCACGCAACATTGCATTTTTGTGTAGTTTTTATTGTTTGTTCTGTTTTTATATTTTTTATTTTTTGTCATTAATGTAATGTTGTGTGTTGTCCTGAATAAATCCTTTTTCTTTCTTTCTTTCTTTTTCTTTCTTTATAGTCTAGTATAGGATTTATTTTCAAGGAGGAGAAATGCAATGTACAGTAGTACCCAACCGATATGGCTTACCGATGTACCTGTGCAGAAGATACATTTTCAAAGCGCGGAAAACGCTATTGGTCGGCAGCTGCCGCCATGTTAGCGCGCCGTGCGTTGGGGCGTGACTTGCGAGTGAGACAGAACTAACAGTTGCACTGTATTATGAACCTTATAGTAGTGATGTAAGGTTGATTGTTAGTTTTAAGCATTCTTTCGTTAATTTTCGGGGCAATACTTTCTTTTCTGTGCGTACGAAGATTCAGGACGCGCCATATCAATTGGGTACTACTCTACCCGAAATTTATTTCAATTTGAGGTGTTCAGCCCTATTTCGACCATTGATTTGTATATGATTATGATTTAGGGATATCAAGTCCATGAATACTTACTAAAATCTACAGTATTTCTTAATATACATACAAAACATAAAAGTATATAGATACCTTGCCGCGTCCAGCACAGCGCAGACGTTCCTCAGCGCGAGAACCTGCCGAAGGTAGTCCGATATAGCGGCCTCCAGCTCCTGGAAGTTGAACTGGTGGGCCAGGCCCAGCATGTCCAGTACTGTGTCCTCTCTCAGCAGTGAGAGACCCATGTGACCTGTATAGACGTTGCAACTTAGACTCTATTTGCTCATAGATAAAGTAGCTTAGGTTTATTTTGTGGTAAACTAAGAAAGTACCAAGATTTTATGTTAGTAGCTGAATGCTCGGATAATTATTATGGCTCACATACATATTTTGTAAGTTTGTATTGAAAACAGCCAATGTTAACCTCATCCAGTTGCTCGTAAAGTGACATTTACAGCACCATTTTTAATATCATAATGTAGCTTGTTACGCACTAGTGCCTTTTTCTTTACATTACCGCACAGTTTTATGAGAGGTATAATCCCGATTATGTTAAGTTTATACCTCACTGCAAGTGATATGTGTGTACACGAAGCATTCTTAATTTAAACGTGTAAAACAAACAGAGCATCGCTGTTAAAAAAAAAACCTGCGTGTCATATTTCGCACCCTTCCTGGAAGAATGTTGTAAGTGAAAAGTGACAACTTTTCAGGAGCGTAAAAAAACTTTCCTAAAAATTTATCAACATTATTAAAAACCTCCTCCTTTTCTTGAAGTCGGTTAAAAATATGTAGTATACATCAAATGATAGCTAAAACTACCTGTGAGGGGCCTACGTGTTTATATTTTAAATTTACTCAATGTGTATTGAGAAAAACCTAAAAAGGAGCGTTGCGTAATTATTCTTCGAAACATATTAAACACTTGATGGAGTAATTATGAATATTGCATTGTTGACATGTTATGGAAGTCTCGCTGTTCGTTATTATTGCAGATCTCTTTATTTGAATTCTGATTTAGTAGTGCATTCAATGTGTAAGTGTCGTTTACATAGGTTTTCCTCGAGCTACTCGTTTGTGTAAATAACGTATCAATTGTTATATAATATAATGTGGATAAAAGTTTCGTGGATAAAGTAAGCAACTAGACTCGCACTACGATACCCACCAAATAAATTCGTTCAAAATGTATGTAAGTATGAATATGCTATTAGTCATATGGAACTTTAGTGAATAATTAAGTGCAAATATATTAACTTCGTTTTTATGATGGAAATATAAATATTTTAATGTTGCAATACTTTACATATTTGTATTTTATTCCTTCATTTTGAAGATAAAAACTATGAAAAAATTGACAATATGTATTAGCTTTTTCTTGATTTTTTAGTGCAATAAAAAAAAACACGCAAGTCGACTTGCATCGTTGTTCCAGGGGGGGTGCGATTTGTTAACGTTCTTATTGTGTGGTTGATGATTAACAAAAATCTACTTCAAAAAATACAAGTCTACTTGTTTCCTCGCAAGTGTGTTGAAAAACGTCGTATGACACGCGTGTGCATTGATCATTACACTCTCGGCTCCCTTTTATCGCCTTAATACCGTCTCATGTAGTGACCAACTTTGCACACATGTATCATAATGTACAATTGTTACGGACAGCCAGTAAATGTTTTAAAAAAACCTACAATAATAGTGAGGATCAGCTTATCACACTAATATTATTAATGCGATAGTAACTCTTGTCTGTCTATTTGTTACCTTTTTATGACTAAGCCTCTGATTCTGCACAGGGCAGCTATTTAATTATAATTACCTGAATATACATAGCGCAGGAGAGCCTTGAAGGCATTTAGGGGTGCTTGCAACTCCACTTCAGACTAGAATAATAACAGAGAATTAAATTATGATATAATTCCATTGATTATTTCAAGCAATGAGATTTGACAACTGATACATTACCTGATTTGCCTCCCTCATCCCGCCATATAGCAACGCCCTGAAGTAGTCACTGCTGGCAGCAAGTATCACCTTGTGGGCAGGTATACGCTGCCCTTCCACAATAAGGGTCACATCTGAATACTCAGAGGATAGGCAAAGTGATCCTATGTGTTCCGACAGGTGGCCTATTAAGATAAAAGGGCAGATACAATTTTGTTCTTTAAGCTATGTAAAAGGCTTATTACAAAGTCAAAGTCAAAGTCAAAGCCATTTATTCAATTTAGGCCCTAGTAGGGCACTTATGAAGGTCAAAGCTACTGAAGTTACCACCAGTTCGTAAGTCGGCCTTCAACTGAGAAGAACAGGCAAGAAACTCAGCAAGGTTACATTTTTTAAATATTTTTTTGAACAATCTGACTATTGGCTATTTTTTTCCAAAACATTATACATACATACGTTTTATTTTACAAAATAAAATACACAAACATAAAAACGCATAAACATAAAAAAAAAAACAAAACACCAACATACAAAATAAATAAAAAATAATAACCTGCACGGGTTCATAATTATGTAGGTAATCTACTGAATTTTGTACAATGTGCGCTTGTGCAGAGTGAAGCTATTTCCAGACATCTTTATCTTCAATATAATGGGCTACCTTGTAATAAGCTCGTGCTTTCAAGACTTTCTTTACGTGAGATTTGAACTTAAAATCAGTCATTTTGATTACCGAAGGTGGGATTTTGTTATAAAAACGTACACTATTTCCAAGAAATGACTTTTGAACTTTCGCTAATCTAAAATACGGAACAACTAATTTGTCTTTTTGTCTAGTATTGATATTGTGAACTTCACTATTCGTTTTAAACGTGTGTAAGCTTTTACGTACTAACATTATATTTTCATAAATGTAAAGTGAAGGTAAAGTCATGACATTTATTTCCTTAAACAATTCCTTCAATGATTCACGAGGTCCCATACTATAAATTGCACGAATGGCCCTTTTTTGTAATATAAAAATAGTCTCAATATCTGCTGCAGCTCCCCATAATAATACGCCATACGATAAAAGGCTATGAAAGTATGCAAAATAAACTAATTTGGCCGTCTCGACATTCGTCAATTGTTTGATTTTTCTAACAGCAAATGCAGCAGAACTTAATTTACCAGATAAAGATTCTATCTGAGGACCCCATTGTAATTTATTATCTAATGTTATACCTAAAAATACAGTTTTTTTCACTAGTTCCAAACTGCTACCATCTATTAATATCTGACTGTCTACTTGCACTACATTTGGGAGAGAGAATCTTAAACATTTAGTTTTCTTCGAGTTTAGTAACAGATTGTTAACAGCAAACCATTTGGAAACTATTGACATGGTGTCATTTACTTTATTGAGTTCTTTGTCTTTTCTATCTACTTTGAAAATGAACGAAGTATCGTCAGCAAACAAGACTATATCTGAGAGACCATTTACAACAGATGGTAAATCATTAATATATACTAGAAACAAAAATGGCCCTAGTATTGAACCCTGGGGTACCCCCATTTTGACTAAAGAGCCCTTGGATGTTGTACCACTAATTCCTACCCTTTGTTGACGATTACTAAGATAAGATAAAACAAGATCATGAGCAGTTCCACGAATACCATAAAATCCAAGCTTACGGAGTAGTAGTATTACACTATTCGATATCAAGACAGTCTTACTAAGATTTAGCAGTGTAATAAGAGTAAGCGAGGTAGTCTGTCTAATTAGACCGACCGAATGGGTCCGGCCGTGCTTGCTTGCTGAATATCGCGTCGTGTAATAAGACTTAGCACGCTTAGACCGTTCAGTCGGCGCACGGCGGCGGCAGAGTGAAGTCCACGGGTAAAGTCCGTGTATGTTTGTTGTGGCGTGCACAATGGCTTGTTTAAAAGAAAAGGAAGTGATTATTAATATTATTGATGTGTATACCGTGACATGCCTTATTTATGACAGAAAAGTCACAATAATACTTCTTAACCTTCTTCACCCATATTTTACTTTTTTCTTTTGTATTCAAACCAGTAGTCGTGACAAGAGCTATGGCGATTTTCTGTTGCATCGAAAGTCTTCCCATGACACCGCGACAACCGTCACCGGTTACGTATGCCTTGCAAATGAGTTAGCATGCGGTATTCAGCACGGTGTAATAGCGAGCTTGTCTAATTAGACTTTAAGCCAGTCTTACTAAGTGTTAACTACTAATAATAAGTGTTACTGTTAAGTGTTAGTGTTACTGGCTAATAATAAGGCCTTAAGACAGACTGAGTAGCAGGATGGCCGAGTTATAGGAATTTAATGAAATGCAACAAAAATACTGCGTAGAAAGAAATATCGGAATGAATGTGGAATGAAGGCATGAATGAAGATTAAGAAATAGGAAGATGGCATTGGGACTTGTAACACGAAGTATTGTATCTAAGGTGTAATGAAACTATAAGAAGTTAAAATATAATAAGTTCTTTGTTAAAATTTCATTTTTTATACAAGCTTTTTTTTGAGTGACTGTACTTGCATTGTCATCCAATATACCACCACTCAATTCAAACACTGGAAGTTGGTGAAATTCGACCTGCAAGATTCCACTCGAACAAACAAACATACATACATTGCAAGTTAAATAAAAGCTTGTAAAAATCAAAATTTAATAAAAAAAAAAACAATAAATAAATTTTAAAATAAATATTTAAAAAAAAAATCTCATGCTCAAGCTAAAAATATGGGAAATAAAATGCTTACAACTTTTTATACAAACTCAAAATAATAATTTGAATATAGGCACATACTGATGTGTTCAATGTCTCCGACCCGTGTACTCGGCGTGCTGTTCACAGATATGTACTGATGCTGGCTGCTCATCTTCTAACCCGCTCATCCAAAACTGCTGCCAGTGCTTCAACTGTGGGAACAATATATGGGTTTAAATGTTTAGTTATTAGCTAATAGTCAGCTTTGAATATTTTAAAAGGAATGTATTATTTGGCTCAAGGATATGAAGATGAATTCTATAATGCAAACTGCCCATACTTTACACAAGGTATAGTAAACTGCACGAGTCGTGAGCACAGATTGACAGCTGTAGTAGTAAATTTTTTGGTCTTTTTGGTGGAATGAAGAAGGGTAGGAGCGCCGAGCTGCACACAATTGGTTCGTCAGTCGATGCTCGTCGTCTATTGAATTCTTGTGTCATTTGGCTACTGTGATTTGGCCTAAAGTGTACATGCGCGAACTTGCCCCCACTACTGCCTATATGTGCTCATCATTTGTGGAGTTTACTGTAATGTTGTTTCCCTTTATCACATGAATATTCTATCTCTGATAGTAAAACTGTACCATTTTTAAATTCATAATATTGATGCAATCTTGAAGCTAGACCTGTTTGGTTTATTCAGGAGTACAATCCTAAGTGAAAATGAAGTTGTAAATAATATTTATAATTAAAACAAAGGACCATAAATTATGAGTTGTTATTACTTATTCACTTTCAAGGCTGCTTAATAGTAAGAACATTTATCAATATTATATTATATTGGCAAACAAATAAGTCTTCAAAATAGAGAGTATTTATGTTGCCTGGGTCTTTTAACATCATTTTAAGTAGATACAGTCAACAGGTACTTGATGTATCTTAGAACTTATCGGTAATACATTTTTATACACAAACATCAAACAAGTACCTGCGGATTTAGAGGTAATGTGCCATCTAACATTTACGCAAGACTATTTCGGATTAAGATATTTCAAATCAAACAAATATTTATAGCCGATCTTCTACTCGTCAATATTATTTTAGCGACTCGTTCCGTCACTATAGTTGGGTTCGCAGTTTGCATGTAATATTTACAATACTAACAAGATAGTATTCGATAGCACACACATACCTGTATCAGAAGAAAATAATATGTCTTAGAATTTCTGATTATCTCTTCATCTAAATGAAAGCTCAAGAAACACGATTAAATGAGAAATGATGGCAAATTTTATCAGTAGAGCAATGATTCAATCTAAAGTTTTTATATGTTGTTGTTGTATGGAAGTAAGTACAATACCTACGTGTTGGTACTTTGTAATGTCAATTTGATTATTGTCTCTGTCACCACCAGTATGTTATCTATGGTTGTCACTTTGGGTACATTTTGGGTACGTTCATCATTGTAAAAGTGATTTATTGTGATGGAAATTATAATATGACTCGACACTGGCAGAAATAACTCGTAATTTGGATTTGGTTGCCAAACTTAATAACCCTCCTTCCGGATCAGTCGGGTAAAAATAGAAAAAGAAGAAGGAGAGTAGGGGGACTTTTTGGCGGGAACTTGCAGTGATGTTGCGTTTTGATTTTTATTTTCATAAATTCGAGTATTTTGAGTTTTGACAGGTGGTATTTTATCCAATAAAGATCAATCCAATGTGCACCAGTGAAGTGAAATGAAATGAATTATGTGTATCGTGACCTTAAGATCGTGACTTTTAATTTGTCTCAAAAAGTCCGTGAAATATTTTAGTACAATGACCACCATTGTAGTAAAATATGACTTTTATGGGCAGTTGGTGACTGACTAAAGCCAGCTTATCACTATGGGATATAATGTAATATATACTCAATGTTCTACAGGGAAAACGAATTAATTTTTTTTTAAGGTTGGGTTAAATAAAATTGATAGTAAAAACGGTAAAAACAAGGAGTAAAAATAAAACTTCTGCCGGTTTCTTGTTTATCTTCAACAACTCTACCACTACAGTGTATAGAGCGCATAGATTTCTTTAGTAACGTAACGTATAACGTTCTTTCCTACCATATAGTAAAAACTGTTGCATTTTTCTAATTGTATTGTAATGCTAAGCTGCCGTTAATTTTAATTTTTATTTTATATTATTTGTAAAAGTACAATGGAACATTCATTGTAATTTGATACCATAAAGATCAGGAACTTGTAGCGGGAAACATGTGGAAATATGCGCTTCCGGTTCCGTTAAAGCGGCCACTGACTCGTTTATTTTTTAACCGACTTCAAAAAAGAAGGAAGTTCTTTATTCAGCGCGTATATTTTATTTTTATTCATGTTTTTTTCGTACTTAAAAGTCTACACGTTTTTTCTTAATTGTCTATTTAAAATAAAAAGGTTTTTTTTTATAAATCTGATAAAAACAAGACTTCGTTGTCATATTTTTCATTTCATTACGAAGATAAAACGGGGCTTTATATTCATAATTCGTAGTGAAACCACAGAATATTTAATAGTACTAACGTAATGAATTTTCCTTGGAAACAAATATTTATTTTCTAAAAAAGAACAGAAATTATATATCACATTTTAACAAAATCCAAGCAAACTCGTATAATATTTTATGAAAATGGAAATTTTATGAAGTTACAGAATTTCCAGAAAACCATCAGAAATTTTTACCGTCACCTAATACCAAACTACTTAGGTATCTGTTGATTTTTTAGCTGAATAATCAGGATTCGGGCGCAATCGGGCGCGAAAGCTTCGTCACATAAATACTCAATGACGATTGGCTGAACATTTTGTCAGTACCAACGTAATGAACTTTATAACATTTTGGCAATGTTGTCAGAATTATTACCAGTTGTGCTAGGCAGGTAAATATCGTCGCTGTAATGAATAAATTTTATTTTTCTTTAATGGTTTTCTTCACGATAACAATGTTGTAATAGTTATAATGATACTGGTGGAATTCTACTCATTAGTGAAGAAGTAAAACGTAAGTAATATGTTTCCGATTTAGTGTTTCGTGAACTTTTTGTAGAAGGTTGTGGATCTGTAAAAGTAGCTCTGCACAAATTGATAGAGTGCGATACTCGCGAAAGAAAAATGTACTTAGCTAAAATATAAACTGCATATTAATAAATAATCGCAAAATGTGTAAACTAGTTTCTTTTTACTATATTTCACATGGAAAACTTTTATTAGTTCTTGGACATCGTAACGAGTTAGTATTGCGTTTGGATGATATTCACTTCGCAATATTTTATTTTTAAATGCATTACAGGTCACCAATAATGGATTGTGAAAGATAAACGAATGCCTGTAATGAGCTCGCTTACGTTCTCGTTACCGAGAAATGGAGAGACAGCAGTGTAATGCACTTCAAAACTTTGATGAACCTAAAACAGAAATTTTGAAAAAAAGATTATTGAAATCGGTGAACTCCACCATCAATACGAATTTCTCGCACAACAATTCGCAGCATAATGTGCTATTGAATACATTACGCGTGAGTTGAAAATATCAACTATGAGTGTGACCATTTATTGTTTCATGTCTTGACCTTCTTGACGTAGTTTGTTATGTTTCAGGCGCCAATATCGAGCAGCATGATCGTGTCCTCGGTGCAGGCGCCCCAGAGCTCTATGCCCATTACTCACAATTTGGTTACCCATTCCCTTGCCCCTGTGAAAATTCACACTAGTAACTCCCCATATCCTCTTCAGTTGTCCACTGTACATGTGCCGGTCCAGATACCAGGCTCCACTTCGAACATTAATGTTCCTGTACAACTCACGGGACCCACTAACACTTTACCTTTACAAATTACCCCGGTGAGTCTTCCAATACAAGTGTCGGGAACTACCAGTGTTCCAGTACAGTTACCAGCAGGTGAAACAATTAATGTCCCTTTACAGATACCCAATGCCAGTCAAAATATTCAATTGACAGGTCAAACTTTACCTTCTATGCCACTTATACAAAGTACGGGTCAGCCTATGCATAGTTCTATAATTCATGTCCACATGGGTTCAAATCATAGATCTACAAATATGGATGGGACTTCAGAATTGACAATGTCTACTTCATCTCAGCTTCAATTGTCAGATTCAATGAAAATGAGCAATCCTACTTCTATATCTCAAGTTCACGTAGGTCCAAACTCTGCTGTTGTCCAAATCCCAAATTCATCTAACAATTCAATACAACTGCGAGGGACCACTAGGACAGTACCACATGTGGTTTATATTCAGACTCCCACGGGACTGAAGCCAGTGACCAGCACTGAAGTGATCAGTCAAGCCAGCACCAGTGGGAACCCACCACAAATCATAGTAAGAAGGCCTGTAAGTGCATCACAACACTTAACATCCCATATATTAAGAAAATATACAAGAAAAACACATTACTAACATGTACATTATATTTTCCTAAACATATCTTTCTATTTTTTCATTCTCTTTTATCAAAACTTGAAATATATTATTCATTATAAGTCATAACATATTTATACAATATTTTTATGTATTGTTCACTTGGTTACACAAAGGTTTTTGCAGATGAATTAATTAATTAATTACTAATGAATTGCTATATTATTTATATTCCCTTTGGCGTTATATGTTTTGCCTTGCATGATTATAAAATTTGTTAGTCTTACAAATAGCTAACATTTTCATATATTTTTATGTAACTTGTTTATTTATATGAAAAGTTGGGTTTAATATTTCCATTCACAGTCATAATTCACAATAATTGCTATTTTAACCCTTTCATCTCATTGAGCGAGGTTATTAATAAATTGAATTTTAATCATTGCAGGTAACCAGCAATTCAAATATACATTTAATATCAAATGTTACCAACAAACCTAACATAGCCCCTAAAATGCCCGGCCAAAACAAATCTATACTTGCACCTGTAAATTCAACACAGCCCATTGTCATTCAAAAGCCAAAAAATGATAAAATGATGGGTCCAGTCAGTATAGCACCAGGAGCCCCAGCCAAACAGGCTATAGCATACTTGAGTTCAGTCAAGAAACCTAACAATAAAAACTTAAATGAAAATCAGTCAATACTTATATCCAACAATCAACCTAATGTGAATTCAAACAACCAAAAACTGTTCTTGACACCAATGAACATGCCCAAAATACAGAATACAAAATTTATCTTACCACTACCTGCTACAATGGCATCAAAGGGGCCTATAATAAATCTGCAAATAGCTAATGGACAGATACAAAATGACCCCCAGGGTAATATTACTGTCATGAGAGATACAGGACCTATGGAGGCTTCTGAAATGCCTCCATTACAACCTCTTGCAAAGGTATTGACTATAAATGGAAAAGAACATCATTCTGTACCGCAAAGTCCTAAAAATGATAAGTCATTTGCCATATCAATTCCTGGCTCTAGAGCAGAACCTACAGGTGAGCAAGGAGAGTATACTTTGTCAATACCAGAAACAAATGCATCTATGAATGATGATATATACACAGTGTCCATAGCAGACGATGAGGGAGGACAAACAAGAGAGAAATCTTTTACTTTGGCAATACCTGAGAAGGGAAAGAGTTTGTTAAATAGAAACATGTTGGATAGAGACATGGGACCGGTCACTATTGCTGCGCCCGCGATACTGAGGCGTTCCAATTCCGATAATAGTGAAAGAAAGACAGTTAATGCTAATATGAAAAGGCGCATTTCACTTTGTACAGAAAACATGTCTAATAAACATCCAAAACTCACTGTACCTCAACATATGGTACTGGAGAAAGCCATGTCAAGTCAGCACGATACTGAAAATAATGACGACCATCGTGTCCCGTCATTGTTTTGTGACGAAAAGCTAGATAAAGATTTAGAGACCAAAGGTACTCTTGGAGATTCCGACCCTGACGAATATAAGGATATCAAAAATAATACAAATGTTGAGAAAAGTAATCAAGATATCTTGTATTATCAAAATGATGATTATAAGAAAGACTCAAATAGGGTTAAAAAAGAAGGTGCCGATACTAAAATGGAGGAGGACCCGCCAGGGTTGCTATGGAACAATGGTATAGCCGTGCTGCAGGGCAGCACGCTGCACTTTCAAACTAATGAGTTTGGTATGATCGACTTAATAGATGGTTCTGACCAAGAGGAGTTATTAGTTAACCCAAATGCAAAATACCACACGCCTTTAAAGCAGCGTATAGATAGAAATAATAGAGACAAGAAGCCTACTTCTCCAGAAGACTTGTACCGATGCGATGGCTGCGGATGCCATGGCATGGCTGCAGAGTTTATCACACCAAACTTCTGCAGCTCAACATGTCAAAGTGAAATACAGAAAGCGATGCAGAAGAAAAGAGATAGAGAAAAGTCAGAGTTAATCAAAAAGAGGAATAAAATTAAAAAGTTGCTCATGCGGAAACAACTCTCAGATTCAGATATTTTACCAGAGAATAAAGAAGACAAAGTTCCTCTCAAACAATACGAGTCGATGCCGGCCGATAATCAGATCGCAGATGCTTCTCTGCTGAAACTGAACGAAAATCTGTTTGAAAACGAAAAGTATCCTTGGATGTGTGGAAAAAATGGTTTTTCGTGGGTGCGTTACCTAGACATATGTAAATCGAAGCCGGCGCCTGTGAAGCTGTTTAAGAACCCATTTCCATACAACCGCAACGGTTTTAAAGTGGGTATGCGTTTAGAGGCGATAGATCCGCAACATCCGTCGTTGTTCTGCGTGGTGTCGGTGGCGGAGGTGCACGCGTATCGGATGAGGTTGCACTTCGACGGGTACCCGGATATGTTCGACTACTGGGTGAACGCGGACTGCATGGACATATTCCCGCCGGGCTGGTGCGATAAGAACGGGCGGTCGTTGAAGCCCCCGCCCAATTACACCGCCGCTGTCTTCTCGTGGCCGTTGTACTTGAAACAGATGCGAGCTATCGCGGCGCCGAGGCACCTGTTCCCTCATATCACTACTAGTGTAAGTAATACATTCATTATTATAGCTAGCATTATATCTAAAGACACCAACAAAAAACCCAATTTGACTAACATCGAATAACACTTATCCACATTATAAATATGGCTGTGTGTATGACACAATTACCGAGCCAACGGATTAATTCGTCTTCTATTCAAGATATCAACCTCATCAAATAAAAATTTACTTGGCAAAAAACAGATAATGCTAAACCGCAACTCATTGCCCTTGCAGGGCTCATGTTGTGGACTAATTTAATACTGTAATATCTTAAAATGTAACATGAAGCAATGAATAAATGAATTATGAAATGAATTAATTCAAATATCCTTAAAATATCTCACTCAAGTGCAGCTGTCGGAAAAACCAGGCTTGGCGACAGGTTCTCAACTTGAGGGTGGGTACTACAAAGTACCACCGTGCTATGGTTTCCTCACTATGTGTTCCTTCACCGAAAGTTCAAGCTCATTGTAGGATACGAACCCGGGTTCCTCGACTCGGCATTCGACGTCACAACCACTGAGCTATTATGGCCATCACAAGTAATATACCCGACAGATATTCAAGCCGAGCTGCTTCCGCATCGGCATGAAGCTGGAGGCGGAGGACCGCAAGAACGAGCTGGTGTGCGTGGCCACGGTGGCCGACATGCTGGACTCGCGCATGCTCATCAACTTCGACAGCTGGGACGAGATGTACGACTTCTGGGTCGACCCCACCTCGCCCTACATACACCCCGTCGGCTGGGCCGAGGAGAACCGAGTCTCATTGACACCGCCTAACTGTGAGTCCTTTTTGATATCTTCTCAATTGAAGACCGAGTTCCAAACCGGTGGTAACTTCAGTAAATGTGACCTTCATAAGTGTCCTTCTGGGGCCTAAATTGAATAAATGGCTTTGACTTTGATAGATTATGCTTTATTTTTAATTGAATATCTCTGGCAGTGGAAAATGACCATAAATATTCTGGGAAATTCTTCGCTCAAGATCTCTTTAAGCAGAGCTTGTACCATGGAAACCAATGTACTACATAATTCTACTTGTATTGTTTACTCATACTAGCTGTTCCTCGCGGTTTAACCCATGTCTTCCTTAATTTACGGGATTATTTCGGTTCCTTTGATTAACGCTTTCTTACATACATGCAAACTCTTTAATTACTCTGGATAAGTATTATAAAGGGGAGTCCACTGTTTCTTTATTTGATAGCCTTCCTGATCTCCAAAATGAGATCAAAAAATATCTAGAAAATCTGTTTCTAAAATTTTCTTTGTAAAGGAGGATTCGGAAGCTAGTTTCTTACATGCGGCCACATCATCACCGGCCTATGGTTTTTCAAAAAGCTAATATTTTTAGAAAGAATATTAAAACTAAAATTTTGGTTAACATCACATTATTCAAGAATGTTCGCAAAACTATTATCTACTTGACGCAACAAGAAACGAACTAGACCGCCAAAAAAAATAGCTCATCAACGCTTCAGAAAGTACATTCACTTTCTATATATAAATTACTAAAGCACATACACTCGCTTAGTGTGCGTGTACTTCCAGCGCCGCACTTAACATTGTTCTAAATTATCATTTTTAAGCCGTAAAATTCAGTCTCATTAAATTTTAATACTTCTCAAGGTGAATTGCTACTGAAGCATCAAATGATCAAACAACTTGATTTTAAATCGGTACTTGTGTTTAGGGTTCTCTGCCATTGTTTTGATGTATTTACAACACTGGGCCAGTAAAGTTATGAATGGGGTGCAGTACGGTATAAATATTATCTTTTTAGCTTCCGTCCAGCGCGGATTTAATCCGCTTTCCCGTGAGATTAATGTTTCCCGTTAATAAAAGTGTCCTGTTTTAATCCAAGCTATAATAATCTATAATTCCAGAACCTAAATAACTTTATATCAGCTAAGTTACAAAGCTGATTGGATTAATAATATTTAATTGAATATATAATTTTTAATAATAATATTTGGTGAAAGTACACTACCCATATAAAACTATTGTATGTAATACATTTGTATGATCAAAACAAGACCTACTCGTTTCTCGAACCATAAATTGTGTATAAGTAACGGACCGTCAAATAAATTCACATAAGTATATTATAAAAAAAAAAAATATAAACTGCTATTATTATAATTTATTTTTAGAATAAAATCAACTACTTTGCTTTCATTTAAAAATAACGGTTCATATCATTGTAACAAGTTACTTCTGTTATGTTATTTACCTTTTGTATTACTGATAACATGTCAAATGTCCGACTCTGAATACTTATTAATATTCCCATTAGGTAAACGAGGATAAACAAAAGTTGTGATGTTACATTATCTGTGCTGAGCGTAGGTAGGTACTTGTGTTCAATTAGTCATGTCCATACGTTGATAGTAGACGAGTTATTGTGCTTGGGGGAGTTGTACGTGCTTAATTATATGTATCAGTGACTTTAAGACTGTCTTGTGAATAGCAAGGTACATTTTATTATATATTAATCTGTAATATGCTGTTTGTTATAGGAATTTTAGTATAAAGTAATATTTAGAATATTTATTACCTAAATGACCTTGTCTTTTTTTAAATTTAATTTACAACATTATTATGTTCAAACTATACAATATTTATGTAGAAAATTTCCACGAGGCTGCCGGTGCTACCGATAAAAGGCTACATTCCCAGCAGGCTTGTAGCGTTTCCTCTTTGGATAGCTAAGCTAGTGCGTGGGCAGAAAAAGCACCCCACCAGCTGGTCTCCAGAGGAGTCGATCAATTTTGATGACAAAGTGCCAGAATTTCGACGCGTTTCGTACCCCCACGGCCGAATGGTCTCGACCGCAAAAGCCATAAAAAGATAATTTGGTCCAAAATGTGCGTATTTTTTAATTTTCCGCAAATGCCGCAGCTGCCCCTGCAACTTTGCAAGTAGCCGTTTGCGCGAGTGTATCAACACATGTATCCCACACCGACGACCTGCTGACACTTCTCTGGATAAAAAGACCATCCAGCCTCCTGCAGTCGCCACGCGCAATACCGACTGGTTCCATTACGGAAGGCACGTAAGCGACAACAAGAGCCCTGCGGATAATATCGTTAATAGCTATGTGTCGCTTAGAGAGCACGAAAGCCCATGTTAGCCGAGCTCATTGACGAGATCTCTGCATCTTGTTATATAATTTAACATTTTATTCCCAAAATAATAATTATGTTTCCTTACCTATATAGGTAACCGGTAAGTTATTCCAATATTCTTCACCTATAAGTTTACGAGATGTCGGAGATATATTTTATTTTTCGCATTTAGCCTATGCCCACATTAAATCGGTCCCGCAGTTTCGCTCGCGTTCCGAGGATAAAAAATTTCTTCCACATACCATACTACTTACGTGCCCAAATTGGTGCTGTTAAGACGTCAAGAGGTAACAAACAGTCATTTTCGCATTTATAATATTAGTTAGGAATAGGGGTTAGCTTTCATACCGTAGCTATAAATGCGCGTTCCAGAGGAATAATTTTTTCCACACTTTATGAGTTCTAGTGTAAGCTGTCGAACAGTAGAAACCACATAAAAATATGTCCATTAGAATTGGAAATTAGCAACACAGTAATTATATATATTTCAAGTAGTTTTATTATTAATAAAAACATAAATAAGACTACTTAACTTGAAGAAGGCCTGATAGTGATTAGTTAATAAAATACATTGCATTATGTTTCTATTATTTTGTTTATATAGCTGCAATGTACGGCTTGTAATTCTTGAATGACATATATAACATCGTATCGCCCTTTAGAACGACTACGTTTATCAGTCGATAATCGATCACTTGAATTTACGATCTTCATAAAGACATTTCGAAACATCGCGTTTGCTCTACTAAGATATCAGATGGAACGTATATTGGAAACAGATAAATAATATACTTAAAGTAATAATCCTTAATTATGTTATAAATACAACAACCTTTTGAAAAGGGGAGTGAGCATAGCGGTCTTTCTTTCGAAGACTTAGCCTCCCTGATGGACGGAGATTATGTGCTCCCTGGGTTCGGGACCCCTACAACCTGCGAGCTGCCAACGGGCAGCCGTATCACCGTGTCTCTCTAACCGCCGCAACAACACGCCACGCCTACACAGTCCTACGGTAGTTCTAAACCGCGGGTCCCCACACATTGCCTGCACAGCGCCTCCTCATGGAGCTCTGGTGACCTTACTCACCGCAGGAACACAACACCACATTAAAGTGATGTTATTTGGCTGCAATCTTCTGTAAGGTGGAGGTACTTGCCTAGTTGGGCTACTCCAAATTTTGAACGGGCGATTATGCCCGTTATGCCCTACCTCTCTTGAACAGGAATTAGTGCAAAACGGTTAAAGCTGAGCGCGTATCTCAATCAAAAATCAAAATATATTTATTCCGAAAATAAATTACATATTAGTATTATGGCAGTACTCCCACATTAGGTCGCCCTGTGTCGTGGGAGACACGCTCTTCCTGTGAGTAGTTGCGTTACGGAATATAAATAAACGAAAATTAAACAATGAAAATAAAATCATACTTCTAAATTTGTAGTAGATGGGTGTGTGAGGTGTATGTTTAGTGTAAATGCGGTATGTGTGATGGTGTGTGTGTGTGTGTGTGTGTGTGTTTTCTTCACACACACACACACACACACACACAGTGTGTGAATGAGTTTGTTTTGGCGTTTGAAAACTTGTATATGAGCGATATTTATGTATACATTTTATTTTATTTTAGGCTTTTAGTATTAATGTGATTTTAAGTGCTGGTTGTAAATAATTCTTCAGTTGAATTATAGTCGAAGCGGATAAGCCATTCTAGTACAAATTTCTTAAAAGCCCTGGAATTATATTTTACAAGTTCCTTATCCAAGCGTAGAATCATGTTGTAAAGTCGAGGGGATATATAGTCGGAATGCCTTGCGGCAAAAACCGATTTAACAAATGGAACTGGGTAACGAACAATTCTTCTATTGGAGAGATGCAAGTGGGGCACAACATTGCAGTGAAATTTAGTTAGAATATGTAGTATAAATAGTTTTCGAATGGGTAAAACGTTGGCGTCATTATAAAGAGAAGTGGTGGGAAATCTGTAGGGAATTCCAAGAGTTACCTTTAAGACTGCTCGTTGCGCGCGTTCGAGTTCAATAAGACAGGTCTTGGTTGCACCTCCCCAGGCACCTATGCAGTATGTTAAAATGCATTGGCAGAGAGCTTTGTAGGTTGAAATATACAGTTTTTTTTCAGCAACTATCCTGAGGGTTTTAAAGATGTACATTAACATACGAGCTCTCACTGATAAAGTAGAAATATGGTAGTTCCAACGTAGCTTGTCATCGAGTTGAACTCCCAGATACTTAATTAGGGGAACGCGGCAAAGTACAGGACAAACACAATCACGACCATCTCCGTCAAAATTTCTGTTACATGGAAAGGTGGGAATTTTAATTAAAAAATTATCATCTGGGCTATTGACTTCAGACTTACTAAAGCAGAGAAATTTAGTTTTTGAAGTGTTAATAGTAAGAAGACTGTCTTCTAGCCAAGAGGCAACCCTAGCCATTCCCAGTTCAGTTGACTCTCTAACATCTGTCCATGATTTTTCGTGGAAAAGAACTACAGTGTCGTCAGCAAACATTAGCAGGTCAGCTCTAGGAATAGGTAGTGCGCACAAATTATTGATGTAGATTAAAAATAGCGACGGACCTAGCGTGCTGCCCTGTGGGACGCCATATGAGCAGTTCAAGCTTGAACTACGGTAATTTTCAAGCCTCACAAACTGCTGTCTATCCGTCAGGTAATTCTCAAACCAGGAGTAAACCACTCCCCTAATACCTATATTTTCGAGGCGTGAATCAGTTTCTCCTTTTGTATACATACATAGATAGCTAGATATATTACTTTGGACTATCACCAAGGAACTCTGTGCGTTCCGGAAGAGGGCTGAAATACAGTTCGAGGCTAGACATAATGTGTGAGCCACCTTTGACACCTCATTCACCATCACCACGGTGAGATGAGAATCTCATGCATGTAACGTAGGGTAACTAGGGCAGTGCCAGCGGTACTCAGGCACAGGACGCTCTTTGTGGCGCAAAATGACGTTTCGCGCAGTTATAAAAGCTCGCACCGTTCGCATAAAAGTTACGGCACTGATCTCATGTAAAGAACATAACACAAACTAGCTGTTCCAATCTCATCCCTTTATTTATTATAACCTAGAGAAACATATCTCCCATCACGGCACTATATAATATTTTTGTCGACAGTCTACAAGGACCCGGACTCGTTCTCGTGGGAGAACTACCTGGCGGAAACTGGAGCGTCATCGGCGCCTCCGCGAGCATTCAAGACTCGCCCGCCGCAGGGGTTCAAAACTGGCATGAAGTTAGAAGTCGTTGATCAGAGGGTGAGCTTCATACTATCTTTGCTCTTATTTTAATCCAAGAGGTCTATCGTAGTATATGTTTAGCAGCCTTAAATTATGAGAAACTAGCTGCCCCCGCGGTTTCACCTGCGTTCCCGGGATAAAAAGCCTATGTCCTTCTCCATACCATAGGCTATCTGCATGCCAAATTTCATGATTATCCGTTGAGTAGTTGAGGCGTGAAGGCGTATCAAACAAACAAAGTCACTTTCGCATTTATAAGGATTGTAATGTAATATGGAGTGTGATAACTCGACTCAGGTGCCATTCCTAATCCGCGTGGCTACGATCAACGAAGTGAAGGGGCACCAGGTGCGGGTGACGTTCGACGGGTGGCCCGAGGAGCTGGCGTGCTGGATGGACGACGACTCGCCCGATATACACCCCGTCGGATGGTGCCTCAAGACTGGACACCCTCTAGAACCACCACTCAGTATGTATCATGTCATCATTTTTGGAGTTTATGTTAAACTTTTGAAAAAAAAAATGCCAATAAGGTTGATTGTCTCAAAGAATTACCTTTCCTGAGTTTGGGCCGTTTTGTGTTCCGTGGGATATTTTTTTTCTTTTTACTATGAATGTGTTTAACCACAATCTCGCCATTGTAAGTGATGATGGCTGAAGATGGTATGCCCAAAAAGCCACGAAGAGAACTTCATCATTCATCTATTTCAGAGATTTTCATCCTGGTAGGTAGCCAGTGGGTATCCATCCGCCTGATTGTAAGCGGTTACTATAGCCTATACAGGGGTATCCTGCAAAAAACTTTACACCCAAAAGTGGTTTGAGGAAAAGTTGAGAGGGGTCGCTGTACTTGTAGCGGAAAGGACAAAGTGTAGTGTCACTATAATAATAATAATAAATCTTTATTGACATATACAGGGTGTTGTTTTGGTCGGCGACAAGCGACCCAGGAGCGGTAGTACAAAATATATATTCCCCAAAAATGGACTTCATTCCATTAAATACTGTAAATATGTTGAGAAATACCTTATTTTATTTGAAATAAAATTACAGCAAAGTATGGTTACTAGGCACGTGCACAGACTAGAGCTAGGCGCAAGCCGCCATCGCCCCACCCCTTTACTCCCTCGTACTCCCGTTGAGTATTATGTCTACACATTAGCTTATAACATGATTTTCAATTATTTTTTTTATTATTAAAAAAAACAAAGTATTTTTTTTATATTTTTTTTAGCACCAGTATCATTTGTATTATCGATCCTGAGTCGCTCGTCGCTGACCAAAACAACGACCTGTATACAAACATGAATCGGAAGTCCTAGGTCTAAACCTGTGTTACAGAAGTAATTTGACACTACATCGCTGATACTCTTATATTGCCAGTACTCCTCATGGAGTCTCTTGTCTTAGCCCAAACGTAGAAAAAAATATAATGTGTAACGCGGCAGCTGTCTCCCTATTCTCCTCGTGCCGTCGCACTCACAACACGCTTGCGCCTTGCGATTAGAATGTATGCATTTTGTAAAACAAGAGCGGATCGCAGACGTCGCTCATATAATAAAAAGTCACTTCTTTTCGAGTTCTCACGATTTTCTGTTTTATTGAGTTTGAAAGCTACGACGATGCAGAGAACCATACACGACCCATTATAAATGTAAGTATTGTGTTGGTACAGCTGAGGAGGAGGTATCCGTGGTGGGTCCGTGTGGCGTGGGCGGATGTCGCGGACTTGGGTCATCTCACGGCGGTGCACACAAGCACCACGCGGCCGCCTCCGCCTGCCCGTACCGCGCGCCCGCCGGCGCCGCCAGCGCGCCAGACAGACTCTCGCCCGGGGACGCTGTCGATCATGCGCTGCCGAGGCCACGCAGGTATCTACACTACACAAGCACCCTCACTAGTACACAAGCACACCCTACAGTACACAAGCACCCACATTAGTACACAAGCACCCCCATTAATACACAAGCACCCTCTACAGTACACAAGCACCCCCACTAGTACACAATCACCTCCTATAGTACACAAGCATCCCCACTAGTACACAAGCACCTCCTACAGTACACAAGCACACCCACTAGTACACAAGCATCCCCACTAGTACACAAGCATCCCCACTAGTACACAAGCACCTCCTACAGTACACAAGCACACCCACTAGTACACAAGCACCCCCTACAGTGCACAAGCACCCCCTACATTACACAAGCACCCCCACCAAACACAAACACCCTGCACGGAAACAATACACGTTCTTTTCCGTCAATTCAATTCATCGTCTACTCCTATACCTCGTACCTGATATGTTTATTTTTTTATTTCAGAGTAATGAGCAAACCACCAAAATCAATACACACGAGTACACCCAACGGTGACGCCGCTAAAGATAGGTGCGTATTTTT
>OX596247.1:648944-680861 GCA_951394255.1 Polyploca ridens | reverse complement strand
CCTCCGCCTTAGTGGTGTAGTAAAGGCTAATGACTACAGTCAATTGAAGCAAGTGGCGAAGCAAACAGATAGGAACTTGAACTGAAAGATTTTGTCCATTCGTCTGCGCACCAAATGTGCTGATTGCTCGACAGCAGTTAGGTTTTGATAATAATAGTTCACTTTATTTGCATACTTTGGTGATAATGCCGTTATAATGATCTTCAAATCGAATTAACTCTTCCAGGTGAGATGTTCTACTCCTAGTACGGTCATCATCTACTTTTGGGTATTTGAGTGAGCGAGAGTTAACTCAATATATTTGCAGGAGGAGGTGGCGGAGCTGGTGACGCTGGTGGCGGGGAGCGTGGCGGGCGGCGCGGCGGCGGAGGCGCGCGTGTCGGGCGCGGAGCTGGTGATGGCGTCGCGCGAGGAGCTGGTGCAGTGCCTGCGCCTGCGGCTCGGGCCCGCCATCAAGGTGTACGCGGCCGTGCGCGACCTGCGCGACCACTACACGTGATCGCGGGCCGCGCGCACCCGCACCCGCGCCTCACACATACACATACTCATGTGACTTATCATACCTACTGAACAAATCCAGTATTTACAGTGCGCGAATGTGAAAGTGACACGTGTTATTGTACATAATCATGTCGAAAGTCAATTGGAAGCTGACAATATATTTTTACCGGACAGAATTTTATTTGCAAGAACTGATGAAATTAGCACAAGATGGATTAAACTTAAATCATGCTTTAAACGCCATGGTTGTGATTGTATGCGATCGATTGTGTCATGTTTTTTATTATGAACAAAACTTTTATTATTCATTTGAAAAGTATTATTTTTAAGTTAATCATATGATTTTTTATATTAGTAAATTGATGCTTTATTATAACGCATTAATATAATTCAGGCTTTTTAGGCGATAATTAAAAGTAAATTATTTTTATGAGGTTTCATATTATGTCTTAAAAATAAAGGGAAGGTTGGTTATATGTTAATGACCAGATATTATTTGTTTGCAAAATTAAGTTACATTCTCGACTTTATTCATAATTATGACTGGTGTAAATAGATATTTTTAAAAACGTAGTGCAATCTAGTTTTTTAAGTATGTACTTTAAATAAATACACTGTCACTTTACTTATGAAATCATCGCTAAAATGATTTAAATATAATGAATGATATTATATCTGATTTTAACAAAACAGACTTTATTCAATTTAAAATCATTAGTGAAGTGACAACAATTTATTATTTATGAAATGAGATTTCCTTTCTTTGTTATTTTAAGTTATGTATTAACCAGTAGGTTAAGTTTTATTTTCTTGCAATTCACTTATAAGTGTATTTTACAAAATAACTATCAAACGAAAAATCAATATGGTATAGAATAGAATGTATTAGTAATTGATGGTAAACCAGTTGTATCGTGGCATTCTTGTTTACAAATAAAAGAGCTAAAATATTTACACTGCACAGATTTTAATCATGCAGTGTGCATACTGCAATTATGGGTTATTTACCCCATTAGTAAGTATTAATTAATAATTCGAAATTTCCAACACGAAATTGTTACTTATTTTGTTATTTGTGTAAATACTTGTTTGTATTGGCTGCTAAAGAATTTTTATAGCAGCCATATATTGAAATAGTGATGTAAGTAAATTTTTACACAACACTGTGCTGCGGAATGTGCCATTTTTGACTGGCGCTAACTGTTCTAAACTGTTGTTCTGTAATTTTAATAAATTTTTGTGAAACTGGATAATACGTTTATTTTAAAAATCAAGGTCGGAAAACAAGTAGCCCCCGTCTGGTGGTAAGCGTTTACCAAAGCGTACGGACGCTTGCAACAGCCGGAGCATCACTCGCGCAGCTCTTAAACGATATCTTCTGCCTCTCTTAAAACGCTATGCTTTATCTTTTTAAAACGTTATGCTCTACTTCTCTTAAAACGCTATGATCTGCCTCTCTTATAACTCTATGCTCTAATGCTAAAACGCTATGCTAAACCTCTCTTAAGCAGCTTTGCTCTACCTCTCTTAAATAGCTATGCTCTACCTCTCTTAAGCAGCTATGCTCTACCTCGCGTAAGCTGCTATGATCTATCTCTCTTTTAAGCAGCTATGCTCTACCTCTCTTAAATAGCTATGCTCTACCTCTTTTAAAACGCTGTTCTCTACCTCTTTAAAACGCTGTCCTCTACCTCTTAAAATGCTATGCTATACGTCTCTTAAAACACTATGCTATACCTCTCTTAAAATGCTATGCTCTACCTCTCTTAAAACGCTTTGCTCAAACTCTTAAAACGCTATGCTCTACGTTAATTTTGACGGTGTATTCCCACCGTCCCCATTGATGGTTACGATGGGACTTGAATAAGATAGTTAATAATTGTTCCCAGAGAACATTACTTCCATTCATTTCATTACTCTATCCCCATTAATGCAGACGATGGAACTTGCATAAAATAATTAAAACTTGTTCTCCGTTCTGATGCGCGACTTGAATGATCAGCCACATGCTCAAGTCAAAACTGTGCAAACCATAACTGCGCATGCCATTCTTCATCACTTCAACGATTACATAAGCCGCGCTTCCGGGCATGCACGGGGCAAACTAGTTTGTCAATCATGCTTGCATGTAAAACAGAGCGTGTAGTCAGGCTATAAAATAAACATCGGTACGTAGTCATAGGACAGGGTCAACGGCGCGATAAAAGGGCGCCATCGCGTTGGCCCTAAAAAGTCATTTTAGGGCCAACGCAACTCAGTCGTCTGCAGTCCGCGGTACAGTTCATTTCGCAACGTCACTCCGTAAGTTCCCGCCAAAAAGTCCGGTGGTGTTTTATTTATCCAATAAGATCATTCAATGTAGGTACACTAGTTAAATGAAATGATTTACGTGTATCGTGTCTTTTCAAGTTGTCTCAAAAAATCCGTGAAAAGTTTTAACTTATTTTACAATAGCCACCATTTTACTAGAAACGTGACTTTTATGGACCTGACAATGAGGACTACATTATGTGAACTTTAGTTCTCTTGGTAGTTTGTGATTATGTGAAAGTGATGTATTGTGACTAGCCAAGAAAAGGCTATTTTATTTTTTCAAAATCAATATCAAAAAGTCATTTATTCAGTTTAGGCCCTAGTAAGGCACTTATGAACGTTACATTGGTACATACAGTTGAATTTACCACCGGTTCGGAATACACTTAAATTGAGATGGAGAAGACTCCAACAAGAAACTAAGCAAGATTTTTTATTTGTGACTATTCAATGAATAGTCACAAATAAAAAATGAATAGTATTCATAGTTACGTGGTTACGCGGTTCATTCTATCTCTGCGAGTCTGTGGCAATTTTTTTTTTTAATTTGTTCTTGACCATGGATACAAAGTCCTTCAGTCGTATTCATTTTATTTATAATATCACTTTCATATATATAGTCCGCACATTAACTTTCACTTAGGCGGCATTATCAGTCACCGTCCAGTCATGTTTTAGTACAATGGTGGTAATTGTACAAAAACTTTTCACGGACTTCTTGAGACAACTTGAAAAGACACGATACACTTAATTCATTTTATTTCACTTCACTGGTGCACATGGATTAATCTTTATTGGATAAAATACCACCGATAATATGCAATAAAACTCAAAATGCACGAATTTATGAAAATAAAAATGAACAAGCAACGTCACTCTGCAAGTTCCCGCCAAAAAGTCCAGTCTATGGCTACCGGTCGCAGTGATGCCAACTTAGCAACTTTATAGCAAGATCTAGCTATTTTTTTTGGTGTGAGGCAGCTACAATTCAGTGAAACTTATAGTTATCAATTTAAAACGAATGCTCGCTCTTTTAATACATATATTGTGGAAATGGAATTGTTATCCATTTGGAATTGTTATCTACCTACTATGACATAAATCATAAATT
Source organism: Polyploca ridens (assembly GCA_951394255.1). Taxonomy (NCBI): domain Eukaryota; kingdom Metazoa; phylum Arthropoda; class Insecta; order Lepidoptera; family Drepanidae; genus Polyploca; species Polyploca ridens. Next base: position 676,936 of record OX596247.1, on the reverse strand, counting down.
AAGTAACATTTATCTAGCTACTCTAGCACTAGATGTCTAGCTACTGGCTAAAGCTAGCAGCTGGCAGCACTGGCTCGCCGTGGTTTTCTAGTTTATGCATACTATAAGAAATTTTCTATCAGAAATTTTCGGACGCTCGCTTGCTCATACATTTTTGGACGTCAGATACGTCAGAATTTTCGGATAGTATGCGGGGTCTAGAACAAAATGTATGAGGAAAGTGCCTTCCGGCGGGCGTCAGAAATTTTCTGACAGAAAATTTCTTATAGTATGCGGCCGGCCTTAAAAGAAACAAAAAAACCCGACTGCGTAAAACATAAATTAACTGAAAAGAGAAAAACAAGCTCTTAAAGCTATAGAACTTGAATTTTATAAAGTATTGCAATCGGGGACAACCAATAACCTAAGTATGTATTTTTTTTAATTATTTGTTTATCCCTTACTGCAATACCTTATAAAATTCAAGTTATATTCAAAATTATATAGAATTAAGAGCTTGTTTTTCTCTTTTCAGTTAATTTATGTTTTACGCAGTCGGGTTTTTTGTTTCTTTTAATAATTTAATTTATTTCAGCCTTTGAGTTTTATACAGAAAGAGTTGTATGTATTAGTAAGTAAATGAGCGGTACGGTAAAGGAACGCTTACAACCATCGCAACTCTGTGATTTACGTATGGTAACTGCTCAGTACCTACTGTCCTTGCATTAAACGTGTTTTTTTGTAGTTTACGTCAAAATGGTAGCATACAAAATTATTACAATATATACATATATGGAATGGTCTATTTACAAGCTTTCATTTGATACCCAATATGGGTATATAATAACGAAACTTTTATTTTTAATACCCCCCCCCTATTTTTTTATTCTTAGGCGCTATATATAAATAATATACCATATGACACTCCCCCAGTCAAGACGAATCTAACGACACCTTATATGCTTAAATCCATCAAGTCGTTTAGGCTGCAGAGCGGCACAAAAAAATAGACATACATACATACACTCGAAAAACATAACCCTCCTTCCGGGTCAGTCGGGTAAAAAGTACTCTGCTCTGTCATTTCCAGGAGATTCCATGATTTTTGGACATGTCTCCTTATTTATTTTTCAATTCAATGAAAATCTCCTGGATTTTCACGATGTGAGTAACGTGTACGACATTTTATATTTTTGTAAAAATAACACCTGATATTGACATAAAATAAACCACTCAATGCTCTGTATAATCTGCATATCTGTGTAAAACTTGCAAAGTGACGTTGCGTTTTAGTTTTATTTTCAAGAGTTCGTGTATTTTGAGTTATATTGCATATTTATCGGTGGTGTTTTACCCAATAAAGATCAATGCCTGTGAAGTTGAAGTGAAATGAATTACGTGTATCGTGATTTTTCAAATTGTTTAAAAAAAATCCGTGAAAAGTTTTAGTACGATTACCACCTTTTTACTGAAACATTTGTATGACTTATCGAAACTGCCAATTTTATTACTGACAGAGCCGTCAATATGGAAGTGATTTATAGTGCCTAAAACTTAAATAACTCGACACTGGTAAAAATAAGTTCTATTAAAAAGGATTTGCTTGATAAAATTAAAACTAAGGTATAATATAAAAAATCCTATTAATCTAAATACAGCAAAAAGGGTATTTTTTTATTTCTCCTTCTTTTTGACCCTGTCTCCTGGATTTTTGGCATAAATATACTTCTTTTTTGCATGTTGGGGTTTGCAGCACTGTGTCCTATATTGTTCTGTGGTCTTATCAGGTCTTATCTGTGGCCGTGGTTTAATCTGTGGAAGTTTGGAAAAAGATAAGTTTTTGGATTCCTTGGCGGGAAATTGAAAAAAGCGCACGCGGAAAAATTTGAAATTACATTTTGTAATTATTTTTTTATTGTGTAAAAGAATAAATTCACTTTTAATTAATACCAAAAAAATAAAATGGATGGGAATGAGGGGGGCGGGGACAACCCGCCCAACTCCTCCAAGCGGCTTCGGACTGATGAAGTGAATGATGATAGCGGTGGCGGTGAGCGTTCTGATGTACTTTATGTGCCTTATTTTAAACCTAATTATAAAAGACAGTATCCAGAAAACTCAAATAAAACAGAGTTTAAAGTTTTTGTTGAGCATATCAACCACAAAGATAGATTGGGCAACAAAAGTCCTATATATCTCAATCATATTTTCACGACGGATGTTAAAGGTGTGATGGCAATACAGCGATTGAATGCAAATAAAATAGCAGTAATGTTCAAACAATATAATACAGCAAACAACTTTCTAAATAACACTGCATTCTTAGAAAAGTACAACGTAAAGGCTTACATACCGGCTACCCAAATAGAAAAAACTGGCATCATAAGATTTGTCCCAGCAAATATCTCAAATAAGGACTTATACACTAAGTTGAGTTCCATTTACGAAATTATCTGTATACGACGATTCACAAAAAAAGTAGGACGGGACAGAGTTCCTCTGCAAACAGTCAGTATCACTTTCTTATCCAATATCTTACCTGACAATGTACAATATGATCTATTCTCATACAGGGTATTTGAATATATCCCACCGCTGCAACAATGTTACAAATGTATGAAATTTAATCACTCGGCTAAAATATGTAATGGCAAACAGAAGTGTTCGATCTGCTCTGGTGAACACTTTTACAAAGATTGTGATAAACCTAAAGAGATATGTTGCGCTAATTGCCAAGGCCCACACCTAGCAATAGCAAGAGAATGTCCCATTAAATTAAGAAAAATAGAAGAAAAGAAAAGTAAAATAACATACGCGAGTATCGCACAAACAAAGTCGATCGAATACCCTGCATTGCCATTGTCTAAGAGTCAACTTGTAAATCCCCCTGTAAATAATGTAAATATTCCAGTAAATACTGAAAAGAAAAATGTTAAAAAAAATGTTAATAACAAGCCTGCTGCACAGGCGCTGAACCCACAAGATCACCCTATGGACTTCATTGCCCAGGTTATAGCTAATAAAGAAGTACGAGCGGCCCTAGTAAAAACATTGGTAGAGATTGGTAATAAGTCTGATCCCACCCCAATTACTTCATTATTCATTGAAGAAATATTAGTTAAAAATTTATCCCCATAATGGATTTAAGTCCCCCTAAAACGTCCCAATTACGGATTGCGCAGTTTAACATCCAAAGTGCCAATAGTAAAAAGCCCTTATTAACTAAGTTTATGCTAGAACAAAATATTGATGTATGCTTGCTTAATGAAACTTGGTTTAAAGACCATCACAATTTTAGAATCCCCGGTTATAATCTCCATTCCAGAACATCTAAGAATCCTCACAATGGTGTAGCAATATTAATTAAACCAGAGACTAAATATAATATTTTAAACACAACATTCTATGAGGACATTCAAACTATAGCTATGTCAATATCTACCGAGCGTGGCAGTGTGACTATACTCTGCGTATATTGTCCTCCTTCCAGTGGGCACATAAGATTGCATAGACTGCGCAATATAATTCGAGACCTACCTAAACCTATTTTTATAAGTGGTGATTTTAATGCTCACCATATTGCATTTGGTTGCCTATCTACTAAGGGCCGCGGACAAGATTTATATGATGTTATAGATGAGTGTGATTTGTGCATCTTAAATGATGGCAGTTTCACTACAGTGAACCGTCCTAGAACCAACGCTTCAGCCATTGACGTCACCTTTGCTAGCGCATGCTTAGCACCGTTATGCGAGTGGTCTGTGCATGATGATTGTATGGGAAGTTACCATTATCCAACTATAACCGAAATATCCCTATCCATACAAAAATACCAAATTAACCCTCCCATTGATAAATTTTTGTACAAAAGAGCTGATTGGCGCCAATATAATGAACTTTCAAAAAATGCGTTTGGCGATTTTACAATTAATCAAGTAGACCCACTCTCTTCCTATACCGATTTTTGTATACGTCTTGAGTCCCTTATACAAATAGTTGTTCCAAAGTTCACTAAGTCTGCCCACTTTGCTAGCAGACCTCCAGCACCTTGGTGGAATGAGGTTTGCGAACAAAGTGTAATAGCATCCTATAATGCTTTGAAACTGTACAGAAGTGATTCTACAATAGATAACTATATAAATTATAAGAGACTTGATGCATTAAAAAAGAGAACCATTTCTGAGCAGAAGTCAACTGGATGGAATGATTTGTGCAATACTTTTAATAGAACTACCCCTATAAGCAAAATATGGAACATGATTAAGATTTTTAAGGGTGTTAAGTCTAGCATTAGATCCCATAAAGATGAGTTCATACCTACCTTTTTAGATAAACTGTCTGATAATAGTGGTTTAAAAGAGACTAGTAACTTAATCAACTATTTTAACAGTAACAATAATAATAGCAATTCAAAATTTTTATTGGAACCATTTACATGGAATGAATTCACATCAAGTCTACAATCTAGGCGTAACTCAAGTCCAGGTCTAGATAACTTTCCATATATTGTAATTAAAGAACTCCATACATCTGTTCAGCACCTCTTTCTTGACATTCTTAATGCTTTATGGCTCAAACAAATTATCCCTGAATCATGGAAAACACAGTGTGTTATCCCAATACTGAAGCCTGATAAATCTCCAGAACAGTCCAGTTCGTATCGTCCTATATCTTTGTCCTCATGTCTCGGTAAACTATTCGAAAATATGATTAAAGTCCGTCTGGACTGGTTTGTAGAGGCTAATGGTATCATCCCACATGTGCAGTATGGTTTCCGTCGTGGGCGTAGTTGCGCTGACAGCTTCATGTCACTCATCTCAGACCTGAAACGTGCAAATAATTTAAAATCACACACTGTTTGTGTATTTTTAGATGTCCAAGGAGCTTTTGATAATGTCGACCCAGGTATCTTGGTCAACATTATGTCTGATGTGGGTATACCTGGTCTACTATGTCAGTGGATCTATAATTATTTAAATGATAGAACCTTATATGTTAAGTATAATAACATCTTACATGGTCCTAGAAGTGCATCGAAAGGCACAATGCAAGGCGCCACTCTTTCACCATTACTATATAATTTGTACACATGTGAAATATGTAAATTTGTAAATACTAGTGAAGTAAATATTTTGCAATTCGCAGATGACATTGTTTTGTATAGTAGCAGTCAGAACTTGCAAGTTGCTATAGATAATATGAATAGAGCATTAAATCAGTTGAGTCTATACTATAATGATAGATTACGTTTAAAGATCAATGCTACAAAAAGCAGTTTAATGATTTTTGGTGATGATGATCCATCTAGTGTTATTTCGTATTGTGGAGAATCTATAAACAGAGTACATTCAAAGAAATTCTTAGGAATCATCATAGACCAAAAACTGACTTTCGAAGAACATGTTCGGTATATTTCTAAAAATGCTTTAAGAGCTATTAACATAATAAGATGTCTGGCTGGAGTGTCATGGGGTGCTGACCCCAAAATATTGTCTATTCTATATAAAGCTATTGTGAGAAGTCATTTTGACTATAGTTCTTTGGCATATATGAATAGCTACCATGCCAAAAAATTAGATATCCTGCAGAATAAATCTCTGAGAATAATATCGGGTGCAATGTGCTCAACTCCCATAAGGGCCATGGAAGTAGAGACTAAAATTATGCCACTGATCTTGAGACGTCTCCTACTTGCCGAACGGTATTGCCTTAAACTACTGTACTCTGATAACATGCAAATTATTAACAAGATTATACCTTGTAGAATCAATGTGTCAGGTCCTTTAGCAACTGGTGAGAGCCTCCTTATTGGTAACTCCCCAATGTTGTATCACATTTTTCTGGAAATTGAAAACAACAGCTATAAACTCAAAAAACAGTGCCCTTGGCCCTGCTATTCTTCCCAGTTCAAAAGCATAATGCACCCAATTACAGTAATAGATTCAATTACAAATAATTCAGAGATGTTGCAATTTTTATCAGAAAATAATTACTACACTTTATATACAGATGGTAGTAAGGGTAAGGATTATGTGCGCTGTGCTGTGTATGATCCTCAAAAAAATTCTTCTCAGAGTTTTCTTTTGCAGAATGTTTGTACAATATTCACCGCAGAAGCCTATGCAGTATATCAGGCTCTTCTGCAAATTGGAAATGTAGATAATTGTAAATATTTTCTAATTGTAACAGATTCTTTAAGTTTTATAAGAGGATTGAGCTATTTAAAGATTCACTTTAAAACTAATTTCATTCTGTACATAATTAAAGAATTGTTATACAAATATTATCATACAGGGAAACTAATTTCATTTATGTGGGTGCCCTCTCATAGAGGAATCACTGGAAATGAAATGGCCGACAAAGCCGCTTACGGAGGAGTAAATGCACTCGATGTCTCCGATACTATGTATGTACCTATGACTGATTATTTGAGTAATGTAAGGCTAGCTATAAGTATGTTATGGGAGCAAATGTGGAAGAAAGACCAAGAAACGAAAGGACGGTGGTACGGTAGCATTCAAGAAAACTTACCAGTAAAGCCATGGTATGATAGCCTGCAAAGAGCCAGTCGTGATTTTATTACCACCATAAACCGACTACGTTATGGACATAATAAAGCACCATCACACCTAGCAAAGTTAAATATAATTCAAAGCAATGTCTGTACATTTTGCGGAGTTGAAGAAGGAACAGTGGACCACATTATATTCAGCTGTCAAAAGTTCCTTATTGACAGATTGGTACTCGCGAGTGAACTAAGTGAAGTGTGGCAAAATAATTATAGTGATTTTTCTTCCCGCCCGCCGCCGCTTAAAGAACTATTAAAAGACATTAAAACTTATAAACCAATATTTAAATACATTAAAAATACGGTGGTAAAATTATAAAACTGAAAATACAAAATCTGAAAAGTGGTTCCGGAATAATAAAGTCGTGGCTTAAAGGTCTTAGTAACCAGGCCATAAAATCCCAAAAAAAAAAAAAAAAAAGATAAGTTTTTTGTTTGGCTTTTGGTTAATATTTTCATGCTTTTATGATATTTCCTATAAATATTATATTAAACTGGACGTAAAATGGCCCTTTACTGTGCAAGTAAGTAAAATAATAAATCGTTCTTCCGTGAAATAATTTAAACTTTCCATGCAAAATACCTGTATCAGACTGACAAGCGTAGCACGAATCCACCGGTTGATTTTGATGCTTCGACTTCTTTTCCCCGTTTTAGGAAATCGTTGAGCATATTCACGAATATATAATCGAACTGATATTATAACTTTCTAAACAGTGAATGTTTTCTGTTGGTTGATTTGTTGTTCATATTATAACCCTACTTTTCTTGTAGTATCTAATGAGGTGCCTGAAGTGCCAGTGGTGTCCCCATCGTCGGGGGCGGTGTTCGAGAGGAGAGTCATTGAGAAGTACATCATAGAAAATGGCGTGGACCCTATCAACGGCAAAGATTTGCGAATTGATGACCTTATTGAAATCAAAAGTGAGCATAAAATTTTTCTTTACTTCATACAATTTACGCTCTCATTACTGTCCCAATCTATTCAATGTAAGGGAGCTGAATTTCTTATCATAATTTATTTTACGCTGTTATATTTGTTGTCCAGCCCCACCAATTGTGAAGCCAAAGCCTCCAAGCGCCACGTCCATCCCGGCCACACTGAAAAGTATGCAGGATGAATGGGATGCGCTGATGCTGCATACATTCACACAGCGCCAGCAGTTACAGACAGCTAGACAGGCAAGTTGGTGAAATGTAGTTGTTTTTTTATTGATAAAAAATTGGAGTGATCAGCAATATTCAGTGGTGGATCTATCTAGGCTGAATGATGATGTATAAAAAAAACATACATTGATAACCCGTTGGTTCTCATGAGGAACACACATTATAACAATTGACGTCATTGTTATATTTTTAACCGCTAGCCAAGGTAATATGCACAACATATTTATCATACCTAGCTACTTATCTGCTTTTGCAAGTTACAATAATTAAAAAAGAAAAAAAAATATTATATAAACCAAAACTTGTATTTGCAAAGTGTAACAATCTGTTAAAGTGGGAATGAGTTTGTTTCCCAAAGATTTAGAGTAAGACTACAACCTTTTGCCTTAATCTTTCCATATTATTATGGTTATTTTTAGTGAACCGGGGCTCTACCGCATAACTGATGGTAATCGTAACAAACACCATTTATAAATTTCATCCAATCAGGGCCCACGAATGGTCTTCGTCGTGCCATGTCATTGGAAGAAATCAATAAATGATGTATGTTACGATTACCACCAAAGATACGCAATAGCTCAGCAGGTGTTTTGTTATATTGCATCTGTTTGGCTACTTATTGTGATGAAATACTTACCTTGGCTTCCCAGATCAAAGACAGGTTAATTTTATAGTTAAATAAATCAACAGGAGTTGAGTCACGCCCTTTACCAGCACGACGCGGCATGTCGTGTGATCGCCAGACTTACCAAGGAGGTGACGGCGGCGAGAGAGGCGCTCGCCACGCTCAAACCACAAGCTGGCATTGTGGCGCCACAACCTGCTCACCCGGTAACCATTATTCTAATAATATGCAATGAGACTTTTGTCGCCACTTATTTAGCTATATTTAGCCTAAAAATTATTGTTTATATTGCATTGATTCCATTGAAATTTGTTCGATAGTTGATACATCTGAGGTAACAATAATTCTTTCATCATTGCATGATTTGATAATTTGAACTTATGTGCAATGTTTAGTGATTTTATGTTATAGTCAAATTCAATTTAACAGAGTCGTAATCATTTTTCGAATCACACAATATTACTGATAATAATAATAATTTATTTCAAATATTAAGGGTACAAAAATATATTTATAGCCCAGCTCTTAAACTCAAAGTATATTCTGTATCTTAGGAGATGTTGTGTTTCTTTTGCCCTGTGTGATGAGTGATTCCTACATGTTAATAAATTTTTTGTTTCATTATTTTACAAATGTTATAAACACAAATGTTTGTGTGGATTTTGGTACTCAATCACACGCAATTCTGAGAGAATTTTATGAAATTTTGCACAAAGTTAATTCATATCCAAAGCAATTTTAAAATTAGTTTTTTTTTGTATTGAATTGTTATTCTTATAATTAAATTATATTTAGTGTACCAATTTTATTGTCGGCAGCGACAACTAGCACGCCGCACATGGCGAATACAGTGAAACCTACCTCTTAACTTGTACCACCTTTTATATGTACCTGCCTGTATTGCTAAGAATTTGAATTAATAATGTGTATTGTGTGTGTCAGGCGGAGGCGGCGGCCGTGGGAGGTGTAAGCGGGTCGGGCGCGGCGCCGGTGGGCATGTCGGAGGAGGTGGTGTCGCGGCTGCAGGAGCGCGCCACGGCGCTCACGCAGGAGCGCAAGCGCCGCGGCCGCACCGTGCCCGAGGGACTCCTCGCCGCGGAACAGATCAGAGCGTTCCTCACGCTCGCATCACATCCGGTTATTACTTCATTATTCATTTAATTGAATTGAACCATCAACTTATTTCTGAAGGAGTTGTAGAAAGCTTAAGTTCTTCAGGTTATATGTATTTTAGGCGATGATAGCTCAGTGGTTTCGAATTTGAGCTTTTGGTGAAGGAAAATATCATGAGGTTACCATAGTATGGTGGTAGGGTACTTTGTAGTACCCTCCTGGCAAGCTACCAGGCCAAGCACGTATTGGTGTGTTCCAACAGCGTCACTTGAGAGCTAATTCCTTCTAGGCTTTGTGTCTTTACCACCTTTGGCCACATAATCATTTACCATTGTGAGATTGCGGTCAAACACAGGCCTTTACAATGTAAAAAAAAGACACATAGTAGACTTAAGTGGGTTCAACTGAACAATGAAGCGCAAAGCCTCATGTGTATCACCTATAAAATATCCTAAAAATATTTGTCTAGGGTCTCCACTCCGCCAGTGTGCCGGGCATCCTGTCCCTGGACATCAACCCTTCGGACCACAGCAAGCTGCTGACCGGAGGCAACGACCGCAACGCGACCGTCTTCAACAAGGACACGGAGCAGGTGGTGGCCATCCTCAAGGGCCACACCAAGAAGGTCACCAGGGTCATATACCATCCCGACGAGGACACCGTCATTACCGCCTCGCCGGATCACACTATTCGTGTTTGGAATGTGCCAACGTGAGTATCTACTTGCTTGAATTTTAGTTATTTATACAATTTTAAGGGTTGGTGTTGCAACAAAGGGAATAAAGCAATAATTATCAGAATTTCAAACCCTGGTTAGAATTGCAGTTTTTCTCACAGTGTTATCGCTATTTATTTTCAAAATTTTATTCATACTTCACAGATCGCAAACATCGTGCATTCTCCGGTCTCACGACGGCCCAGTGACAGGGCTGTCCCTACATCCGACGGGCGACTACGTGCTCTCCACATCCACGGACCAGCACTGGGCCTTCTCGGATATCCGCACGGGGACCCTGCTCACGAAGGTCAGCGACTTCTCCGGCGTGAGCCTCACCACGGCGCAATTCCATCCCGACGGTCTCATCTTCGGCACGGGAACTGAGAACTCGCAAGTCAAAATCTGGGATTTGAAGGAGCAAAGCAACGTTGCTAATTTCCCCGGTCACGTCGGTCCGGTGACATCAATCTCGTTCTCCGAAAACGGTTACTACTTGGCTACGGCTGCTGAGGACTCGTGTGTGAAGCTATGGGATCTGCGTAAGCTGAAGAACTTCAAGACTATACAGTTGGAGGAAGGGTATGTGATCAAGGAGTTGTGCTTCGATCAGAGCGGTACGTACCTGGCTATAGCCGGTACGGACGTGAGGGTGTACCTGTGCCGGCAGTGGCAGGAGCTGAAGGTGTTCAACGACCACACGGCCTCGGCCACAGGCGTGAGGTTCGGGAAGAACGCGCAGTACATCGCCTCCACCAGTATGGACAGAACACTCAAGTTGTATGGCATAGAGTAGATATCATCTTGAGGTAATATATTTTGAACACATTGGTAGTTAGGAAATGAAAGGCCATAATTTCGTTTCCTTATGCCATTGTTGTTTTTTCTATTATGTGGTTGGCATCAGTAAAGAATGTAGAATCCAGTTTTCCTTACAACTTCGGCAGTTAGTCAAACAAAATATTGATATTAGTACATTCAACGACGTTTTTCAACACACTTGCGAGGAAAAAAACAGACTTGTATTTTTTAAGTTGACTTGATTTGGTTTAAGTATATTGAAGGAGATACAGTTAATATATCAAGAAAATGGCTACCATATTTTTAGCCACAATAAAACTTGTTTTATCTGGTTAAATTAAGAGGCCGTTATCAATATCGAAACGGGCCGAATTAGGTATTTGACACGTCCACGCACACGCGGGAACGCTCGGTCGCGTGTGTGCGTGAGTCCGGGAGTCATTGATGGTCAATCCGACGATAAAATGGTTTTGATCCATTGATATTTTTACGTGTCTTTTACTTTTTGGTTTTTTCTATTGAAATAAAAAGTCTTGGTAGTAAATCAAATCAAAATCATCAATACCGGTTTGGAAGGTTGCATTTGCTGAGAAATGCCGGTAATAAACTCAGCAATGACTATTTTCAAAAACATTTTAGATTTATTACATAACTATATATATAAATGAATTGATGTTCGTTAGTCAAAATTACTGGTCCTAGATACTGGTCCGATTGCTCTCAAAATCGATATTTGAGAGTCCTCGGGGTCACAAAACAAGAATCTTTTCTCAGAATTTTGAAAAAGTATCCGCCATGTTGAACTTTTTAGATACCGGTCCGATTGCTCTCAAAATCGATATTTGAGAGTCCTCGGGGTCACAAAACAAGAATCTATTCTCAACATTTTGATAAAGTGTCCGCCATTTTGAACTTTTAAGATACTGGTTCGATTGCTCTCAAAATCGATATTAGAGAGTCCTCGGGGTCACAAAACAAGAATCTATTCTCAAAATTTTGAAAAAGTGTCCGCCATATTGAACTTTTTATATACTGATCCGACTACTCTCAAAATCGATATTTGAGTGTCCTCGGGGTCACAAAACAAGAATCTTTTCTCAGAATTTTGAAAAAGTGTCGCCATGTTGAACTTTTTAGATACTGGTCCGATTGCTCTCAAAATCGATATTTAAGAGTCCTCGGGGTCACAAAATAAAAATCTACTCTAAAATTTTTGAAAAAGTGTCCGCCATGTTGAACTTTTTAGATACTGGTCCGATTGCTCTCAAAATCGATATTTGAGAGTCCTCGGGGTCACAAAACAAGAATCTATTCTCAAAATTTTGATAAAGCGTCCGCCATTTTGAACTTTTTAGATACTGGTCCGATTGCTCTCAAAATCGATATTAGAGAGTCCTCGGGGTCACAAAACAAGAATCTATTCTCAAAATTTTGATAACGTGTCCGCCATTTTGAACTTTTTAGATACTGGTCCGATTGCTCTCAAAATCGATATTTGAGAGTCCTCGGGGTCACAAAACAAGAATCTATTCTTAAAATTTTGATAAAGTGTCCGCCATATTGAACTTCTTAGATACTGGTCCAATTGCTCTCAAAATCGATATTTGAGAGTCCTCGGGGTCACAAAACAAGAATCTTTTCTCAAAATTTTGAAAACGTGTCGCCATGTTGAACTTTTTAGATACTGGTCCGATTGCTCTCAAAATCGATATTTGAGAGTCCTCGGGGTCACAAAATAAGAATCTACTCTAAAAATTTTGAAAATGTGTCCGCCATGTTGAACTTTTTAGATACTGGTCCGATCGCTCTCAAAATCGATATTTGAGAGTCCTCGGGGTCACAAAACAAGAATCTATTCTCAACATTTTGATAAAGCGTCCGCCATTTTGAACTTTTTAGATACTGGTCCGATTGCTCTCAAAATCGATATTTGAGAGTCCTCGGGGTCATATAACAAGAATCTATTCTCAAAATTTTGATAAAGTGTCCGCCATTTTGAACTTTTTAGATACTGGTCCGATTGCTCTCAAAATCGATATTTGAGAGTCCTCGGGGTCACAAAACAAGAATCTTTTCTCAAAATTTTGATAAAGTGTCCGCCATTTTGAACTTTTTAGATACTGGTCCGATTGCTCTCAAAATCGATATTTGAGAGTCCTCGGGGTCATATAACAAGAATCTATTCTCAAAATTTTGATAAAGTGTCCGCCATTTTGAACTTTTTAGATACTGGTCCGATTGCTCTCAAAATCGATATTTGAGAGTCCTCGGGGTCACAAAACAAGAATCTATTCTCAAAATTTTGATAACGTGTCCGCCATTTTGAACTTTATAGATACTGGTCCGATTGCTCTCAAAATCGATATTTGAGAGTCCTCGGGGTCACAAAACAAGAATCTATTCTTAAAATTTTGATTAAGTGTCCGCCATGTTGAGCTTTTTAGATACTGGTCCGATTGCTCTCAAAATCGATATTTGAGAGTTCTCGGGGTCACAAAACAAGAATCTATTCTCAAAATTTTGATAAAGTGTCCGCCATGTTGAACTTTTTAGATACTAGTCCGATTCCTAGTTCAACATGGCGGACACTTTTTCAAAATTTTGAGAATAGATTCTTGTTTTGTGACCCCGAGGACTCTCAAATATCGATTTTGAGAGCAATTGAAACAAGGCCAGGATACGTTGCTCCGCTATGGATTTCCAATGCCTACCATACTCACCATCATACCCTGAAAATCATACATGATCAAAGTTCATCTAACGACAATTCCAACAAACCCAAACACGGCTAGGATACGATGCTCCACTATGGAGTTCCAGTGCTTACCCTTCTTCTCCATCATCATACTCTGAAAACCATATAAGTTCAAAGTTCATCTCATGACAATTCTAACAAGGCCAAACACGGCCAGAAAGCATGTTGAAATCATCACAAAATATTTGGAATAATAATAAATAATATAAATTACCAAAGAATCAAGAACTCACGGTCGCACTATTTTCGTCTGTAACCTGACGGTGTCGGCACGTCGTACGTAGAGTGTCAACTCGGTGCGCAGAGCGATACGTCCACCCTCTGGAAGCGCTCGGCGCGGTCTGCTGACTCGAGGCTTGCGTCGAGTATTATATTGCGCGATTTTGGTAGTTTTAAAATATTTTTTAAAGCCATTTTTTTTTAGTTTTTTGAACTTTTTTTTCAGGAAATGGTTTGATTTTTAGCTGAAGTTTATTTATGTTATTTTATTTTTTAAAAACGAGTGTTCTAAGTAGCCAAAATCAAAAGCAATACTTAACCCAAATTCTCTACAATTTGACTAAGTTAAATATTTTTTTACTCAAGATTTTTATATGAAAGTGGTAAAAAGTGTTTCGTTTATTTTATAGACGACTTTCATAGTAATATATTGTAATTTTTTTGTACCGATTAGACGTCAAGACGATTCTTAAATATGTGATATTCTAAACCTCTTACAGCAAAAATTCAGAAACAGCCATCCGTTTAAACGTCGATTAAACAAAATTAAATAATAAAAATAAAAAAGTAGCCCGTTTATTAGATCATAATTGAAATGATCGTTCATGTTGTGCATTAAAACTTATAGAAATACAGTATTTAAACCGTGAAATCACGTCTGTAAATCAGCGAAATCGACAAAATTTAGGGTACGGCCTCTTAAGAATGCTTCATCTACACACATATCACTTACAGTGAGGTACAAACTTACAATAACATTATCGGGATAATATCATATTACACTAGTACGGTCATGTAAAGTAAAAAGCACCAGTTCGTAATAAGCTGTTTTATGATACTAAAATCGGTGCAATAAGAGCCACTTTACTAGCAAGTGTGTTGAAAAATCTAAAAGAAAATATTTAAAAAAGTCATCAAAACTAACTACTAAGTTTATGATAAATATGACTACTCTGCTGACCTTTTATTTTCATATATAGGTCTTGCAGTATTCCTTCAAACAAATTATAAAACTTGATCCAATTAATTATGACTAAATTGGTTCCCCATTGTTTTAATTGACTATAAAGTTTTTTATTTCATGTAATTTTAATATTATAAGGATTAGTAATATTTTATTTTTAAGCAGTAAGTTTAGTGTGGGCAAAGTTTGATTATGAAAGTGTATGTATGTTTATTCAATTGTGCTCATTCCTGTTTTCATTTCTTTAAATAAATTATGAAAAGGGTTCCGCGCGTTTAAATGACTACACATCACACCAGTAGGTATTCTACGAGGTATTTTTGATGATCATTACGGTGGCACATTCAAGTAATTCTTGTTTACAGCCTTCTTTAGGAAGTAGGAACTTGGACAAAAGTTATTAGAAAAAAAAGACAGGTTAGCATTATATCTTTATTTTTAAATTTATATTTTACACAAAACCCTCCCCTCACAACGTAATTATTTTCCAAATACGTTAATAAAGTATATATACACTTATCATTACAGGAATATTTTTAAATTAATATATTTTCTACGGATTAATAAAAATAAAAGTGATTTATCAAACGACTCGTCCAAGACGCGTGGGTTCAAACAAACACATTGTAATAATGTTAATCTATACACTGTGTATATATTTTTCTAAACTCCACTATTATTAAATAAATTCAAATACATAAACCTATTTTTATAACAGTACTTCTTACATAAAGCAAACTATATTTTACACTGTTCAGAAAGGTTATCTATATACCTTTCTGAACTGTATTTAGAAAACAACATCAGCTTCACAAGCATACGATTATAAGAAACAATTTAAAATAAATATGTAACTATACATTCACCCCATGTTCATAAAAATTAATGTGAAACTCACTCCAGGGCTTTGCACTGTGACATGACGTCAAAGCCAAGGCGTGAGTTGGCTCTCAAGTGGTACAGCTGGAACACTGGAGGGTGCTTGTTCATAGATTTTCAACTTGAGGGTGGTAGCCAGCCAGAGGCGTATCACTGAGTTCTGTATTCTAGTCAAGTTTTAAGTAGAGATAGAAACAATTGAATTTGGAACCTGCACCAATGTTATAAGGTTTATTATCGATTGACACAATCTATTCTAGAGACTTGGTTTTCATTTGTCTATAATACAGGGCTAAGTACTGTCCCACCGCACATACAATTTCGACAGCTTGTCTTCATTGCTTCACAACTAAATATATGGCGATGGCGAAGCTAATCCCACAGATACAAGCGAGTTTTATTCTATATCAATATCAAATATTCCTTGTCCATGAGCAAGATATATTAGTTGTTAAATCGCGCCATAGACTAAACTTTAAGCACGAGGAATATATAACTAGGAATACGAAGGCTCCTGCCCAAAATACGAACGCTTTCAGTCAATAGCTAAAGTCCGCGTCTACATAATGGACTGAAGGTATGGAGTATGCATCATTTTTTTCGATTGTACTTTGTAAGTGCCGGAACAGATCTACAATAAATGGGAGGCTATATAGTTCCGCTATCGTGTTGCCATTAAGACAATAGATAATATGTTACTCGAAGTATCTGCATATTTTGAGAGGATCCATCTATAAGCACTTCTGTTCTGTGGCAGACTACGTAAGTTACGTATTTTTATTTTAACTCTGATTCTTCGAAAACTTGATAAATAAAATTAGCAACAGAAGTTGTCGTCAAAACAATTGGTTCAACCAAATCATAATATATAAATCAGTTCACCACAAATTACAACCAAACATAGAATCTTAAATGTGATGATAGCGCTGTCTCTCTATATTGCCCTTTGAAGTGATTAAATTGTGTTATTAGATGGCAAAATGGAAACTCGCTACAAACATAACGGAGTCCACTATTGAGCGCAGCATTTTAGCGGTGTTATAAGAGACGTATAATGCGTCGTCGCTAGTGCCGGTACTGGCGGCATTGGTGCCCGTACTGGCGCCGCTAGTGCCGGTACTGGCGCCGGTACCGGTGCGGGCAGAGCTGGCGCAGAGCTCGACGGTCATGCGAAGATCAGCCACAACACGAATAAGATAGCCACCCATAAGAATATTTTCGACAGGAACTGCTCTTCTTCGTACTGCGCCGTGCCGCGAGGCGCTGAGAAATGGAAGGCACAACTTAATTACATGATGAGAAGTAGCCCCAGATTTTTCCGGGTTTTTTTTGCCATTGGCGCTACTATAGATTAGATTGACAGACAAAGTAATGAGTTTTGAAAGATTTGTGGTTAACAAAGAAATCCAACACTAAGTAGGTACTCGCACACCTACGGCCTTACTCATAAACGCTATTTAACTAAATCTGCTGAATAAATGGTCAAATATATAACGTCACCTTGCTGTCATTGTCAAACAATTTGACGTTATTTAGGTGACCACTTAATCAGCTTATTAGTTAAATAACGTTTTATGAGTAAGGGGGCTAATTAGTCACTTATATACCGATCGATAGTATTTCATTTGTCGCTCGGTCATTCGGGTTAAGGCTGCTCGTGAAAATCAACATAGGTTGCATACAAGAATCAACTCGAGGAACAATATTGGTACTACGCGCTTTGGATGCTAGGCGCTTCAGTGAAACAAATTGTTATAAATACATAATTTGGCGTCCCCTCTAAATTGCCACTTTGGGCAGGTGGGTTCGCGTTTGACCATAATCGAACTATATTATATGAAATGAAAGATTAGTATAAACAGTTTTTTTTTTTTTTTTTATACAACTAAGTCGGTAAACAAGCATACGGGCCGCCTGATGGTAAGCGGTTACCGTAGCCATATGGACGCTTGCAACACACGAAGCATCGCTCACGCGTTACCGACCATTCCCCCCTCCCCTATGAGCCCTGGCGACCTTACTCACGCGCAGGAACACAACTTTAAAGAACATAAAGTTATTTGGCTGCGGTATTCTGTAAGGTCGATCCAGTCGAGCTGCTCTTTGAGCGAATATTACGCTATGGTCTACCTCTCTCAAAAATTAAAAAGATCTATTGGTACTTTGAAATACTTACCCGCACTAGGCCTTGGATCGCCAAAGTTGAACGTCGATGTGAATACACCAAAGGGGAAGGCACCAATGCCGAACGACATGTGGAAGCCTTCACCAAAACCAAAACCGGGGAAACCACTGTTGTTCTCCGGTTCTGTGCGCTGGCCGGCGGGCCGCGGGGGCACCTGGCATACACAACATTATAAGATAATTTAAATCCCTGATAGTGTATTGCAATGCGATGAGTTAGGTGTGAAAATGACAGCTTGAGCTTTTGGTGAATAAAATGGTCATGGTAGGGGGAACCCTTGCATGGCGGTAGGATCAGGTTCGGACTGGGCCGGAAAAGCCTGGGTGTCTCCCCAAGCCTGGGGTCCAGGATCGGATAATGGTAGAGACTACCAGAATTATTTTTCTGTTTAATTTCTCTTTAAGTATGTATGAATGAACTGTATACTTTACATGTATGTCACAAGAGCCGGACCCAAGTCTGCGCGGGCCCCCCACCCTACTGCGCAAGCTAGGGCCCGGCTGGCAAACGTCAACTTGACTATATAGCCAGTCCGACCCTGGGTATGATGCTTTGTTGAAGCTGATTGGCTGGGTATGAGGTCAAGTTTAAAATATGTCGCCAAACACCTTTCTTTTTAATTGACTAGAAGGTAACAACCCAAAAGATTGACCTTATCACTCAGTAGTATGTTCTGTCACACCTGTATGTTGCACAAATAAGTTAGTGTTCTTCTAGGCTTTGTGTGCTTACCAGTTTTGTGTCTTAAGGTCAAAGACAAACAAAATAAACACTATGACTGTATGATTTGAATTTTTTGTGCAGAACCATAATTATTTTTACAAAATAAGAGTAGTTATGTTATTCCCTATAACATCAGCTATCTGCCAGTAAAAGTCCCATCCAAAAAGATCAATCCGTTTCGAAGATTAGCCAGACAAACTGACAAAAATATATTAAGAGTTGGTATTTTGGTATAAGTACCATTACTTTCATGTGCATTTAAAATAGTAAAAAGCTGTTATATTGACATTACAAACACACGTCAGTTTAACACCTTGGCTCGCAGTTAAAAATATAAGAATGACATCAATTGTTATAATAAGACGCACATCCCTCATGAGAACCAACGGGTTAATACGGAAAAACCTTTATTTTCAGACGCACTATAATTAGCTTAAAATGCTGTTTTTTCCTTAATAATTTCTAACAAATCATAAGTAGAGTCAAATCGTTAGTTCATGTATGTTGCAAACACAGGAGATTTAAGAACATTAGGTAAGCAACCCACCTTATTCCTAGGATCCTCTTGTTTGGTATTACCCCTGCCGTACAGAGGGATGACTTTATCACGGCTGATGGCTGCCTTACATACAGGACACACCTGTCGGCTGGGTCGCGTCTCTAACCACTGATGCAGACATGGCCAACTGGAAATATGTATTCATAATATAGCTCATATATTAATGAAGCGCTCGTGGTGTAGCATGATTAGCCGTTCTTAATCAATCGGCAAAGTTAAGCTACCACCATCGTGGTCGGTACCTGGATGGGTGACCGCCTAGTGGTATTTCAAATCGAACGTTTCCGTGCTTCGGAAGGCACGTAAAGCCGTTGGTCCCGGTTATCACTTAATTGTGATACTCGTTAAGCTAGTTGGATGCCTCCTAGGCGGCGTGAAAAATTCCAACAGTAGGTTGACCACTAGCCTACCTCTACCGATCCGCAGTGGGCACGCGTGTTGGAGTATTGCCCATTCCCTTTCACCCTCATTTGTGAAAGGAGGCCTGTGCTCTGCAGTGGGACATTATAGGCTGTGATGATGATGATGATTAATGTAAGTTCATAGGGATAGTCATATAAGGGTAAACACTTATATTGCTTAAATTTATATTGGTTCTCCATCTATATTGTGTGTGACCCTCCAATAAGCTCACAATATGTTGTCTGTTTTGCTTACCACCTTCAACCATTTAATCACTAGTTGAGGTTACACAACAAAAGTCTATGTGGAATATAAAAAAAGAATCCTAAAATAAGGTGAAGCTTTAAGGCGGCCCTCTGTGGCCGGCGCAACTTCAACGCGAGCATAGTCTAAAAGCTTGTTGTTTCATCCAACGTAATGTTTGACTGCGAAAAAAGAGAGATAGCATCAGAGCTGTCGGTTATCAGTCGGTAAATTCTGTTGATCACTCGCGGCCGCTTCGCTAGGTCGTCATTCATGATTTCGCATTCATAAAACTTGTTCCAGGAGTATACTTCTTGTGAAAAAATCTTACAAGTTTGTGAAAAAAAAGTTAGTTATTTAGAATCTCCAATACATTTGCAAGCCTGGTATCTAAATGTTGTCTTTACTTTTACAATTTATAGGTACATTAGATATGGCCAAAGTTCAGGCAAAAACGCTGTTTTTCGGAGGCTTTGACTGAATTTGTTTCACACTTTTTTTAAATTACGCCTAGATACAAGGCTAGATATAGTGCACAAGATACTAATTTGTTCAAAACATCTAACGAAAAATGTTTAACAACGCCATAATAAGTAAAGAGGTTTGGTATGAAAAGTATGACGAATTGAGTCCTCTTAAGTGAAAGAAGTCATCAACAGGAAAACATAGCATCATGATGATGATGATGTATTCATGAACATGTCTTGAGTCTGGGTGTATATTAATCTGTTTTCAGGATTAGAAGATATCGGTGACAGTTCACATTTTCCGGTTCACTCATACTACTTGCGAGTAACTAATATAATATTTTACAAAAACTTTTTTAATTTCCATTTTATATCATTGCAAAAATACAATATATATCGCTATATATAACTAAGAAACAATTTCAGCACATTAATACTATAGCTTGATAATTTTAAAAATTAAGAAATTGGATGTACTTAAAATACTTGCTGCATGAAACGGAACATTGACCTATAGTGATTGACAATGCTTGATCGACAGGGAAATTCAAAAAAGTATCGATATATGTTATATCGATTATTTTTGAATTGGTTTATCAATATCGAAATATTTTTAATTACCAAAAAATTTCGATATATCGGTACGATATCAAAGAGAGAGAGAATATTCTTACATTATTAGGTAAATATCAATTAACAAACATAATTTCTCATAAATCCTGTAATAATTATCTGAAATTAAGAACAACGATAATAGTACAGTATGATACATATGTGCAAAGTTGGTAATTACACACGAGGCGGTATTAAGCAGTAAGACAGTGATAAGGAAATATAATTTGGAAAATAAAAGCACTAAAATGAAAATCGATTAGACCTTCTTTATTAACTTTCTCGATACGACAAAAAAATCGATTGGATATCGTTAAGGCGCATGACTATAATTGTCAAAAGTGAACTGTCACCGATATCTTCTAATCCTGAAAACACTTTTTTTTAAGCATGTATTTATAAGTATACTATGTAGTATATCAGTTATCTGGTTTCCCTAGTACAAGCTCTGCTTAGTTTTAGGATCAGATAGCAGTGTATGTGGTTAAAAACCAGCCTATTCAATATCCTTAAAAGAGTACTCTTAATGTCCAGGATCTGGGAGGATTAGAGTTGTGAGAGGTCGCCATCTATTAATAGAATGCAAGAAGCTGATGATGATGATATTGTTATTTGACAAAGAGATACATTTGTTTTTTTTTTAATAAAATTCTACACTGGTAACATGTCTCATAAGGCAGCCCTCTGTGGCGGGCGCAACTTCAACGCAAGCTTAGTCTAAAAGCTTATTGTTTCAACATAATGTTTGACTGCGAAAAAAGAGAGACAGCATCAGAGTCGTCGGTTATCAGTCGGTAAATTCTGACGATCACTCGCAGCCGATTCGCTAGGTCCTCATTCATGATTTCACATATCATAAAACTTGTTCCAGGAGTATACTTCTTGTGAAAAAATCTTACAAGTTTGTGAAAAAAAGTTAGTTATTTAGAATATCCAATATATTTGCAAGCCTGGTATTAAATTTTTTTCTTTACTTTTACAATTTATAGGTACATTAGATATGGCCAAAATTCAGGTAAAATTTGAGCAAAAAAGCTGTTTTTCTGAAGCTTTGACTAAATTTGGTTCACACTTTTTTAAATTTCGCCTAGATACACGGCTAGATATAGTGCACAAGATACTAATTTGTTCAAAACATGTAACGAAAAATGTTTAACAACCCCACAATAAGTACAGAGGTTTTGTATGAAAAGTATGACGAATTTAGTGCTCTTAAGGTACTAACATTAACACTCTAACAGTAGCAGTAGATAAATAGTCTAAAATGTCAGGTAAAGAATTGGAAAGGCCAGTTGGAGTATACTGAGATATTAGTAGAGTACCAAGAGTCAGAGGTGACCTTATTAGGAATATGGGAAACGAAAGTTATTCAGACTAAACACATAAGTAAGAATTTACTACACTTTTGAACTAAACATGTAAGTGTAGTTATCACTTGTATAAAAGACTTACTGATATATTTTTTCCATAAAAAAATATTGAATAAATGTATACATATAATATACATAATAACTTTTCATTCATAGCTAAATTAGTCACATATTAGTGATAAAATGTTCCTAATAACGGTATCCTAGAGTTTTTCAGACTGTCCAGCTGGGTTTAAAAACCTTTGAAAACAATGGGATTCATGAATAAACAAAGTGCATACCATTATCACTGCCTTAATTTACATAATTAAAACTTTATGAATTTTCTGGTTACCAAGTGTTATGGGTAGGGTGCTGTGCCTCAACTTACCAGAATAGGTGCCCACACATGCTGACAACGGCGTCCCTTGCCGTGTCCAGGCAGATGTTGCACTCCAGCATCCGTTCATCATGCTTGTCCTCCTCGCCGCCAGCGTCACCACCCGGCGCCGACGGACTCGCCCGCGCCTCACTTGTCTCCGCCATCACTATTCGACAAACACCCCAACTAATTATGCCAATAAAAACAATCAGCACAAAAATTACAAACCCTTATCGCAACAGCAGTGACGTACTGTGACTGTGACACGACTGATAATAATCACAGGTCGATGTTTGAACTAAGTTTTATTATATTTATTATAAAAACATTAACAATCACCTGATACTTTTAAATTTTATAGGAATACCAGTCTGTTCTCACAGAAAATTATAAAAATAAATAATCACATCCCCAATCCCGTGGTTTGATGATCTGTCATTTTTTTTATTTTTTTGCACAGATAAGATATTATGCTATGATATAATAATAGATGCAGTCTGTGGTTTTGTGTAGGAGACCTCAAAGAGAGAGAGACAAACAAGGAGACAACCCTTCCACAGTTTATAGTGCCCCAATCTATAAGATTCTTGAGTGCCCCTAAATGTAAACTATTCTCTGGGAAAAGTAAGGTCATGTTGTAAATATTAAGTTGGCAACTAATAAACCCGCCACTTTTTTCGATCAGTTTCTAAAACGTTATAGAACTATCTCGAATTTCTTGGAGTAGTATATAAATAAAGCAAGAGTTGTAATGTCAGATCAGTTGACAAATGGATCTCGAATAGTAAAACTACAGTAAATTATGGATTTTTCTCGTAGAGAACTTCTGCTGCTTTTACTTCACGAATTTCGCGTAGGTCGAAAAGCGACTGAAGCAGTGCGCAATATATGTGCAACGATGGGCGAAGGCGTGCTCTCTTACGATACCACCAAACATTGGTTCAGAAGATTAAGACCGGCCGCATACTATAAGAAATTTTCTGTCAGAAAATTTCGGACGCCCGCTTGCTCATACATTTTTGGATTTTGGTCAGGCACGTCAGAATTTTCGGATATTATGCGGGGTCTAGAACAAAATGTATGAGGAAAGTGCCTTCCGGCGGGCGGTAGATAACAGAAAATTTCTTATAGTATGCGGCCGGCCTTAAGGAAGGGAATTATGGCCTATCTGATGAACCTCATCCAGTAGGGCTATTTTAAAACGTCGGATTCGATATCGGAAACGGATTCAAAAATTTCCGAGGCGAATTTAAGCAATTGCTATTTTAATTTCAAGTGATTTGAGAGTCTCAAATTGAGACTGATTACAACAAAGCTACGTGATCCACGTACTAAATAGCGAGAAAATCTGGAATGGGGGAGTATATAATAATAATCTATGAATGTGAATATTTCAAGTGTAGAATGTAATATTTTCCGCATGTAGTGCGCTCTTATGCTAGTAACACAGCTTCCAACGGTCGGACTCCTAGGGCTAGGAGGCGGGGCGACCTGCCGTCGGAACGTGCGTAGCACGACAAGACCGACATCATTATTATAAATACTGGTCGCCCTCGGATTGGTCGATATCGTAGGTATTAAGTTGGAAGGTAAGTAGGAGTCCGACCGTCGGAAGGTGTGTTACTAGTATTACTTACTAGCTCGTACTCGACTTACCTCGCCCACTCTATAGTGGTGTAGGGTTGCTTTATTTATTTGATCCATAGACTCTCCTTCATTCCTTTGTTTATAAACAAAGCTGAAAAACGTTTTCATTTACAGACTTGTCAAAACTAAAATACGTCGTTGTTATTGGTTGGTAGGTTTGTGCTTCTACAGGGTACATTCCGAAATGGATAATATCGATCACAGCGATCACAGCAATAATTTGCGTACCGAATTAGATATCACGCTTATGACAGCTGAGAACTATCAACAATTCGGAACGCCCGTTATCGCGCTCACAGTATTCAAAACAGAACATTTGAGAATTTAATTAAAATCTGAATTATCAGTGCACTAGGACTCCTTATATCTTTTATAAGTTGACTTGCAAAAAGGAATATCTGCTTTTTTTATTATTTTTCTCTCATAAAATCATAAAAAGTATCTTTGCCAAATAGAAAACCAAGAATCTTATTAGATTTTTGCCGTCACTTTTGACAGCGCTCACGGTGATATCAGTTTAGGGCATGGTCGGTGTGAGCGCAAGATGGCGGATGTCATGACGTCATCTATGACGTTTCACGGGACATCGTGAACTGTCATTATTCAATTCGGTACGGGTTTAAGCACGCTCAAATCGATTACAGCGATTACAGCGGTAATTCGGAATGCAGCCACAATCGGCCAAACATTCGGGACTTGACGGGGACTTGGGTTAAATTGGGTAAAAGAGAACGAAGAATATTGGAATCGTAGTTTGTGTGTAGAATATTTTTTATAAATTTAGCTCTTTAGCTGTGAAAATTGTGAGGATCTGATTGAATATTGAATTTCCAATGTTAAAAAAAATTTTACTTCGTGCGTAGCCATTCAGAAACGGTGATAGTGATCTTTCTCTTGAGGAATATGTTGAAAAACAAGTGTGACGTCACATTTCCAATCAGCTGAGGTGGTGCGAGGAGAGGGAGACTCAAAAGTATAAGTGAAAAATTACAATCAAGACAAGATGGGTGGTGCGGTGAGCTCTGGGCGAGATAACAATGAGCTGATTGACAACTTGATGGGTGGCAACTACATTCGCACGCAATGTGTGGAGCGAGTGTTCCGAGCGCTGGACCGCGCAGAATATATGACACCGGAGGCTCGGGATCAGGCCTATAAAGACCTAGCCTGGCGGAATGGGCCCTTACACCTATCCGCGCCGTGTATCTACAGGTGAAGTTCAAGATTAATAGACAAGCATGTTGTTTTTATCAGGTTTGCTTGAGGGTACTCCCTCACTACCCAACAATAATGAGGAAGTTACAGCTTTCTGATGATTTAATTCCTTTGCAATGTAAATTTTTTACCATAGCGTTAGTATTACAAGATATTCTTTAAGCTTTTATCTGCCATATTGATGTAGTTCCTCTTTTAAAAATTGAATTTTTTATACAAGCCTTTTTTGAGTTGCTGTACTTTTTGTTGACTGTACTTGCATTGTTATCCAATATACTAATGTATACCAAATATCAAGTCAATCGGACCACAGGAAGTGTGTGAAATTCAACTTGCAAGATTCCACCCGAACAAACATACATACATACATTGCAAGTTAAATAAAAGCTTGTAAAAAAATATGGTTGCTTGTAGGTTCATTAAACTATAATAGTGTTACATGATGATGATGACTTGACTTAGTTTATTATAAGTCAAGTATATTTAGGTCATAAATAAATTACAGTAGCAATATATTATACAGGTTGTTGTTTTGGTCAGCGACGAGCGACTCAGGGTCGATAATACAAATGATACTGGTGCTAAAAAATATAAAAAAAATACTTTTTTTATTAATAATGAAAATAAAAAAGTAAAAATTTTGAAAATCATGTAATAAGCTAAAGTGTAGACATAATATCAACGGGAGTACGAGGGAGTAAAGGGGTGGGGCGATGGCGGCTTGCGCCTAGCTCTAGTCTGTGCACGTAACCATACTTTGCGGTAATTTTATTTCAAATTGAATAAGGTATTTCTCAACATATTTACAGTATTTAATGGAATTAAGTCCATTTTTGGGGAATATATATTTTGTACTACCACTCCTGGATCGCTTGTCGCCGACTAAAACAACACCCTGTATAGGTTTCCACCTGTATATATGATTTGTAATTTTTCAGTGAGGTAATGGAAGGACTGGAGCTGCATCCTGGATTATCATTCCTGAATGTGGGCTCTGGCACGGGCTACCTCAGCACTCTCGTGGGTCTGATCATTGGGTCGAGTGGTATTAGCCACGGTATAGAAGTCCACCCGATGGTCGTAGAGTATGCCAATAAGAAGTTGGGTCAGTTTATCGAGAACTCTGCAACATTGGATGAATTTGACTTCTGTGAGCCCAAGTATTATTGTGGTGAGTGTTAAAAAAATACACTAACGGCCTTACTCATAAACGCTATTTAACTAAATCTACTGAATAAATGGTCAAATAAATAACATCACCTTGCTGTCATTGTCAAACAATTTGACGTTATTTAGGTGACCACTTAATCAGCTTATTAGTTAAATAATGTTTTATGAGTAAGGGGGTTATTATAATAATTCATAATTTTGTTTATACAGAGCTTATTTAATGGTAAATTTATCTTTCCACTTCATCAAGTAAAGAGGTCAAATGATTGTTTATCTGTTATAAATACTTGTTTGATCAATCAACTTAATTATAGATCCAGTGGCATGTTTTTGTAAACATGATATTAATTGTACATTTGTAAGAGACTGGCATGTTTTGCAGGAGTATAAGAGGTTGTTGATAGATGTTGAAAACGTAATGTTTTACCAGGCAACGGGTTGTGCCTGGCGCCGTTGCAGTCCCCATACGACCGGGTGTATTGTGGCGCAGGGTGTCCTGAAGAGTACCAGAACTATTTTAAGCAGCTCATTAAGGTAATTGTCGTACTATTTCTTATTTAATTTAATTAAAACTCCAAACAGTGCAAAGCTTTCTTTAATTGTTGAGTCCTTGACACTGTCATGTTTGATGTACTCAGTTGAGTACTATAATATTATACTGTATTCTGTATTGTTGTGTATCCCCAAGGTGGGTGGTGTGCTGGTGATGCCGCTGAACGACAGCCTGGTGCAGGTGCGACGCGTGGGTGACACGGAGTGGACCTCGCGCTCGCTGCTCAGCGTCTCCTTCGCCACGCTCAAGGTGCCCACTCGGGACGAGACTGCAGACCTCATCAAGCTCGGTAGCTACTTATGAAATACAACTGCTTTTTATTTATAACCGACTTCAAAAAAAAGGAGGAGGTTCTCAATTCAAATGTTTTTTTTTTTTTTAATGTTTGTTACCTCATAACTCCGTCGTTTATTAACCGATTTGGAAAATTCTTTTTTTATTTGAAAGGGTACACTTCCCGTTTGGTCCCATTGTCATCAGATCAGGATTTGATTACTTCTTAGTGTACTTTGAAGTCGGTTTAAGTTTTTTGTAAAACAGTCCAATTATCTTGGTTAAATACAGGTACTAATAGAATGTACAATGTGTTTTCAGAGGAGCAAACTCCGGTACGGCTGCAGATACTGTCCCGCGCGGTGGTGCGGTCGGCCATGCGGCGCGGGCTGGTGCGGCGCCACCCCGAGCTGCGCGAGCCGCCCCC